>CM053787.1:93354107-93691607 GCA_028749045.1 Cupressus sempervirens | reverse complement strand
GGGAAGAATCCTGGGGTTCACACTTTTCCAAGGAGGAGAATGGTATTCTTGGACTTGAGACCATTTCTTAGAATATAGAGTTCGGTTCAACGACAACACAAACTTGCAAAATTTTAAGACACATTAATGTTTGGTTTGAGGCTACATCTATAGAGTCCATTCAAATGCTTTTGAACTTAGTTGAAGAGGAGGAAGGGAAACTTGTCGAGGAATCAAAGACCCAAGATTCATTACATTCTAACATTGTGGTTGTTTTAGATTCACAAGCTGAAAGATTAGCAGAAATAGACCATCAAGGTTTGAAAAGTTTAGCAATTGAGGGTGGGTATCACAACCAAAAGAATTTAAATTCTTCAGAACTTATTTCAAGTAATACTATAGAGCCTAACAATGCAGCCAATCCTAAAGATGAGGGGTATATTCCAAACAAAGAGGGTTGTACACAAGGGCATGCATATGTGTTTCTTTGGTGTACATACATTGTGGATGTGCATCAATAAGGGTTATAGTGAATTCACATATAGAGTTAAATCAAACAAGGAACACAAAACAAGCATACAATCGACCCTCAAATGTGATAAGGGTGTTACCTCTTGCTGCGATTTCTCCTCACCCAAACTCTCGCCCACAATCTATCGCGCGAAAATAAAATGAACTATTTCACCTTTGTTTTAAATATATGATCCCGACAACATGAAAATTTCGACGAGAAACTTAACTATCGTTGAAATTTCAACAATTTACTTAACTATTGTCAAAATTCCAACATTGTCAGGATCATATTTAAAAATAAATAAATTAACAAGCCAAATTGGCATGTCATTGAAAATGGAGGCCTAATGTACTAGTGAAACCTCGTGCAAAATGAAGGTGGAACACTTTCGAGGTAAACTTGGTATGATTATAATTACTGAGAATGAGTCTCAACATATTTGATTATTGTACTCATAAAACTAATTATTAATCATGAATGTTATTTCATGATTATTTGGGCCCTATGTACATCATTGGGAAGTGATGAATTTCAAATGATTATCACTTGTATTTATTAAAGTTATTGGATGATGAAAATATTACACTAACTTAATCTTCTATTATGATGGATATCTTATGATGTCTAAGAAGATCATGATAGATTATATCTTGCATGGTGGAATAATTTCCTTAAACTGACCATGAATATAATGTTCCTATGGTAAGTATTATTGAGGATACATGTGAACATACCTTATGGAAATGTTAAGTATTTGGTGAATATCACCCGACTTGATATTCGAAGGCAATTACTCTTGATATCATAAGATGATATCTAAATGGTGGATATATTCTTATCAATGATATCCTTAAAACTTGTCATTACTGATATTATGTTGAGGTAATATCTAGTCCTATATTTATCCTCCCTAAATAAGAGGGAGTGTTAATTTTATTGTAGTGTCAGTCAAATAAATCTCATTGAAGATATACAAAATGTGAAGTAAAGAGGTTTATTTGTGAATGGAAAATCCTACACGTTTTATCCAAGTGTATAAAGTTGGCAATGCCACTTATCTTGTATGCACACATTTGGAGGGAGCAAATGGATGTTGTAGAACAAATAAAGTTGATCTTCAAAAGTTATTTTACATTTGGAAACAATAATGAAGAATAAATAATACTAAAACCATTTTAAGATGTCACAAATGTTGTTAGATTCCTTGTATGCCAAGGTTCCTAAAGCAATTAGAAAAACTTGAAATGGTATCTTATTTTAGATCTTGACTTTTATTAAATTTATAAGCTATATTTCCATACAATTTTTTTGTCATGTTACTACAAAATTTAATGTTTTTGTGATGATGGTTTAAATAACATTGATATAATTTTTTATTTGAAGGGGATTATTGGACAACTCTAGAATGCACACCTTCATTAAAGAAATATGTCATCTTATTATAACATTGTTGGCAATGATTTGCATTACCCCATTTCAAAACATTATGCTTTACAACTTAATCGCTCTTTATGTTGCTCAATTTCTACTTTTGCTAAATTCACAACCCATGCTATCATGTTGTTGTGAGTCTTGTGAAGTTTGCAAGAAACAACAACAACTTCATCATTTTTATATTCACTGGACTCGACGACATGGTCGTTCGATCACTTCTTTCCATAAGTTGGAAACTTTTGCCTAAGGCTTTGAAGTTTTGTGAATTGAGCAACTATCTGATAGTGAGATCTTCAAGGCACAATAATCATGAGATCATCTTGCATTTAATAAGACAATCCTGGCATAATCTTATAATGGGGTACATTATTAAGTTTGGTGGAAGGTTTGTCTTATTATGAGGTGGTGAAGTACAATATTTGAAATTTCTCGTGCACAACTAGAATTAATTGCTAAATAAAGTGTTTATAAATTAAGTACAAATTCATTCCTTTCATCACCTTATTCTTTGACAATAATGTTGCAAGTTATGTTAGTTGTACTTTGACCTTGCTAAGATGGGAGAGAGATACAACAATGAAGATCTCAAGCTTGTGCTTTGGCTTGCTCTCACCAAAGAAGAGATGGAACAGTTTGACATTATCTCCAATATGTTCACCACCATAACCTGAGGTAGGTATACACAAATACTACTAACCACCACACAAGTTGTCACAATTCATAGATCACAAGGTCTAACACTAGATAAAGCCACAATTACTATAGGTAAAACTAAAAGACAATGCCTGACCTTTACAATAACCTCAAAAGTCAAATCCTTATAAGGCCTTTGTTTAGAATCCACCTTCTCTTTGGATCACTATTGCAAAATGAAAAAGAATTCGAACAATATTATTAGAAAGAAAGAAGAAAATCGGTTGCAATTGATATTGCAAAAAGTCTAAGCATGCAAAGTTACTTGTACACCCACTTTTTAAGTTCTACATTTTAATTATTCCCTTCTTTTCTTTGAGGACTTTTTTTGTTGATTATCGATTATAATGTTATTTATTCTATAGGTTCACACTTGTTGATCAAGAAGATGAAATAAATCAAATTTATATTAACTAAGATAATGCCCTACCGAAAAAAAATAGGACACTACTATAACTTCAATTTTTACAAAATAGATGCTGCTATATACAATACTTCCTTCTATAATGCAACATGTTTGTAGTCCGCTGATAAAAAAGATGAAATAAAGAAGATTTATATTTACTAAGACAATTCCCTACCCAAAAAAAATAGGAAACTACTATAACTTTAATTTTTCCAAAATAGATGGTACTATATACAAGACTTCCTTCTATAATGCTACATGTCTGTAACTCCTAAACTTGTATACACTTTCTTTTATTATCTAAATTTTTATTTGAACGCATCAAAAACCTATTGGTGCTCCTCCAATGGTACAATATTCTTATTCATGCACATCATTTAGTGAGGGTTCACTTTAGATTGGACAAGTAGTCTTACCATCTCTCCTTTTAAGAGTGGTAACATCAATAAGCCTTCCAACTATAGAACCATTATGATAAAGCTTTTGTTTGCAAAATTGTTTGGGAGTATTTATAGAAAACAAATTTACCATATGGGTAGATAAAAAGGATGGATAAGCTAAATAACAAGTAGGTTCTAGACCTAAGCATTCCTCAATTGATTACAGTACTAAGGCACATCATTGAAAAAGTTTTGGAGGGAAAGCAAGAAGCATTCTGTTGCTTTGTAGATTTCAAAAAAATATTTGACACAATCCCTATAGATAAGATTTGGCTCAGGTTAGAGGAACTCGGGGTCCCTATTCATCTTAGAGTTGTTGTTCATAGACTATATGAGGAGGTTAAAGTCAAAATCAGAACTTTAGATCACATCTTGAAAGTTTTAGAAGTGACCTAGATGTCAAACAAGGGTGCCCATTGTCCCCTACCCTTTTTTGTTTATATATTGACAAACTTGAAGAGTGGTCAAACTTATAGGGGGGGATGGTGTTCATCGCCAATTCTATTCTTGGCTTATAAAAACATGTACTTTACCTTGAGCATTTTTTTAGAATGTTGGGGATGCAAGACCATATCATCAAGACTAAAGTGATGGTTTTCTCTAATAAAAGAAAACATAACCACTGTAAGTTTTACTTTGAAGGCAACACTCTTAGTATTAGATTACAAATACCTCATAATTGACTTCAATAAAAATTGAAGTTGGGAAGGATGTAGGAAGAAGCAAATTTTGGGAGGTTGGAAAGCAGTTTATGCTTTGCAAAATAGATGCAAAGAGGCAAAACTTTGAGATAGGAAAACTACCCAAACTCTCTTTAGGCCTTGAGTGCTATCAATTGTTCTTTGTGGCTATGAACTATGAGCCGACAACACTTCTAATTTACAATGGAAGTAAACTGAACAAAAAATGAAAATGCTTGATTACAAACAAGTTCAAAATTAAAAGTTCAACCCCCTATGATATCATGTTGAGTGAGTTAGGGGTTGCTCCTATCGAAGCAATTGATATAGCGTGACTCATAAGATATTTAAAAATAAGTAAGCAAATGAATGAGCACAAATGGCCCAAGGTTGTGTTTAGTGACACATTGTACAAAAGAAAGAAGACTTTGATGCGTTAAAACAACAAATGGTTTAATAAAGGGGATACATGCCTCACAAATAGAAATGAGATAGACTTTTGTTATGAATAAATTCCATATGCATTCTTGGGATAAATGTTTAATGAGAAAGAAATATTGTTATATTACATAGTTTAATCCCACTCATAACCATCATAAAAGATTATGTTGGGGTCAATATCTCTTGGAGAGCCAAAATTCTTATTGTTGAGTTAAGGACCAACTCTCATCAACTTTATTGTAAAAAGTAGGCATTCAAAAATACCAAAAGAAACTTAGGAAGAAGCATTTCATTTTAAAGTGTGATGCCTCGACATTGACATTTTTATTATTCTCTTGAGAGTGAGCTCTTGGATAGATTCATTCAGCCAGAACAACTAAGAGCACTCTTCTTGACGTTACATAAGAAAAGGGCAAAAAGGGCAAAAGGGCAAACATGCATAAATTAAGATATCTTTAGCATTGCCGATTTAAAAAATAATTTCTTCCTTTTTTATCTGAGTGCAATTTTTTGTTTTTCTTACCAATTTTTTTTTAATTTTAGGGGAAATGAGCTAATTGCCACTCATGCTAACTTCATGCACCTACAGTTCCCATTCTATATATTGAAATTTGTTAATTTTTTGTTGAACCTCTGTAGGTGAGTGAAGAGCTTAAAGCTAACCTTTCTACTTTCCTACAATTAGAGAGCTCTTTGTAGAACTCGTAAAGTGCGAGGTGGTCTAAAAGTGTCATTTTAAGATGTTCACCCACCTGCCACTAAAACCTCCAAATAGCCGCTATAGTAGTTTTTGCACAAATGGACCAATAAACAACCAATAAAACTAAAAATGATCTACTATTAGTAAATGTATGATTGGCTAGAAGTAACTTTTTATAAGAGAAAGGTAGCTGTAATTTAGAGTTTGGACATTGCAATAATGCCTAGGCAACAAAGAGCTTGTTCCCCTTATTTGGCAAGGGACGTGGCTATCCTCCCTACAAATTGCACCATTGACTAAATTTCAAAAAAAGGAAAACATAATGATTTTTTTTAAATTTTTAACATTTTTTTTTTGATGAATAGCCCTTTTCTATTAATAATTAATATACTAAGAATACAATTCACAAAAAAGGGCCAGGGGATACAAGATCACCCCATGAGAGTTCACACGACCAAAGTCAGAATCAAACACTATTCATCAAAAAAAAAAAATATAAAGCAACCTCAAGCGGCTAAAGCAGTGCCTGATAAGGGTGGTGGCTCATCACTATCATGGAAACCCCAATCATCTTTGGTATTGGGGGGTGGACTAGGAACAGTCCAATCATCATTGGCAATAGCAGCAGCAAGATTAGTGGCCTGGTCAACATCTTTTAACTCTGGCCGTGGAGGCAAAATTGCCAGGTCTAGGCGAGGCCATTTCCCAGAGAGCACCCACTGAGCACTAGGAGGAGGAGCCAGGGACTAGCCAGTGTCATCATGGGGCGGGGAAGCCAAACCACGCCTCCATCCACCATTGCCACCATTGGGAGAGTGGTGGCGAGAAGCCTGGGAGCGCGGGGTGTGCAAGTGGCAGCCTGAGGAGTGGTGCCATGGACGGCAGCCTTGAGGTGTCAAGGTATCAGCTGAGGCATCTGGAGGAACTCTGGCAACACTGCAAGGGGCATTGCCCTAATGGTTCAGTAGCTCTTGCAAGTGAGCCACCTCTAAGGCCACTTTGTTAGCTTGAACTTGAATCTGCATAGTTACATTATTACAAATGCATGCCTTAGTGTACATAGCAATATTACTACCAAGAAAACTGTGAGTGAAAAGAACAACATTTCTATCTTTCCACAAAGTGAACAAAATCTCCATCTTGAAGGTATGCCAAATCTAAATAAAATTTTGAGGGATTCTAGAGGAATCCCCCAAGATAACCATGTACCAAGAAAAGGGTTCAAGCCTAAACGGTCTAAAAAGGTCACGAATCTAGTGCTAGTAATTTTGAGCATATTTACAAAACTAGAAAATATGCAAGAAAGACTCTGGTTGTCCACAAAAAGGTCATCTAGGATCTGGAACCCTAATATGCTTGAGCCGAGGCCCAAGGGAAAGACCTTGAAAAGCCAGACACCAAGCAAAATGGGCAATCTTGGGCTCTGTAATAACACTCTAAATAGTGTCAAAGCGCTTTCTCCATTGAGAAAGAGAAGATTGCAAATGCCATCTTTGATTGAGCGTATCCACCATCAACAGATGGGGAGAAAGCCATCTATAACCCAGACTTGGTTTGTAATTGGTGAAAGGAGTAGTAGGATACCACTTCCAATCATGCCACCAAGGTCTAACAGATTGAATACCCACTTTATGAATTAAGTGTACTAGAATTGAAGAGACCAATAAGTCAAAAGTCTGTTGATTTGAATGGACAAGACAGTACTAAACTTGCATATCTTCCTAGGATTTGAAACTCATGGAAACCCTAGAGAAAAGATCTTTAGGAGTTTTGATGCCTTGTTTGAAAAAATGCAGAGTACTGGCACCTTGAGTCTTGGCAAGGGGAGTACCCTAAATGGAAAACAAGGGAGACCACCAAATATTTTGCTGATTCAAAGAGAGGCCATTGTGGAACTCATCACCATACCAACAAAGTTAAGGCTTGATAGCTTCCCAAGCTTTCCATATGCTCTTGATAACAAAAAAGCCCTGAATGATCACTGGCTCTCGCATGATTAGAAGGGTGTGGAAACCAATCCCTTTCTGAGCTGGCTTGTTGATGGGAAAGCCAGAAAATATGCAATGCCGAACCAAAATCTTCCAGGCTTCATCTCCAATGATGGCACGAAGAATCTATTTGGCACATAGAGCAAGGCCATGCTTCTGTGTGAAAAGTAGGCCAAGGTCACCAAATTTTTTTGGGAGACAACAAAAATCTCAAGCAACTCTGTGAAAGCCATGATGATCAAAACCAGAAGCCTAGAGAAAATCCCTGAGCAATCTTTCCAATTTCTGATAGGAGGCTTTAGAAGGAGCCCAACAAGAAGAATAATAGACATGAGCGGCCGCAAGAACTTTTGAACAAATTTGGAATTTGCCCGCAAGGGAGAGCAATTTCGTAAGCCAATAATCTAGTTTCTTGGTGATCTTGGCAAGCACAACATTCCATAGTTCAGTAGGCGAAACCTAAAAAGCAAATGGAATGCCAAAAAAGTGGAATATCTCTCTATGGGTGACCCATTTCCATTCAAATTGGCTAAGCCAAGGTGCTGCTGGCAAGAAAGACTGTTAGTAGTAGAGCATTTTATGCCATTGAATAACAGATCCAGAGGTTTGACAAAAAGTGTCCAGGCATTTTAAGACATTTTGGATGTTTTCTTCATCCTCCAAAAGAGTGAGGAAGGAATCATCAGCAAAATGACCATTAACCAATTGGGAAGATCATTTTGGCAAAGAAATGCCACGAACCAGTCCTGAGGACATAGAGCGAGCTAGCAAATAGCCAAACCCTTCAACAACGTGGACATAAAGTGTTGGTGTCAGAGGGCAACCTTGCCTGATGGAACGAAAAAGCCCAAAGGCATTAGATTGAGAAATTTTGATGGTAATGCAAGCATTAGCATCGCCAAAAAGCATTTCCACAGACTGTTGGAAATTGGGACCAAAACCAAGAGCCTGGAGCATAGCCAAGATAAAAGGCCATTCAATGCGATCATAGGCTTTAGCAAAATCAATCTTCAAAAAAACAGCCGGCTGTTTGGATTTGCGAGCCCACTCCATTCATTCCCAAATAGCAATAATGTTGTGAAGAATATATCTAGACTTAATAAAGCCAGTTTGCTCAGGCTTCACAATTAAAGACAGAAGGTGCCGGATTTTGAGAGAGAGTGCCTTGGCAATAATTTTATAAGACACGTTCAGAAAGGTAATGGGCCTCCAATTGCAAATATCCTTAAGATCTCCAACTTTAGGTATAAATTTAATATTTCCTTTATTGATGATAGTTCTTAAGCTTTTAGTATGATAGGCTTTAATATTTGATCTTCATGATCTCTATATTTTGTATATTTTGTGATTGAAAACAACACAATTTTTGAGAAAATTTCGCTGTGTTTTTTTGAATCTGAAAAAAGTCATGTTTTACCAGCGCCAGAGATGCTCCCAGCGACTTTCTTCAATGTAATTCGGGGACAGCCAAAATAGCGCCAGAGATGCTCCCAGCGACTTTCTTCAATGTAATTCGGGGACAGCCAAAATAGTCGAATCTTGCTTACTTTTGCGCTTGACGTACACGTAAAGAGGCTGGAACCCCTCTCCCCAAGCATTGAGTTTCGTCAAAATTTAAGGGCGCTCGCAAAGGGTCGAAACGCCGGAGACGACGAGGCCATGGCTTATCGCCTTTCAGCGGCCCTCAGAGGCTGCTCAGTCACCAGGGCGGTTGCAAGATCATGCTTCCCCTCGGCTCCTGCTCTCAACTGCCTCTGATCCAAGCGCTCTTTCGATCAAGGTCTAAAAAATGGAGAATGATGATGTGCAGAGTAGCTGGAGTCTTCATGGAAACAGGGATATTACTTCGCGCTATGAAATTCTGGAGAGGGTGGGTAGTGGGACGTATTCAGATGTGTATAGAGGCAGGAGAAAGGAGGACGGGTTGATTGTAGCCTTAAAGGAAATTCATGATTACCAGAGCAGTTTGAGAGAGATTGAAGCCCTACAGAGGCTAAGGTTGGCTGGTTCCCCACATGTTGTTTGGCTTTATGAGTGGTTTTGGAGAGAGCACGAAGATGCAGTTTTAGTGTTGGAGTTTTTACAATCTGATCTTTATTCTGTTATAAAGTCCTCAAAGGAGGACGGGAAGAAAATTCCTGACAGAGAGGTTAAGACATGGATGATTCAGGTCTTACAGGGAGTGGCTGATTGCCATGCTAATTTTGTTGTCCATCGTGACCTGAAGCCTTCAAATCTATTAATATCGGCTAATGGAATTCTCAAGGTTGCTGATTTTGGACAGGTAAGTAAGATAATCTTTTTTGCTTGCTTTTTAAGTTTTACGGTTGGCTGTTGCAGTAAGCTCAAGCCTCTTTTGTAGATGTCATTGCAAGTATTGAGTTCAAATCTGAAATGCTCCAGAGTTAGACTTCCGTACAGGGAAACAATACTCATCGTGGCTGTTCTGCACTATATTTTATCATGCTGTGGGAATAGTAGAGTTTTTAATTCATTTTGTATCCAGCAAGCGCACTTCCTTGTTTTCTGTAAATTATTTCTTGGTTCAAATTTTCTTTTGATTCGTAGTATATTCCTAATTAAATATTTTAAAACTCTCTATATAATTCAAATTCCCCACTTTACAAAATTGGAACGCCTGCTGCACCTGCATTACCACTGCCATTTATCATTGACTTTAGGTCTGAAATTCACCAAGTCGTGAATCCATCTAAGGAAACAAAACTCTTTATGGCTGCCCTGTACTGTATTTTTATCATCCTGTAGGAATAATAAAGTACTAGTTTCCAAGTTCATTTTGTGTCCAGCATGCCCACATTCACTTTTTCTGCAAAATTTTTCTTGGTTCAAAGTTTATTTTGATTTGCATTATTTCTCTAATTGACTATTTCACAACTCTATATAATGCGAAATTCCGAATTCAATTGGAAGCCCTGCTCCATCTCTACTATCGCTGCCATTATTTGTTTTGAATTGCTATTCCTGAGTTTAAATATGAAATGCACCAAATTCATAATTCCATATATGGAAACCATACTCTATATGCCTGTCCTTTACTAGTTTTTATCGTCCTGTAAGAACAATTGAATATTACTTTTTAAGTTGATTTTGTATCCAGTATTCACATTGTCAATTCAAAGTTTCTTTTGATATGTATTATTTCCATAATTGAATACTTCATAATTCTACATGATTTGAAACCTCTACTTCACAAAATTGGAAGCAGTGCTGTACCTGCACTTCCACTCATTCTTTTGGAAACTTTGGCTTGAACTTCACAGTAAGAAACATAAAATCAAAGTCCCACGATTCTTTTCCTGAAGCCAAACATATATTATGAAACAGCTGTAGTACCTTTTTTTTTAATGAATTCAGAAACATTCTGATGTGGAGGCTTACACCTGCAGGCAAGGATTTTAGAGGAGCCTGTTACAATTTTGACAAGAGAGTATGAACATCCAGATGGTAAGGTTGTGAATGCCTCGGGAGAAGGAAGATTGGATAATAGTGTTAATGCTAAAAATTTACCAAATGAAGTGGATGTGAATTCAACCTCTGCAACTGAATCAACTTCTGAAGGTTTTGCAGAGCGCAGACACTCGGATTTAGGGTGGAAAAATGAAGGTATTGTTGATTCTGAACTCACTTGCGGTGTGGGAACTAGATGGTACCGAGCCCCAGAATTGCTATATGGAGCAACAATCTATGGTAAAGAAGTTGATTTATGGTCCTTAGGCTGTATCTTTGGAGAGCTGCTGATTTTGGAACCTTTATTTCCTGGCACTTCAGATGTTGATCAGCTTAGCAGACTGGTTAGAGTTCTAGGGAGTCCAACTGAGGAAAATTGGCCCGGATGTTCTAATCTTCCTGATTTTGGGAAGATTTGTTTTCCTGGTAACTCTTCTCATTTAGGTTTGAAGAATCATGTTCCAAATTGTTCTGAGAGTGCCTTTTCTATCTTGGAAAGACTTGTTTGCTATGATCCTACAGCTCGGCTTAATGCAGCAGAGGCTCTTGAAAATAGATACTTCATTGAGGAGCCTATTCCTGCCCAGGCACATGAATTGAAAGTTCCTCCACCTCAGAAAGCTGATGAAACTTTCTCAGATGATGAATGGGACAAAAGGAAGAATGATGAATCAGATTCAGATCTTGAAGGCATGGATGGTTTTAATGTTGTTCACTCAAGTACTGGTTTCTCAATCCAGTTTGAAAATTTGTCATGAGGGATTCTGTTTTTCTATAATAAGAAAACTAATGCTCGTGCCAGGTCTGTTTTGAAGGCATTCAGACTGGAGTTATCTAGTTTACATTAGAGGAGATTGACTACTTCGACTGTACTAAGCAGAGATGTGCTTCATAGAGAGATATTAAAAACTCATCCTTAATTTCCTGGATGAAAACATGGAATGTAGTTTCCAGTCTGTGAACAATGAAGAAAACACAGTCTTGATTTTGGCAGCGATATCTCCTGTACAGTTAAATGAATATCTATCCTTAGCCACATAACTCTTTAATTGGCATACTTCCTCATATGATTTACATTTCTTTTTGGGAACTAGCTGAAACAGATTTCTTTTTGCCATTGGAACTTGATTCAATGAAGTGACCTTCTATAGATTCTGTATTTTCTTGCCAACCTCATGAAACTGACTGCTCTTTACCATTGGGACTTCATAAGTTGTTATTTAACTGAATTTTCACATTCTATTGGAGGTTCAATTTTGGGGTGAGAGGCAAAGTGATAGTATATTACTGAACTTGGAAATTTTCAACAGAAATGAAGAATGTTAGCAAAGTGGGCCTAAGGTTTTATACAGTTGCGAAGCTTCTTTGTTTTGTTATATATTTGAATTTTGCCAAGACTTAATTCCCTTCAATTTGTTTGTTCTTTTAACTATTTGTAATGTCTCTAGCATAATTCTAATGCTGCGAACCCTTTTTTTTTTAACTTTTCATAGTTACATTTGGGCTTCTGTTTCCAAAATACACAGCCTTGATTTTTGTATTTCTAATTTGAATATATGCCACTATTAGCACTGCTGGGCATGCTGCATGATGCTACCCTGTTATTCTGAGCACAATGGTTTACAGTAATGAGTGTATGAACTGAAAAAAAAGAAAAAGGAAAATACTGAGAGGATGAGGGGGTGATTCAATATTTTAAAATTTTATCACAAGTGGAGACCAAACAAGATCACACAAAAAGAAGACACACAGATTTTTCTCACGTGGAAACCCTTTTGGGTAAAATCCCCGATACACTAAAAATCAGAAATGGGCTACAACCCAGTACAATAACTGAGCTTTGACGCAACCCGAGAACTCCACTTTGTCTGTCAATGAACTACAACTCAAACATTCAGATGGCTACAACCATTAAAGTGCCAAATCTTTAGTGCAAAATCGATCTGGTCATGAACTTTCCAGCACAAGAATGGAAAGGAGATTTCAGAGACTACAAAATAGTGAATACAGTTGGACCTCTCCTCAAGGCAACTTCATGATATTGCCTTGCTAGCAGCACCAGACTCAATGACACATTCCTCTTCGCTACAGTACAATTTTCACATACCCATTTTCAAAGTAAAGTATTCAACTTCCTTCTGTTCTGTGATTCACTCCAGCAGAAACCAACATCTGCATGCCCTCAAATGTTATAACTGAAGAACTTGGCTAATAAAAACACTTATTTAAAATCTGTCTCCCTTTTTAAAACTTCAATACATAGAGAGCAACTTATATGCCTCGGTTTTCTCTATGAGACTGTCATCAGCATTAAGATACACCATGATAACTTATTATATTTTAGACACTCCGTTTTCTTTTACAGCAACATCCTTTCACCTTTGTCATTCCCATCTTACAAAAAAATTGATTGTATTTGAAGACCATTCATATCTCACGCACCTCCAGAAAATGCATGTCATCAATTTTGATTGTAACGACAGCCCAGAGCTGGTCATCATGCGTTAACAGTCCACTTGAGTGCATGGATGTTTTCTGCATGTTGTCTTTAGCACAACCATTTCACACCACATCTTGAATTGATAAACTGCCACCTTCTTGCCTTATCACAGATGTGTGTCATTTTGAACCTCCAAAAATTTAGCAATGTCAGAGCATTTTATTTCTTGGTTACTCTCTTCCGTGTGAATGATATCTAAGTTGCAAATAACTCAAACACCCGTCCTTGTCTCTTCAACTTCACTTGTAACACCCCTACATTTGTCCATTGTTCAAATGCCATATATTCTGTATATTTTCTGGAAGAAAAACGACAATTATACTCTGCATGTTTTCAGCAACAGTTCTTACTCATCGTCAGGAAGGAATCTTTCTACTGTTATAAAATATGCCTTTCAAAATCCAGAATGCACACAATGTTTATAATAACTAAAGTGGAGCAGAGAAACCATTACACTATCCTGGCACTTACTGTTGTCAGGAGTTGCATTGAGCATTGCAGGAGGTAGCAGGGATTCCTTCTACACCGAGTATGATTAGTTCTAATAGGTACTGAGATGAGAGATGCTTGGTATAGGATGAATTTTACATGCATCATCCCATTCAGCTCCACATCAACACATGCCAGCACAATAACAAAACCAGCTGGACTAAATGTCAACGCAACAACCACATGTCACAAAGAGAACTATAGATCAGTAACACACACAATCAGGACTACATGCCCAATGAAAACTGATCCACCAGAAGGTCATATGCTAGCACTTGGCAGTCCAACAGGCAGAACTTGCATCACAAATCAGAGAGCCATTAAATTGAAATCACAAACCATCAAGGAAAAATACCAACTCCCCCTATTTTTCACTGATGGCAAACCCGCACAACTACCCCCGATGGTACTACTCCCCCTTTGACATCAATGAGCATGAGGCACAAGTTCACAACTGGAACTTTGGGGTAAAAGATAAAACTCTATCCCTGAAAGTAAGCTACTCAGTGAGGTAGAAGTACACCAAGTCTATTCCTCAAGTACTCAAATTGTTCTCGGGTAATGGTTTAGTAAATATATCAGCCGCCTGTTCTTTAGTACGCAAATATCCCAGTTTGACAATATGATTAGCAACCCGCTCCTTCATGAAGTGAAATTTAGTTGGAATATGTTTAGTGCATGAGTGCATAACTAGATTCTTGGAAATGTCTAGAACGCTGGTATTGTCACAATAGATAGAGATAGGATCAACAAACTCAACTTTAAAATCGAGCGAAGGATGTTTGATCCAAATTACCTATGTGCAACATGATACAATTGCAATGTACTCAACTTCAACTATAGATACTGAAGTGTGCGACCTTTTTTTTGCTTAACTATGAAACAAGACAACCTCCAAGGAAAAATGCACTGCCACTTATGTTTTTCTTATCATTAAATGAACTGACCCAATCTGAATCAGTAGAGGTTGTTAAAGTAAAAACAAAACGTTAAGTGTTCCTTTCAAATACTTCAAAATATTACGATAATAGATAAGCTTCTATTATTAGTTAATGGTTATCTATTTGTAATTTATTGTAAATATTAGAATGTTTCTAATATTAGTTAGTGTGTAGTTATCTGTTAGCTTTCTTTAGCTTTCTTTTAGCTAGAATAAAAAGTTTCTATTCTTTACGATCGTTTCCTAAGGAAACATCGTTTTATTCTTTTGTATATATTGACCTCTCGGTCTCTGTTAATATCAAGCAAATATTTACCAATTACTTCGTAATATGGTATTAGAGCCACTTAATTTTTTTTCAAAAATCATAATTTCTTTTCTAAAATTATCAGACCCTATTTTCAAATTTTTTTTTGAAATATTTGCTTTGAACTAGGGTTTGTTTGAGAATATTGACCATCAATATTCACATTTTATTTTCTGGCCGTTTTTGAAAAGACCATGACTTTTTTGGGCATTTGCGTCCATTTTTTTTGCACATCTAGGGCTAGGATTGACACCAAGGGTTTCTTAAAACCCTCAGTAACATATTCGCACCCAGAAACTGTGTTTTTTGCTACGGATTTGCTATTGATTTCAAGTTTTTTTCAGCCCAGGTCATTTTAGTTTGAAACCCTAATTTTTGAGCTCAATTTTTTTTTCTGACCACATTTTTGGTGGGTTTTTCGAGAGCTCCACTGGGTCGTCAAGTTTTTTTGGGTGCCTCGATTTTTGAGCTAGTGGATCCGAAAATTGACAACATGTTCTTTATGGGTTTTTCGAGCTTTCTTCTGGGCGAACACGAGTCCTAATCTGAATATGACAGCTCTAAAGAAACCTAAATCAGCCAAATATAATATTGCTCCAAAAGAACCACTCTAACTAGAGCTTTAGATTCTTAGTAGGCGTCCCTTCTTTGCTGTTTTGTTTGGAGCGCACAATACTATTGAATAGAAGTCCACTTAAAAAGAAATCATTAGTATTGTTAGTTATGAATATAAATTGCTTTCTTGATTAGATATTAACATGCTTTGTTAACCCAAACCAGTTCACAAAATGCTGAAATTTTTTGAATTTTATTACAAGATCTACTTGGTCCTACCTTTCCTTAGAATATAGATATTACTATAGTGAAGCAAAATCCACCTAATAAATCAACTTTTAATATAACATTCTAAGTTCAGCGTAATTATTAGTTATTGATTCTAATCATAAAAAAGAGGATACAATCTAACCCAATCACCATTAAATACAAACATATTATTCAACTAGATTCCTTAAATTATGATAGGATTATAATGGAGAAAAACTTAATTACTTATTTTAAGATTGTTTAATTAAATTAACTTAATTAACTCTAATATCTAAACGTGGACTAGAAATTCCACACAGGGCAATGCAACAATATGTAACTTTCCAAAACAAATTTTAATTATATTAATAGGATTCATTAGAATATATTTAAACTTATGCAAAAAGTAAACTGGTTTACCAAACTTCATCATAGGAAGGAAATAGAACAGGTCGACTATCTCTGCAGAATGCTTTAAACTATTAACCTAATTACTTTTCCTGTGATAATTTGGATTCTTATAGTATAACAAACTCAATATAGACTAGAAGTACATTGAGAGTGAGTGCCGCCTTATAAGGAAAAGTTAACAATGATAATAAAATGCATTAGGATCTCATACTTTATCGATACCCTACTAAATGTAGTGCCTTTAACCTTAGAGGATTTATTAAAAAAGGATATTAATCTGAATTTACATATTAATCCAATTGATCTGCCCATTTAAAGCTCTGAAAGCTGCTACCTTATCTACCAATTAAAATAGTCTAAAAACTTGCGTCCTTCAAATCTACGCTCGCAACCCTACCGAGTCCCATTTGATAATCCTGTGCATATGTGCCTTAATAAGGCTCTAAGAACCATAGCAACTATAATGCAGAGGTAGAGAACAGTATAAACTTTATATTAATATAAATATTATATATATTGATATCATGAGATTACAAATATATAGAAGGAGGCGATTGAGCTGGACGCAACCAGACTAACCAGCCTCGGAATAAACTGCCATACTAAGATAACTACCATATAAACCTAGTACAAAACTCCCCTTTAAAAACATATGAAGACCTAGAGCATACTAAAGAAAACCATGAGCACGAAAAGCCCTAAATGCCTACCCAACCAGAGAGAGACCGAAAAAACACTAACCAGGATACTAGACACGAGACAACATAGGGGAAGACACCAACTAGAAACCATAGAGAACAATCTAAGAACCAAGCACACCCTATTGTTTCCAAAAAAAACATAATGACCTCGGCAATGTCATTAGGGTGTTCCAGCTGGAAATTCAAAAGAGAACTTTTCCCTACTGGACTTTTCGATATTAGGGGTACAAAACTCCAGGGCACCTAGATTTCCCAGTTCCACCCCCGAATGGACATAGGAATTAAACAGGCCAAGATAACTTTTGAGCCATTCCTTTCCAATATCCGCCACTAGCCCTCTCCATCTGAGGAGGAATTGTATGCTGGATTCCATCTTTGGCCACACTTGGTTAAATGCTATAAGATCACAAATTACCAATGCAAGTTGCCTTGGTAAAATTGCCAAATCAAAGCTCCCCAGAGGACGGTCCATATACATTTTAGGGAGGGGGACTCTGAGCTTCTCGTCTAAGCTCGTTATCGCTTCTTCTAGCCCTCCGCACCAAATAGGATCAAATATGTTCTGACAGAGTCTCACCATGTCCCATTTGTCAATTCTCGCCTTGGCCATGCACCCAATAAAGGTTCCTATAATATCGCTATTAGTCCTCCATGAGAAGTCATATTTGATAAAACCTTCACCTAGGGCCCTACTCACCGCAGTTTTTGTCATCCCATCTATTGGTCTGAGCATCCGAGTCCACCTTTCTAGCTTCACATTGCCATGAAAGGCCATAGTACGAACCTCCGAAGCATGAAAAACGCAGATAAAAGTATCCATAGCTAAAAGAAGGGCACAAAATGACAACGACAACAGGTCCCAAAATGAATATAAAAGGGGAAGAAACAGCCTACAAAAGCTCTAGAAGATCTAAGACACTTGCCTACATCATCTAAATCATTATCTTGACATCACCTAGAAATTGCTATGATGCGGAAGAGAGAGATTCCATAAGGGTCCATTTGGTTCGTGGAATTTTAAAAACCAGGATTTCTATAAACCTTGGTTTAGCCAAATCAAGGTTTTGCAAATCTTCATTCTGATTTTTGGGATTTTACTTAAACCATTTGTTTCACTCGGAAGATGCGTGTCAAGACACATTTTTACGTGTAAGGTTGGAGTAAAAGGAAAATTTCAAAAAGTAGTCCAATCTATTGTTTTTACACTCCTTAAAAAACATAACCAGATTTTGATTTTCAATTCCGACTTGCTAGTAGGAAGTTAGAAAACCTGGTTTTGAGGCAAAATTGGAAGTCCGGTATGCTAATTCCATTTTTTCCAATTTTGAAACAAATGCAAAAATTTTCAAATCCGGATTTTGAAAAAGCCAATTCCTGTCATCTTCCAGGAACCAAACGGACCCTAATTGGAAGACAAGGGTGCTACCTACTAACAGAGAAGGAAATTAAGCCATAAACAACTATCTGAGAGATATAAGATACTCAACTCTTTCACTATAACTTTCTATTCGATATAAACACATCTAAATTAAAGGACCCCTAAAATAATCTTATGCCTAATCCACTAAGGAATTATGAAAATGCATTTTGGCAGTTTTATAATCTATTAATCTGTGCAATGCCTATACTTCATGACATCCTATAATAGCTGGTTACAACTTATAGGATATATTATAAACTTGATCTAAAATAGCATTCTGTTATATTACAATATAACTTAAAAAGAGTTAAGGGACCTACACTTCCTAGGCTATTGGTAAAACAGAACTAAGAAAATTCAAACCATTATAAAATTGATTATAGAGATTACTTAAATTAAAAATAAATTGGGAAGACTAGCACTCTATACTTGAGAAATGATCATTAAATACCAAAAAATTCCCACCATCAGCTCCCTTATTTGCCAGCTGATCTGCCTTCCGATTACCTTCCCAAAAGATATGACAGATCTGGATATCTGCAAACAGGTCCAGGAAACTATGGACTTCTTCCAGTTTAGAGTAAAGAACCCAGTTGGGTGTTACTCTCTTCCTTATAGCATTTAAAACAATTTGAGAATCACCTTCGATGATGATATTAGATAAACCTAATTTTAGGCAGAGCTGAAGTCCTTCTTCCAATGCTTCAAGCTCTGCCAAATTATTAGTATTGGGATCGATAGATTTCACTTTCTTAACAATCCACTTACCTGTGTCATCAATAATGATGCAACCGATACCTGCTACACCTAGATTACCTCTAGCAGCCCCATCAAAGTTAAGCTTTGCCCATCTACCGGAGGGGGTTCCATCCATAGCTTTCCCTTGCCTCTTTGCTCTTCTTGAATTATGTAAGCGGGGGATTAATCAAGTTTGTCCATTTCATTTTGATATACCCATCCCAACTTGAGAATGATCCTTATTCTTTCATGGAATTCCTAAGACGAGTGTTTACTGTCTTGACTATATAAATCTTAATTGTTATTTCCTATTTTTTACTAACACTCTATTACACCCAAATTTTGTAGGTTGCTTGACCATGTGGATGGTAGGGCAAGAGTATTGATAGAAGACCAAAAGAAAGAGTGGAAGAAATATGGTTGCACCATTTTATCTGATGGGTGGATAGATGGAAGAAGTAGAACCATTATGAATTTCTTGGTTGCTTACAAAGATGATGTGGTGTTTTGGAAATCTGTTGACGCCTCCAACAAAGTGAACAATGCACACACATTGGCTTTAATGTTGGAGAATGTTGTCATGGAGGTGGGAGTAGAGAATGTGGTGCAAATCATCACAAATAATGCAGCAACATATGTGGCAGCAGGTAAATTTAATTTTTTATGTTCAATATGAATCATGAATGTAATGCTATAGTATTATTCAATTTAGATTTTTTACTAATTATTGATATTTTACTAATCTTTTAGGTAGAATCCTCCAAGAGACCTTGTGCAGCACGTCCTTGACCTTCTTTTGGAGGACATAGGAAAACTTGATTGGGTGAGTCCAGTTGTGGAAGATGCTAGTGGAGTCACCAAATATATCTATAATAGGCAAAGATTTGGTGAGACCCGCTGTGACAAGGTTTGCAACGGTGTTCTTGACGTTGCAAAGTATTCTCGACCACATATTGGCTTTGAAACAAATGTTTGTGTGCTGATTGGGTTGCTTCATCTTACTCAAAGAAGCCCGAAGGAGAGGCTGCGGCATGGATAGTCTTTGATGATAGTTTTTTTGCAAAGGCTAAGGAGATTGTGGAGGTAGGTTCAAGAATCAAAACAATGTATTTTTATTTGATTCAAGTTTCATTATTAATTCATATTAATTCATAACTTACTATGTTATTAACTAATTTGTATTTTTCAAATTTCAAATGTGGATGTCTATGCCCCTGGTTAGAGTCTTGCACACATGTGATGGGCAACAATCCCCAATGGGAGGTCTTTATGAGGCCATGGATAAGGCCAACGAGGCTGTTAAAAATTACTATCATGTGGACAGACTCAAATTTGACCCCATTTGGGAAATAATTGATAGAAGGTGGAATAACATGCTCCACCAACCTATTCATGCAACAGGCTACTTCCTCAACCCCAAATTCAGGTATTATGATTGTCCTTGAAGTTGAGATTTTACTAAGACTTTATTTTACTTTACTTTTTAAGGTTGTGTAGTAAGATTTGATATCATTTTCTATTTGTTTTAGGGCCAATGATTCCTACTTAGATCCTAACAGAGAGGTCATGGAAGGTCTCTCTAAATGCATTGAGAGAATGATATCCAACGAAGCAAAGAGAGACCTTGTTGTGACCGAACAACAAGTCTATGTGGAATTGAGGGGTAATTTGTTCTCTTCTGTGCTAGCAAAGAGAGCAAGATCTACTCAAGCACCAGGTAAAGCGTCAAACTTTAAAACTTTTGCAAATTGATAAGTTGTGTTTTCTGATTATCTTTTTTCATTGCTTTATAACTTTTTATATTTTGTTCTGTAGATGCTTGGTGGGCAAGTTGGGGTGGCAATACCCCAATTTAAAGAATTTCGCTCTTAGAGCCCTATACCAACCTTGTAGTGCATCCCATTGTGAGCACAATTGGAGCTTATTTGAGTTGATCCACACAAAGAAAAGAAATAAAATGACTAAAAAATGGTTTAATGACCTTGTTTATGTGCACTATAATCTTAAGTTATGCATAAAAAGGGCACAGAGTTCACCACTACCTGGTCCATTCAATCTGGAAGAGATAGATTCTTATTTTGATTGGACAACACATGAGCTAGGTCCATTGTTTTCACTGGATGAGATCGCTGATTTGGAGAGGTAGGCCATGGAGGGGGATGTCGGAATAGATTTTCATTTCACAATGGATGACATTGAGGACGAGGACGATGATGATTCAAGCTCAGAGGATGAGGCATTACCAGTGCCACATATAGGAGGAGATACATCCTCTTCTAGGATGCCGAGCCAGTCAATAGGGATGTCAAGTGAGGAGGCACAACCACAAACTTCACAGTAACGCAGCGCACACCCTACCCCAGTGCGGGACACTTCTTGGAGGCCTAGACCCCCTCGCTTTCCTACTAGTAGTAGTGCAACTAGAAAGAGGAAGATGTGATTGTATTGAATCTTGATGTATTTACTTTTAGTATTTACTTCTAGTTTGATAGATTGAAACTATTTACTATTTTGCTTCCCGCCACGAGCAATACGCATGAGAATGCAATTTTGTACAACTATGCATTTATATATATCTAAACTCTGCTTGTTTCTTTTGTGTTCTCTTTAATTAACTTATTAAATGCATCTTCTCATTAAATTTTGCAAATAAAATGTATTTTAAATTAAATTTTAGCAATTTTTTTAGGCTCCTAAGTTTTCTCGAGTTTTTTTTTTTAAATCACCGAGTTTTTCTCGATTAAACTTTTGGGGGGATTGGTGATATTTTGCCTTTGGCGAGTTTTCCAACTATGGTTCTGGTGTTACACGTTCGATTGCCCTTGGTACTAATCAGGATGCATGGGATCTGAATAATCGGGAGTCGGTGATGCGTCTTAGATTATCCGTAGTTGATGATCAACTCTCTCAAATTCCATCTGGCAAGACAACTATGGGCACATCTCAAGAATCATTATGAGACTTCTAACAAAAGTAGAGCTTTCTTTTTGAAGAACACTATTTTCTATTATCATGGATGAGTGAACATCGCTCTAGGCTCACCTGAATAGGATTCAGGAAATTTGTGATCAGTTGCTTTCTATTGTTCGCAAGATGGAGGAAGAGGACATTATGGTCATCACTCGTAGGAATTTACCCAAGTCTTATGAGCATTTTATCGAGAATCTCAATATCACGTCTTCTAGTATTGATTTGAAATTCACAGATCTTTGCACACTCGCTTCAACAAGATCGGTGGAAACAATAGTTCGGTAGTAGTTCCAACTCCACCTCCATAGAGCAAGCCTTTGCTGCTAAATTCTTTCAAAAGGATAAAGTCAAGTCTTAGTAGAAGTCCTTTGCTCCAGCTTTAGAAAGCTTCCAGAAGAAGAACATTCAATGCAACTATTGCCACAAGTTTGGTCACATGAAGGTTGAATGTCGGAAACGCTTAGCTGTTCAATCTAAGCAATCAGGTTCACAACTCAAAGTGAATAGTGCAGAGCACACTGAGCAAACATAATCTGCCTTTTACGCCTTCATGGCTAAGACTTGCAAATCATGTGAAGTCGTCTACCTGGTACATTGGTTCAGGTGCCTCTCGTCATTTCACCCATCGTAGAGACTAGTTCATTGACTACCAACCTTATTCAAATTTTGTTATTTTTGGTGGTGGAGAAGAGTATGCTGTTGTCGGTAAAGGCAACATTTAGATTTAGTCTACTATGAGGAATCTCATTTTCCTCGATGTGTACTACATTCCAAGGATGGAACTAAATCTACGCTCAGTCAATTAGTTGTTGCGACACTCTGCACAGGTGGATGTCACCTTTAGTTCTCATCAGTGCACCGTCACTGATAGGGCGACTCAGTCTATTGTTGCAGTGGGTCTTGAGGATCATGGTCTTTTTCGACTTATTGATTTTGGTGATTCAGCTATTATTGCTCAATGGTCTTCTGTTAGCACACTTTGACATCAGTAGTATGGGCACCTAAATGTGCATTACCTCTCTCAGTTTGCTTGGGAAGAGCTTGTCCTCAGTTTGCTAGAGATTCAGATTCAACAACTTAGAGTTTGTGATGCATGCTAGGTTTAGAATCAACATTGCACACCTTTCACCAGTGGCGATTCATGGCGAGCTTCTCACGTACATCAGCTTGTTCATGCCGATATTTGCGGCCCTATGGCCACTCCTTTAGTTCTTGGGTCTAGGTTTTTTTTATTGTTTTTTGATGATTTCTGTAGAAAAATGTGGGTGTATTTTCTTAAAAAGGAATCAGATGCATTTCTTGTATTTCAGAAGGTTAAACCTTTAGTTGAAAAAGAGTTTGGGAAATCTATTATTACTCTTAGGTCAGACGATGGGGGGGGATCTTGTTCTAATGAATTCTCTAGCTTCTTGGATACTCATGGCATCAAACGCTAGTTAACCACACCCCACACAATAGAACAGTGTAGTTGAACATTAGAACAGAACAATCATTGAGATGGCTTGATCCATGCTTGAACACAGACATGTTCCGAAGACGTTTTGCAGAAGCAGTTAACACTGTAGTTAATCTTTTGAACCGATCACCCACAGTGGCGGTCAAAGGTAAGACTTTAGAAGAGGCTTGGTTAGGTCGCAAGCCTAGAATCACTCACTTGAAAGTTTTTGGCTCCCTTGCTTTTGATTGGATCTCTGATGCATCACGCACTAATTTGGATGCCAAGAGTCAGAAACTCATGCTTGCTGGATACAGTAGTCTTCACAAAGCCTGCCGCTTGATCGACATTGAGACATTTCATCTCCTATACAGTCGTGATGTAGTCTTTGATGAGCAACGAGGACCATTCATGCCTGTTTTTCTTGTTCTTGATCCAGCTGACCAGTCTATGAAGGCTCGTGATTTGGGAGTTAGGCTTCCATTAGGTTTACCTGATGGGAGGGCTCCATGTTGGTAAATAGATTTGTTCTTTCTGACTGTTGACTCTTAAATGCCCAAACTATGAACAATATCTGATTATTGATAGTTGAAAAGTTGCTTCTAAAGGCTAACTTTTCTCTGAATTAATAGGTACAACTCCCTATTATGGATTTGCAATGAATTATGTTTTGTTCCTAAGACTTATATGGGGTGTGTTCTTCGAGAACAAGAGAGGTAAAACCGAACCAAGCTTCAAGAGGATCTAACTCAGGCAAGAAGTAATTTCTGAACAATTGGTTAAGTTCGTGAACCCACACATCTTATGAACTCACAAAGCTTAATAACTGAAAATGTTATAACAGCTAATGCTATCTGAGTCAATTAGAATCTAAGCTACAAGGAAAGAAAAATTAACTGGAAAGAAATACATCTAAGAGGTTTCTCTTTGAACATGCCATTACACTACTTATCACATCCGTTCACTATTTCGAAACAGGGGAATGAAACTCCGTTTGTTCCTTGCTTCAACTTAGATTAAAGAGAAAACATGTAATTAACAACTAACATAAATGGAACAAAGAATAATTGATACAAAATACCATTCAATTGACTCCGCAACATCAAGTACTTCACATCAAAAATTAGCCGACCTTTTATTAATCTTTTAATTTCATACATATAGGATTCTAAGATGACCGTTACAATAGAAGTTCAATTGGTTCATCTCCTCAAAAGAATGACAAATGGCAAGAGACCAGCTTGTCGTATTACAATGATTACATCAAAAAATAAAAGAGGCGGAATATGAATCACTTCGCCTTCTTTCCCTTTTCAACTTTTGCCCTATATGCCTTAGCAGCGACAATGATTGGGATTAGCTCTTCATGCCTAGGCACATGTATGTTGGTCTATCTCAAGAGCCACTTAGAATGCTCCCTGGCTAACTCCTTCACAACATTCAATCAATCTTGCAGTTCCTCCGTGGCCACATGTATGCATCCATTGAGTTTCTAGAGTTCCGCAACTCTGTTTTGATTACCGAAGGATATATCTGTTAGACTATCCATGAATTTGGAGAAATTCTCCTGCATGA
Source organism: Cupressus sempervirens (assembly GCA_028749045.1). Classification (NCBI taxonomy): domain Eukaryota; kingdom Viridiplantae; phylum Streptophyta; class Pinopsida; order Cupressales; family Cupressaceae; genus Cupressus; species Cupressus sempervirens. The sequence goes on along the minus strand of CM053787.1, from coordinate 93,666,574 downwards.
CAGTTATTCCAATGAGTCCTCTCCCTTGGCTGCTAGTCTGTAAATTTGTATGTAGTCCAGTCATGAGCTCAAAACTTCTATCTTGGTCCTTCTTTACCATCTCCTCTATTTCCTTACGTCCTTTCTCTACTAATAGGATCGTTTCTGATTTGAATTGCATGCTCTGAAGCCATTCGAATAGAGGTTCATCTGCCTTCGGCAAAATCTTTGCTTCGACAGCTTCCTTTGCCTTCATTTGAATAATCATCTTTAGAAGAGAGATACAATCATCACTCTTCGCTCTTTCTCCGACCAAAGTATTTCTGTTTGCTGAGATGTTATCCTTCTCTATTTCTAATCTCAAGATAACATTGCCAATTTGTTCTATAATGGAAACTTTCTCCAATTTGAGCTTTCTAGTCTAGTCCTTACCAATTTGACCAAAGTGCCTATCTTCCTAAAGTTGAGAGATAAGGGCTTGAACCTCGACAATAGTGGTATTACTTGTTACTGACATTTTGGAGATACTTGCCAGTGGAGTGACCAATTGTCTAATAAATCTATTCAGTTCCTCTATCTCTGCCTTCATCCTAACCTTTGACAACTTGAGGCTTTCCAGTTGTCCTTTAATTACTTCATTGGTTGACTTCCATAAACCAACCTTGGTGTCGTGCCTAGCCTCTCCAAGATCTATCGAGTGTAGAGTGAAATCATCTGCAGTCATATCTTCCATTTGTCTATCCTTGGTGGGCTTCGCAATCTCCATTGTTAGGTGCCCAGTTTCAAGATCTTTTCCAAGGATAGACAAGGTCTTTTGCTTCTTGACCTTACTCAAAGCAGACCCAAAGCAAACTGCAAGAGATAAGGCATCCTTGTTTGGAGCACCTTCATCCTTCCTCTTCCTCTTCTTCTCCAAAGTGTCCTCCAACCAGGAATTTGTGCCTATCACCTTGGAGGCCGTCCCAAGTGAGTCTATGCTTAACGTCTTCCTGACTGGAGTGATTGCCATTGCAGTCGAAGAGAAGGGATTCTTCAGGGCCTGAGAAATGAGCTTGGAAGAGCTCTGGCCTTTCTCCACCTCTGAAGTTTTCTTAGTTGCCTCATCTGATTCAGTAGATTCACTACTACTACTCTTTCCATCTCCGAAATCTACTATTTGCACTGGGGAGCTACTTGGTTGCAGAAGTGTAGCACTTACTTGTGGAACTGGATTATGATGAGGTGAGGGAATTGGAGTGACATGAGGAGAGGAAACTGGGGTGATGGTACTATCTTTTGGCTCCTCCGTCTTCTTCTTGGCCTCAGTTTGGGTTCCAATAATCGGGATGGAGCCATCATGACAAGTCTTAGCCATGGGAATGTTCTTGTCTGGAGGTTGGTCACCTCCCCTTGATGGTTGAGCTGGTCCTTGAGTAATGGCCAAGGTTACACTTGTTGTGCCACCTTGAGAGGAGGAAGGAGTTGCAGCTACAACTACTAGAGAAGCTTGAGCTGACATGCTTTTACTTCTACTCCTCCTTGCAGTAGTCCATTCGACCCACTTTCCAATTCTTTTGATGATTCAGGCCATCATGATATCCAAGTCTTCCTCAGCATCCTCGTAATGCTTCGAACTGATAGGAGTGTTTCTTAACTTAGTTAGATATGTATTACTATACATATGTTGCCCATCATCCTCCAGTCCTTCAACATCAAAATCAATATTGTATGTTTTTATTTGCTCCACTGTGAGCCTGGCGAAAGCACGATCTCGACTTTCAAATTCATCTCTACAATCAGCCCAATAATCCTCAACAGTGGTAATGTGTTTGATCACACTCCGAATCTGCAACACCTCCCTAGCATATCTGTTCAGATCAAACATAGGTCTTAAGACCTCATACATCTCCAATTTGTACTGCATCTTGAACACTTTAAGCATATTCTTTGCATTAGATCAGGACTCACAACTGAAAGCTCCTACTTTCATAGGGAACTCGTATCCCTTCTTCAAGCTCCCGCTCAACACGTTCACTTGGATTGCTTGCCTCATGATCTCCATTAGCATGATCATGTCGCTTGAATATCTGGGTAGCTTCAAGGGGAATCCATCGAAAGCTGCAAGGCGCAAGTACGAGAAAGATGAGAACTGGATAAAATAACTTCCGAACTAGCTAATAGCCGCCATTGCTTCCGGGCTGAATCTCCTCTCTGGGCATCCCTGGAGCTCCTTGCAAATTCTCATGGTGAATGCATCATTAACTTTGACATACTCCGCATAACTATTTTGCAATTGCAAACATGGATAGAACTCATAGCTCTTCACATCATCGGGAAATTTTTCTATCCTTGGCAGGCTCGGCCATAATTGTAGAGATGCTAGCATGTAAATCAGAAAGGAAGACATATAGGAAGTGTTGTAGAACTTTGCAGCGCTGAGAGCATTGGAAAGATTTTCACTTACCTCATGGGCCTAGTCAATATATTGCATATTTGAACAAATAACTTGTACCAGAAAGAAATATTGTTTAACGAAATTTAGAGCTTCTACCTCACCTTTCAGTCTGTGCAGGAGAACCAAAATGTCTACAATCTCGGGTTTGAGATTAGTACCAAATAGAGTTTTGGGGACCTTACTTTTGGCGCTTCGTGGCTTTTGAAACTAGGGCTACATAATCTCCTTCCTCCAGACCATCTCCTTTGTGGAGAACTCAGAAATTGCTCCCACTATCAAATCCGAAAGTTCCTCCCGCTCTGGAACTCAGAGGCAATTCACCACAGTTTGCCTATTAATGGAGATCAATACTGTATCATTTGGTAACACAATCTGTCTGGTATCCGAATTATAATGATTTATGCATTCATAAATCAATTTTGGAGCTTGGACTGCCACCGGGAAACCAGCTGCTTCCACTAGCCCACATCCCCGGAGCTTTTCAGTTATGGGATGAATTGGCTCCGATTTCAGCCTCTTTTGGAAGTCTTGCATATCATAAAAACATAGTGAGGTATTTGTGAAATTCTGCAATGTGGACTTGATCCCATTCAGTCCATCAAAACCCGCAAACCTGGTTGCCATTCTATTTGGTAATGAAATGAATTCAAATTTCGAATCTAGAAGAAGAACCGAATATTGACTTTGCAATTACAGGTTGTTTGAAAAAGTTGTGCAATTTAACAGAATAACAATTCAAGAAAAAGCAGTAGTTCGAATAACTGTTATGTTTCCATCTATATAGGAGTCTCAATTCATCCGTTGATCTTCAGGATTCGCAACACACGAATGAATTAAAGGATAAATCTGTTGAAACAGTAAACGCGGGAGCTCTAACAGATATTTCGGTGTCTTTTCACTGTTTCCGTTGGCCCAACGGTAACTTTCCATTCTTTCATACTTACTTTCCCGTTTCCCTTTAAGTTTCGAAATATTATGAACAAAGTACTCCGTAAGGAAATATTTGCCTAGTCGAATTTTGCTCAATAGACCTTTCCCGTAATAGTCAGATTGTTTCCATTATCATCTTAAGATGTTTTCTGTACAATTTGTGGGTCCAATGCGCTTACAAAGTTGATTTTCTTTTGAATGCGGAAAATTGTCCTCATGGGTTGAAAACCCACCGAGGAGAAGACAATTTTCATTTCGCCGCCCAGGCTTTCTTTTAAACTTTATCCTTTGAGTTAATACTTCCTTTGGGTCTAGAGAAGTTTATAAGGACTACAAAAGTCGAAAGGGGCCCACCTCCTTGTTTCCTTTCCTTTACAATTGCCTTTGACGAAAAATGGACTTCATGGGTTGAAAACCCACCGAGGAGAAGTCAGTTTTGAGTTTTCCACTTGAGATGATTTTTAGTGTTGTGATGAATCCTAAATGTTTCCCAAGTTAGTATAGTGCAGTGAAAATAAGATTTTACCATAAGATATCTCATTATCTTCTTACATGGATCCATGAGCATCATTTATTGCTCTTTGCGAAAAATCGCCTTCATGGATTGAAAACCCGCCGAGGAGAAGGCGAAGCTCAATTTTTTGCAAGCTTCTTCTTTTCATTGCAAATATGATAAATTGCGAGCAAGCTCAGCTTTGTGAATAATTTTTGCATGTTGCAAGAATCTCCATCGGGTCAGGTACTAAACTACCTGTAAGACTCACAACATAAAGGAAAACCACCCGGCTATGAAATGTGGGGGAAGGGAAAGATGAAAAACCGAATGTAGACTCTTTCCACCTAAGGGGACTTAAAACTAGACTTAGATATACCTAGGCTTGACTAAGATACAAAATTTTTCAGTTTTGCAAAATGGTCACAAGGTGAAAAGTGGGGCAACACTCTAGTAGCTCCTGGGGCTCTAGTTATATTAGTGATCCCTGTACAGACACCTCCAACTTCTCCTGCAGGATCACCCAAATTTGTAGCTGCTTCACCTGAGTTTGATCCAGATTCGCCAGATGAGAAACCTGATCATAGAGCATCTCCTGATACTAATGTTGGTCATTCTCCTCTCCAGCGTAAGTGTTGGGCTAAGACACTTGTCGATCTTTGTGATGATAAGCTCATTGATGGGAGAATTGTTTGAAAAAAGAGCAAAACTACAGAGTTTGTTAACTTTTCTCTTATGGCCAACATTCACAGCGTGCTTGAACCTCAAATATATTCTGAGGCTAAAGGAATTCTAGAGTGGGAACATGCCATGATATTTGAACACCAAAGCCTACTAAAGAATAACACCTAGGTCCTTTTTGATCTTCCACCAAGGAGAAACCCATTGGCTGCAAATTGGTTTACAAAATCAAATACAAATGTGATGGTACTTTGGATAAATACAAATCTCGTTTAGTTGCAAAGGGCTTTTCTCAATGTTAGGGCATTGATTATGTGGAAACCTTTGCCCCTACTGCAAAGATGAGCACAATTAGATTAGTCCTAGCCATGGCAACACAATTTGGCTGGAAGGTCCATCAAATGGACATCAAGAGTACTTTCTTGAATGGTGATCTCCACGAAGAGGTCTACATGATGCAACCTCCTGGTTTCAAGATTGCCGGTGAAAAAATCAAGTTCTTACATTAGTGAAAGCTCTCTATCACTTGAAATAGGCCCCTAGGGCATGATATATGAAAATTGGTAAGTACCTCAAAGATCAAGGCTTCCAGAGGAGTTCTTAAGATTCAAATTTGTACATGAAAACTACTAACAGTGACATCATCATTTTGGTTATTTATGTGGATGATTTGCTCATCATTGGTAGTTCGACATCTTTGATTCATGGAATCAAACAAAGTTTATGCCAGTCTTTGTATGACTGACTTTGGGCTTGTGTACTATTGCCTAGGTGTTGAGGTTTGGCAACAATCTTCTGGTATATTCATCTCTCAGTCCAAATATGTCAGGGCTCTGTTAGACAAATTCCGTATGCAGGATTGCAAGCCTACATCTACACCCATGGAGAAAGGTCTCAAGCAAGTCTGATTCTCCTCCTGTTGATGATACTACATACATGCAACTAGTAGACAACCTCATCTATCTCTTTGCTACTAAGCCAGATATCAGCTTCGTAGTCAGGGACATCTCATGTTTTATGACAACCCTTAAGGCTGATCATTGGATGGCAGAAAAGTGCATGCTTCATTATGTGAATGACACTTAAGATTATGGACTTCTTTAGTCTCGGAGTTCTAATCCTAGACTTAGTGGGTTCACAGATTCAGATTGGGTAGGCTCTATTGATAAAAAGTCATCTTCTGGATGTGTTCAGTTTGGGTTTTGGTCCCGTCACATGGACCAGTAAGAAGTAACACGTAGTTTCTCTCCTCTATAGAGGTTGAATACAAAGGGACAATCAAGGTAGGTTGTGAAGCTGTTTGGCTTTGTCGAATGCTTGGGGATATGCAGATGTCACTAGCAGGACTAACCACTTTGTTTGTTGATAACAAAGCCATTAAAATTAGCATAGAATCCATTCTTCCATAAATGAACCAAGCATGTGGATGTTCATTCTCACTACATATGACAGCTAGTTGAAAACAACACAATAGACTTGCAGTATGTTCCTATCACAGATCAAACTGCAGACATTCTCACCAAACCTCTTGGTCTTGATAAGTTTGTTAAATTCTGAGGATAGCTTGGTGTTGTGGATAGATTAACCATTAAGGGAGGGTATTGCAATAATAGATAAACTTCTATTTTTAGTTAATGGTTATCTATTTGTAATCTATTTTAAATATTTGAATGTTTCTAATATTAGTTAGTCTGTAGTTATCTGCTAGCATTCTTTAGTTTTCTTTTCGCTAGAATAGAAAGTTTCTATTCTTTACGACTATTTCCTAAGGAAATATCATTTTATTCTTTTGTATATATTGACCTCTCAGTCTCTGTTAATATCAAACAAATATTTACCAATTACTTCGTAATAAAAAGTTCCTTTCAGTGCTTGTACACGAGTCTCTTTAGGCATATCTTGCAATCGTGCAATATAACCAACTTGCATAATGTCAGGTCTAGTAGCTGTAACAAACAATAAATTTCCTACCACAGACCTGTAAAAAGTTTGATTAGCACATGGAGTTTCATCTTCTTTTCTTAGCTTACAACCAGTTTCCATTGGAGTACTAACCGGATTGCAATCCTTCATTCTGAACTTTTCCAATTGCTCTCTAATATATTCGGATTGAGAAATAAAGATTCCATCTGCTGATTGATGAATTTGCAGCCAAGAAATAGGATAACTGCCCCAACATAGACATTTCAAACTCTTTCTTCATGCTTGCAGTGAACTCCTTTGTCATTTTAGTGCAATCACTTCCAAAAATCAAATCATCTACACAAACAACAACAATGAGAATGTTGCTATCTTCTTCTTTTACATATAGATTGCTATTAACATAGCCCTTTTTGAAGCCTTGCTGCTGTAGATATCTATCCAGCCTGTCATACCAAGCTTTTTTAAACCCATATAGTGTTTTCCTTAACTAGCAGACATAGTCCAAGTTGTTAGTTAAGATAAAACCTTCAGGCTGTTCTACATACGTTTCTTCATGAAATCACCATTCAAGAACACAGATTTAACGTCCATTTGATAAACTTTGAAACCTTTAAATGAAGCAAAAGCAAGGAAATTTCTAATAGCTTCTAAACCTTCTACGGGTGCAAATGTTTCATCATAATCCACATCTACAATCTGAGCGTAACCTTAACAAATTAGGCACGCCTTACCACTTTACCTTATTCATTTACTTGGTTCCAATAAACCCATTTTGTACCAATAACATTTTTATAATTTGGCCTAGGCACAAGCTCCCATGTGTCACTCTTCTGAATCTGCTCTAATTCTTCTTCCATAGCAGCAATCCAATGTTTATCTTTGGTTGCTTCTTCTTAACATTTGGGTTCAAACAAGGAAAGTAAAGAAACATCGTTATCCTCATAATAATTAATATTCTTTCTAGTAGCTCTAGTTTGATTTTCAGGTACTACTTATTCAATAGGATGATTTCTTTGTACAACTTTGGGAGGAGTTTTTGAAGAAGTTGTACCAATTTCCTTTTGTGATTCACTCTTGGATGATTTGTTTGTAGTTTCAGCTTCATCATTAGAGGAAGAACTAATGTCACTTTGTGAGTGTGCCTTTACTTGAGTACCTTGTTTATCTTCATTCGCTGTTCCAGCTTGTGGTGATGGAGGAGAAGTTTGAACAACAGTGCTGGTCTCTTTTTTTGGTCCATTGCTGTTGCCATTTACACTCTCACAAGATACATTAGTGATTTCATTTAGAGGAAGAACTAATGTCACTTTGTGAGCGTGCCTTTACTTGAGTACCTTGTTTATCTTCATTCGCTGTTCCAGCTTGTGGTGATGGAGGAGAAGGTTGAACAACAGTGCTGGTCTCTTTTTTTGGTCCATTGCTGTTGCCATTTACACTCTCACAAGATACATTAGTGATTTCATTTAGAGGAAGAACTAATGTCACTTTGTGAGCGTGCCTTTACTTGAGTACCTTGTTTATCTTCATTCGCTGTTCCAGCTTGTGGTGATGGAGGAGAAGGTTGAACAACAGTGCTGGTCTCTTTTTTTGGTCCATTGCTGTTGCCATTTGCACTCTCACAAGATACTTTAGTGATTTCATGAATCTTGACATTTGCATTCGAAATGATTTTATGCAGCCTTTTGTTGTAACATTTAAATGCTTTTCTTTTAGAAGAGTAACCATCTTTATTTGCTGCCCCAACTTGTGCTGATGGAGGAGAAGATTGAACAACAGTGCTGGTTTCTTTTTTTGTTCATTGCTGTTGCCATTTACACTTGCAAGATACGTTAGTGATTTTCATTTCATGAACCTTGACATTTGCATTTTAAACAATTTTATGCAGCCTTTGTTGTAGCATTTAAATGCCTTTCTTTTAGAAGAGTAGCCAAGAAAAATACCTTTTTCTGATCTAGAATAAAAAATGCCAATATTATCATCATCTCTCCTAATATAATAAGGGCTACCAAAAATCTTAAAAGTATTTAACAGTTGTTAGTTTACCTTTCCAAAGCTCATAAGGTGACTTTTATATTTGGATCTTAGTAAGCTTCTGATTTGAATATGTACAGCTATATGGACAGCGTCTTTTCCTTCATTCATCATGCAACGAGCCATTTCTTGAACTGTTCAGTTTTTCCTTTCTACAACACTACTTTGTTGTGGCTCTTCTTTTGATTCCATGTTGCTCACAAAAACTCACAAACTCATTAGAAGTAAATTCACCACCATTATCTGAATGCAAACACACTTGATCTTTGAGTCCATTTCATTTTCAACCAAGGCTTTGAAAGCTTTAAATTTATCTAGAGCTTCAGATTTTTCTTTGAGGAAAGCAACAAAAGTCATGTGAAAAATTATCAATTATCAACATAAAATACCTTTCACCTTGTAGACTAGCTGTTCTAGTTGGCCCACATAGATCCGTATGCACTGACTCAAGAGGTTTGGAGCTAGAATGCTCCTTTGGTTTGAAGGATGTTCTCGTTTGCTTCCCCATTTGACAGTTTTTGCGAGTGATGTTTGCTGTTTTTTCTAACAGTGGAATATCTCGAACAACTTCCTTCTTGCCTATCTTAACAAGATTTTTGAAGTTAACGTGCCTAAGTCTTTTATGCCAAAGCCATGCTTCAGCCACTTGACTAAAATAACACGTTTCATTGTTAGTACCCTCAAGAATATAAAGATTATTTGCTGCCCTTATGACATTAGCAATATGCTCTTTTCCTTTGCTTATAGTGCAATAATTTGAATTGAAAGAAACGTCATATCCTTGATTGCAAAACTGACTCATGCTTAATAAATTATGTTTCAAACCTTTGACATATAGCACATTCTCAATATTAGTTTCACCAGTATTCAACATAAGAGTATCTATACTAGTAATGTCAGCTGATGAACTCCCTCCAAATTTGACTTTTCCATTATTCATTTTCTAAGTGTACGAAATTTAAATAAGTCACCAGTCATATGTCGAGAACAACCACTATCAAAATACCAAATATCCTTTTCATTTCGTGCAAGAAGAGCAGTTTGGTCAACAAGAGATTTAAGAGATACCTCTTGATCTTTTCTTCTCCAAACTTCAACAACTCTAGGCTTGTTCTTAGTTTCAACATTGTTAGAAGGTCCTGCAAAGTTACTCTTACAAAATTTTGGAGCATGACCAAATTTGTTGCATCTATAACAGACAACATTGTAGTTTTCAAAAGATCCAAAGGTGCTCCTATTAGGGGAATATAACTTTCTTAGAGCAAAAAATCTGCAGTTAGTGGCTTTGTAACCAAAGTAATTACAAGCAAAACAATATCAATAAAAGAAGATTGTATTAGACTTGTTCAGGGGATCTTGCTTGGAGGTAGGGGCTCCTCTCCATTTGTGTTCTGCTGTTCCATTCCTTGTGACATAGACCATTGACTTGCTTCAAGTCCAATTCCTCTTTTGTCTAATGGTTGCTTTTGAGAAGCAAGCAGATTATCCAAGGACATGCTGCTCTTTTGATCTGTTACTTCTTGACTCAACAAGGTTGAGGATTTATTAATGTTTCTAAGACAACTTCAACTTCTAACTCACCAATGTTAACATCTTTCACCTTAAATAGATTCTCCAAGTCCTCTTGAATCGTCTTGTCTTCCTCATTCTGAATTTTTGAATCAATGAGGAGTTTCTCAACTTCATAAAGGGTCATGGTAGTCTTCATTTTGTTTTGACTTTCAACTTTCCGCAGTTCAATGAGATTCTGATCTTTCGTCTTGAGTTTCTTGATTTCAGCTAGGCCTGCGACCAATTCTAGTTCTAAATCCACTTCATCAGCTTCCATATCATCATGTTCTTGATTAATTAAATCTCCATCATCTTGATTTTCACTTTGAGTTTCCTCCTAGCCATACAAGTAATGCCACCTTCAAGATTTTTAGCATATGTTGCTTGTAATCTACATTCCTCGGGGACATGTCCCTACCCAAAAAGATCAGAACTGTATAGAGGACTTTTTTGTGTTAAGATCAGTCCACTTACAATGAATTGGAAGTGTAGTTTCAGAAGTAAATGATAGTAGTGTGCTTCAATTGAAAGGTGGGTTATTGTTCTTGTTGCTATTGAAAATGAATTCTAAATTATGCTCTTCGGTATATTTCAAATTGTTATGTTATTATTTAAATATTACATGCTCATTGACAACAATTCCAAATTATGAATGCATTATAGCATATTGAGCATCGGGTTTGATTTTTTAAATGTTGTATGTTAAGGTTTTATGATGTTTAAATGGCATGGTTTATCCATGTCTTCATACAAATGTAATGTATATATGCAAATTTTCCTATATATATTTTATATTTTCGAATTTTCCCTAGATATATAGCTGTCCCCATTTGTCGTCCCCCCCGTCACCACAATCGGCAAAAACTTTTGCCATCCTAAAAACCCGTCCCTTCATCCCCCGCCGTCCTCGTCCTGGAAACTCGGGGGAACATGGCTTGTAATTGTTCCCAAATCTATTTAGTTGTACCATAATGTAAAAATTTCTCAAGATCAGAATTAGCTAAACAACTTAGAATTGCACTCATTGCCTTTACATTATTGTCAAGAGCTTTCTTCTCATTGGCAGCTTCTAAAGATTCCATAGGAGGTACATAATCAACTCTAATACAATTCCAAACATCAAAGTTAAGAGATTTTATATAAGCCACCATCCTATAGCTCCAAAGCGTAAAGTCAGTACCATCAAACTTAAAGGACTCTATATTTTGCATGCTCTTTCAAATTCAAATAATCTATAGCCATAAACAAAATTTCATCATCCTCGTTGCTAGAGAAAATATCATTGTCATCCTTTGAATACATGCTTTTCTTAAGCTTATCAGATTTCCTATTTCCTTTTACAAGTTTCCTTGACATCCTAGGCTTTCAACTTCTTTCGTCACAACTGTTGTCTTCTTTCTCATAAGGACATTTGAAGTAAAGTAACCAACTGTACCACAAAACATTTTAAGATTAGCTTACCTTTGTGTTTGCCAAGTCCTCTTATTAACTTCCTTACAAGATAAGCAATTTCATCATTTGAATCTTCTCCTGAACTTTCCCTAAGCTTTTGCTCCTTCTCCTTTCCACCTTTGCAACCTTGAATGTGGTTTCCTCTTTTGAAGACCCTTCAATATTTGCCCACATTCCATATGCAGTCAAGATATTGTGTAGTTTATCCACAATATGTGTATCCAAATTTGACATTACTTTGACAACAAAAGCTTTAACAGTAAATTTCAAAGGAAGAGTGTGTAGAATCTTTTGAACAATGGTCTTTCCTTCAATTATCTCACCAAGTCCTTTCAAAGCATTCACGACTTCATCAACTCTTTGAAAATAGGCAACAACACTCTCATCTTCTTTTATACAAATGCTTTCAGAAATCGTTCTATATGTTTGAGCTTTTTCCTTTGTAACTTTATCATCACCACGATAAGCATTGAACAACTTGTTCCATACTTCTTTCTGAATTGTAGTGCATTGCTTTGACAAATTTTGATTCAAAGAGATCCTATAGAAGTGCATTCATGGCTTTTGTATTATTTTTAAAGTCCCTTTTCTCATCAACATCAGTAGGGGGCCGAGCTGGAGTAGTATATTCATTTACTACACTCATATAAACATCAAAACTAAGAGACATAGTGTAGATTTTCATATGGACACTACAAAAGGCATAATTTGTTTCATCAAAAAGAGGAGCACGATTTGTGGCTAGACCATCTAAGACACTCATAGTGACATAGGATAGACCTACTAGACTTTTCAGCTTTTGAAGAGAAAACCTAATTTGATACCAATTGAAAAACAAATGAACATACTGAGAGGGGGAGAGGGTGAATCAATATTTTAAATTTTTATCACAAGTTTAGACCAAACAAGATCACACAAAAAGAAGATAGACAAATTTTTCTCACATTGAAACCCTTTCGAATAAAAACCATGGTACACTAAAAATCAGAAATGGGCTACAACTTAGTACAATAGTTGAGCTCCAACTCAACTCAAGAATTCCACTCTGTCTATCAATGATTTACAACACAAACATTCACATGGCTACAAACATTAAAACACTAACTCTTTAGTGCAAAATCGATTTGGTCAACTTTCCAACACACAAGAATGGAAAGGAGATTTCAAAGACTACAAAATGGTGAATACAGTTGGACCTCTCCTCATGGTGACTTCATGATATTGCCTTTGCTAGCAGCACTACGACACATTCCTCTTCACTTCAATATAATTTTGACTTACACATTTTCAAACTAAAGTACTCAACTTCCTTTTGTTCTATGATTCACTCTTGGAGAAACCAACATATGCATCTCTCAATATGTCATGACCGCAGAACTTGGCTTATTGAAATAGTTTATTTAAAAACTTGTCTCCTTTCTCAAAACTTAAATACATAGAGTAACCTATATGCCTCCGTTATCTCTATGAGATTCTTATCACCATTGTTAGTGAACAGATTTGTCCTTTGAAAAGAATACAAAGTATGACTCCAAATGCCCGAATACAAGAACAAAAAGCTACTAACAATCGGATGAGTTATCATTGATTGATAACTCTCCTTTGTATTGAGAGGTACAACTCTCTCATAGAAAGATTTGCAATGAATTAAATAACGTGTATCTTTAACTTGAAGACAGAAAGGTTTTCTAAAAATGGAATGAATGTGGTTGCTAAATTTACGAATAAGAATAAAGAGAGAAAGATAAGTAAATAGCTGCATGACCATTTATTCAATCCATCTTTACATTACAGAGAAAATGAAGGAAAACGTTATTTATTCTACGAACTATAAATGACCATAGGATTGCACCAAAACACAAAAGATGTGACCACACGATCAAATATCAACCCAAGAAAGATATATTCAAACCACAAGATCTGATAATATGACCTATTTGTTTTAAGTGCATAACAAAGAAAACCACATGATTGCTCTATCCCCATAATTACAATTGACTTTAGCAGAAAATAAATTTTCTTCCCCTATTTCCTTGTTACAAATAGAAAAAGAGATGTATTCCTCTTTCCTGTAGCCCCAAGACTTCCGTTGTAAGAATAACCCCCTTTTTCTCTTTCTATCCTCTATTTATTTCCTTGGTGTCTCGGTTATCTCATCGATTTTCATAAATGATTCTTGGATGACTTTGGATTTCAACCATTAATATATATTTTTATCTCCTTTGATGGATATGGGTTCTTGTGATGATCTCTTTTGAATAACCATACATGTAATGGTTAATCCCATCTATGTTAGAGGCTCCCAAAATGAGTAGCGAGGTGACTCTTAGTCTTTTCTTAGTTAGGATATTCCAAAACCCATGTCTTTTACTTACACATACCATTGCCAATTATTGGCATGCGTACATTCTACCAATCGGGTTCTATTCCTTTCAACGCAGTATGGACAAGGGCATGATCTGATTGGTTGCATTGCCTTTGCTTTACAAATGATGAACCATTATATTTTAGCATCTAATCCTTCAATTCTCTGCATTCTTTTTTATAAGGGCTGAATCTTTGTTGGAATGTAGAGATTGACTACTACTGTTGACTATAGCGGCATCAAAGGATATCCATTGAGATCATTTCTTATCAAATTTACAAATCATTGCTTCTTTGTGATGTACAACTCTGTTTGTTTGTGTCGTGACTTCGATATTCCAAAACCAGAAGTCATCTTGAACATGGTTCTATGATATTTGGCATGATTTAATCACATCTTTGTTCACCTCATGTGTTGCATTTTGATTTAGAATGGATTTTGTAGAGTGAAGGAGATCGATCACAAACATATTGGGCATTTGGATGGATTGCACACCTCCATATTCGTGGATGAGCTCTCCATCATCGAGATTGACACTATTATGTGACACTTTTAAAATCACCGCCTTATGGGTTGTCAGAAATTTAGCTCAAGACACTTCGGTGGCGTTTAAAATGATGTCCCTAGTACTAAAACATGCCCTGAATTAACACAATTCTTCCGTGTTGACAAGGTATTAACGAATGTTGCACTCCACATTGACCATCGAATGTATGAATTCCATGTCATGGTTTTGTGAGGTTCCCATTGGAATTGACATGGTGCCCATCTCACTTTTACATTTTTGAGAGACATATTTGGTTGATTTAGAGGGGAAATGTGATAATATATTGGTGGTAAGAAATAACATAATACATTGCATGCTTGATGGCAGTTTGATTCTTGAAAGGAATGTAGAAATCATATACTCGAGAATCAATCGAATGCAAGATGAGGCATCTCTCTATTTGCAAATTGACCATGGTATTAAAAGCCACATGAAAAAGGTGAGTCTTGATGACAACAATTGTGGATATTGTGCACCTTTTCTCGAAGAGGTTTCTACACTTCATTTTTTTCAGCTTGAAATGAAATTTGGCCTAAAAGATGTTATAGACAAACCGTTGGAAGGTAAAGAATACTATGATGAAATGTGGTTGTTCGGGAAGGAGCACTTGTCCCACACATTGCTGCATGCAATTAGCTTGACATTCAGCATTGAAGAAGTCACCAGATGGCTCCATTTTTGGGACACTTCATTGAGGTGTCATCTGTTGCTCTGGAAGGGTTCTTATTTCTCTCAGCCAGTGGATGGCATGTGAGTATTGTATGCGTGAATATGCGGCCTTTGCTAACACGGACACTTCAACACGGTCTTTATTTGCGGATTCATCCCGGAATGAACATTGGATTGTTTGTCTGAAAATCAGTCAGCAAGACGACTTGTTGCCTTCTATCTAAAGGGAATTGCTTGTTAGATATCCTCAGATTTGAGGTGTTAAGCAACCAGACCCTCTACGAACGAAGGATTTGAAAGAAAATGCAACTAATCTATATGAGAATTAAACTAACAATGAAAATCTTATGAAAATAAGGAGCTCAAATGAATGCACAATCCAGCAGCAATTCGATGCAAATTCTTATTCAACCTCCTCTCAAAATGAAGAGATGAGGGTCTCTTAAATAGACTTTCCTGAAATCCATCAACGATTGAGATCGATTTCAATCAACGGTTAGGATTAAAGGTGAAGTTCAGTCATAAAGGAAGAATAAGGAGTTAACTGATTTAATTTGAGTAGAATACGGAGTTAACTGATTTAATTCCTTTTTGATCAACAATGAACTGGAAATTTTCCTTTTTTGAACTGAAGAGAGATTTTGGTGAGATATTTAATTTAATAAAATGAGATATGTTCTCATAATTACATTTTTCATTTAATTAAATAATTCTATTTAATTAATTAGAGACACTTTTCTTATTTAATTAAATAACTTCATTTAATTAATTAGGAATGACTTCCCATTTAATTAAATAACTTTGTTTAATTAATTAGAAGTAAGTTCTCCATTTAATTAAATAATTTCGTTTAATTAATTAAAATAGGCATATTTATTAAATTAAATAAATTTAATCCGATAGTACATTAGTCTTAGGATATAATTTAATTTAATAAAATGAGATATGTTCTCATAATTACCTTTTTCATTTAATTAAATAATTCTATTTAATTAATTAGAGGCACTTTTCTTATTTAATTAAATAACTTCATTTAATTGAATGACTTCCCATTTAATTAAATAACTTTGTTTAATTAATTAGAAGTAAGTTATCCATTTAATTAAATAATTTTGTTTAATTAATTAAAATAGGCATATTTATTAAATTAAATAAATTTAATTCCATAGTACATTAGCCTTAGGATATAATTTAATTTAATTAAAGTATAAATACTTATTAATTAAATTAAATATTAATCAATAGCTTTAATGTAACTAATATGAGTAAATACTATAGGAATTAAATAATAAGCATGATGAATGCAGATTAGGGTTTTCTGCATTTGACATTTAAGTCAAGTAGTGAGTAGCAGAATAAGGATTTGCCTAGTGAAATAGGACTTAGGATTGATCAGAAATAGACCAGAATTGGTATCATGGCAATGAGCCAATTTTGGGGTATTACATTTTGCCCCTTTTTGAATGAATGTGCGAGCAACACGTTCAATTCAAAAAAAAATCAGAAAACGTGATTCGAAGATGAGATTGGTTTTGAAGGTGATGACACAGAGACCAATTGATAAGCTTTTAAGGACTATCTCTAGAATAGAGCTTAATCCCAAGGAATCCAAGCAGAATGCCTAGATACCTAAAATTGATAGCATATAAAAGACTATCTCCAGAACGGAGCATAATCTTTAAGGATCCAGACAGAACGTTTAGATACCTAAAATTGAAAGCATTTAGAAGATTATCTCCAGAATGGAGCTTAACCTTCAAGGATCTAGATAGAACACCTAGATACCTAAGAGATTGAAAAAAAGATAACAAGGTCCAATCATGAGTCATAGAATCATCCCCAGAATGAGGCTTGATTCTCAGGAGTCGAGGTTTAGATTGTCCCAATACCTATCTATCGAACTCTGAGACGAGTTGTTATAAGGTTGATCAATTGATGAAAAGATAAGATAGATGGCAAAGATGCCAGATAGAAGGGAACAAAATGCCTCGAGTGATGAGATGCCCCAAGTGATAAGGACATAAGATGGGAACCAAATGCCTCAAGCAATAGGTATTCAATGATGTAATCATCCTGCCCCCTCGGGAGCGAAATCGAAAGATGACACACTAGAAATAGATGTGAAGCAATATAGCAATAGACACAGAAGAAATATGAGATTCAACATAATGTAGAAGAGATCAGAACGATCTGAACAATAAAGAAGAGATCAGAACGATCAGAAGAAATATGAAGAGATCAGAATGATCTGAAGAAATATGAAGAGATCAGAATGATCAGAAGAAATATGAAGAGATCAGAATGATCTGAAGAAATATGAAGAGATCAGAACGAGCTGAAGAAATATGAAGAGATCGAAACGATCTGAAGAAACATAAAGAGATCAAAACGATCTGAAGAAATATAAAGAGATTAGAACAATCTGAAGAAATATGAAGAGATCAGAATGATCAAAAGAAATTTGGAGGTTGATCTGAAGTGATTTTGAGATCCAAAAGACCAAGTTTGAGTTGAAACGATTCCAAGAATTGCAAAGTATCAAAAAGATTTAGATTGCACAAAAAAATTTTAAAATGCATTTTTGAGCCACTTAAGTGTGTCAGATTTCGAATTCGATCTCAAAAAAAATGGGTTAAGAGAAACCAAAGTAGCCAAGAGGGTGATTAATCAATCATTTGTGCAATTCGTGAATGAATTTGATTCTTTGAAGAGATCAACAATCCCTCATCAGAGAAGGTGAAAGTAGATTTGCAATTGAATCGCATGCTTATGCAAGTGAAGTATGCAATGCAAGACTATGTTAAATGCAACCCTAGCTTTGGTTATTGAGCCTCGATATTTAATCATCACCGGATATAGAACAAAGCTTGTAGGTCATACAATTCCCACTGACATTGCAATCATGGAAATATAAATATAACATACATTATTGGTTTGTCGAGATTAAATGTAAGCATTCGAGGCACAAGAAGCTAGAATGACCAAAACATTTGTCCCTTTTAATGTAGCAAGTTAACATAAGCATCAAAGCATAGACGCTAGGATGACCTGAATGTTGCTTGCATAACAGATACACCAAACACACAGGAGATCCATCTTATGCTAAGTACTCAGTATTTATATTGTTTGCAATGACCCTTGCGTTCGTAACCTGAGATAGAAGTGTGCTAGATATACTCGCAGTGACCCGTACATTCACTTAATAGGACGCGTATCAGTATGTACTATAGCATGAAGAGTTCACTCCAACAAACAAGGAGAAGAACCAATGTCATTGATGTATTTGTATAAAAGGAGTCGAGGTATACACGACCATCCAATACAAGATGGAGGCTCTTATAGTGGACACTTCTTTTATAGGAACGTATCAACTTGTTGGAACTAAACCACAGACAGAAAGCCAAGAAAAGATCATGCCCTTAGTCATTACTTCTCTAGTCAAAGATGACATCATCGAGTTGCTCGAGGAGATATGATAAAGCAAAAACAAATCAAACAAAGAAAAAGCTTAGCATATCCAAACAAATATATCATTTTTTTGAATTCAATGTTTTGGATTGATGTCAAGTGTCAATGTCCAGAATACATTTGAAAGAAATCTCTTCAGTAGGGTGACAACAGTAGGCAGACGCAGTCAGAACGACTGGTGACTGAGGTCAAAGAGGAATCTTCACGATGAAGAACCTAAGGATTGAGCAATAGTAGATAGACAGCCAAGACGACTGGTGACTGATGCAAGAGAGAGATCTTCCATAAAGGAATCTGGAGACATAACCCGAGCAACAATAGACAGACACAGCTGAAACAACCGGTGACCGTTGCGAAAGAGATTCTATGAGGAGAATCTCGAAAAAGTGACACTTGCGATAATAGGAAGACACAGTGAAGAACATTGGTGACTGTCGCGAATGAGATTTTATGAGGAGAACTTTGAAAAAGTGACACTTACGACAGTAGGCAGACGCAGTGAGGACCACTGGTGACTATTGCGAAGGAGATTCTATGAGGAGAATCTCGAAAAGAGTGACACTAAGGGGGGACGCCCTCGAGCTATGACAAGACTCAATCCATGGATACATGAGCGAGAAAAGCAGGAAAACGAAAGCATGAAAGTGACTGTACAGAGTAGCCAGAAGATGCGTTGCAAGATGGAGCATTGGGAACAAGAGGTGCCTGTTTACCAGGTTTTCACCTTCTTGGCAAGTTTTTTCTTTTTGCTTTTTTTCTTTTTAGAGTTTTTGGAAAGAATTCAAGCCTTTCTCAAATTAGATAGCACTCCTATAATGTAAGTTATGATAAGCCAAGGCCATAGTAAGGTACGCTCAAAGATGCTAATAAGGTAATGGAGGGAGATAGTAGAAAAGATATATGGAGAACAAGGTTTAGGCTATGGATAAGATAAATGGGATGGAAGGATAAAAGGTGGAGTGGAGAGGGTATTGAAAGGGATGTGCAAGGGTAGAAGAAAAAGTGGGCAAGATCAACATTGACACACACCTTGAAGGGTAGTGGAATGATGGAGGAGATATGGATGAAATAGCTTGAAGCTTAGATATATGAGGTGGCAAAACCATTGTGGAGAGAGGTGGAGTAGAAGGTTTTGAAACCTTTTTAGGAAGATGTTGGGAAGAAGGTGAAGTGAAAGCCTTTGGAAGCTTGAATGTCAACTTTGATTTGTTCTCAATATTCAAGTCCTTCAAAAGAGACTTGGGAATCCATATAGCTTTTGATCTTTCATTAGATGCTTTGGAACACATTTCTTCAATAACGGATTTAAGAACCCATACTTTCTTTGGTTGAGCTCTTTGAATAGTGGACCTTTGCAGTCTCTTTTGCATATTTTCCTTCTTGACATTCACATGTCGGTTAGGGGAGACAGTGAACTTTTGAGGATGGATTCATGCACTTGTGTTTGAGTTGATCATCCAAATTTCTTCCAAAGGACTTGGGATTTATGGATGAATGAGGCCAATATGACTGGTTTAGATGGAAAGGTGGATGTGAAGAGTTCAAGTATGTGTATCTTTGTTGATCTTGGGGTAGGGTAGGAGGAATGTGTAATGAGCTAGTAGTGGCAATAGGAGATAGAGGAACATAAGGTCCCAATATTGATGGAAGACTTGAAGGTTTTAGCTTAGATGGGTAGGGACCAAGGATAGATTTAGAAGATGCAAATGGATAGTGGATAGGGATATCAGCATCCTTAGAGTGAGCAATATGACCAAAGTCATCAATAGATAGGAGCAATACCTTTGATAGGAGTATTTAAAGCTTGAGCATAGTTTGGAAGTGAATGTAGCAAGGTAGAATAAGAGAGCGAGGGAACACTTTTGTCTTCAAAAGAAATTTTGGGTAACATAGGAAAAGTATCCTTCTTTTGGTCTTTTGTAATCTCCTTAAGGATGGTGGAAGTAATATCTTGATCTTGCTTAGTAGAGGTGCATGACATGGGAGATGGAGGACTATGTGGCTCTTGAGATGGAGGCACGAGATCTTGGAAGACTTGAAAGGGGATGAAGGAATCTTGATCTTGATCAACACTTGTTTATTCATCATTTAGGTGGTCCTCTTGACATGAAACCAAATCCAAGGATGAGGGAGTATTTGAATCTATATTCAAATATATTTCTAGAATCTCCATAATAGGCTCTTGAAGGGACAATGGAGGAATAGTTGGATTGGGGATAATAGGAGCAACACATGGAGGTTTTGGATCTTTGCTTTGTGTAGTATGGGAGAGGTTTGTAGCTAAGTCAAGATTAGCTTGAGTTTCCTTTAAAGGTAGTCCTTAAGGGTACACATAGTCAACTGGGGGAGTAGTGAGTTCTTTGTTTGGTGAGTATGTGTTGGAAAGATTGGACACTTTAGAAGGTGAATGTATGTTGGAAGAAGTAGCAGTTGCATTTTAACCATTACTAGACATGGTTTTATGAGGTTGATCTTTCTTGAGAGTAGAATCTTTAGTAGTTGAGAGCTTAGATTTTTGAATTATGCCACTGTCAAAGAGATCTTGGATCTTATTTTTCAGCTCCTTACAATGGGAAGTTTTATGTAAATTATGTCTATGATAGGCACAATAGTTACTCATAAAGGAAACTCCCGCCAAAGTGAGCTTAGGTAAAGTAATGAGTTTTTCTTCAAGAAGTTCTTCCAAATTTGATTCATAAGATCTTCTCATAGGGGTGAAATCATGCTTTGGTTTAGGTTCCCAAGGTTTTTCTTCAAAGATATTCCTAGATTTCTTGGGTGTATGTGAGGTGTTCTCAAATGTCTTGGATTCAAGATCACAAGAATGTGATTTTTGGTTGTCATAGGAGAAAGGGAAAATTTCTCTCAAGGAGAATTTGTTCGATGATGTGTTTTCCTCTTCTTTTAGTCTTTGAAGTTGAGCACCCATTGATTGGATTTGTTGCTTCATGTTTGCAATTAGTAGCTTTTCTTCTTTACTAGGAATATTGGATTTAGTACATTTGTTGTTGGCCATTTTGATGTACTATGTTTCAAGTAGTGACAGCCAAGTTTTAGAACAGAAGTCAAGTTGCCACAGTCATAGACAATGACAAAAAGCAAAAGCTTAGACAAGGACCACACTAGAACTTAGTCTCAAAAAAAAAGCAAGATAAGAGTGCAGTATACTAAGGTACGAATAGTCTGATTTGAAGGCTAGAACAACTAAAGATTATGACTATCATGACACAGAGTACAACAAGCACTAAAGGACAAGAGCAAGATAACTGAGAGACAAGACTAGTTAAAGTATGGATCGCAAGTCATTAGCTAAGCGGGATGCCACTGTTTGAGACTGTTTTCAGACAGAGAAGCAGTAAACCAATGTAGGAAACAAATTTGGTACAGAGCACCGATAGCTCTAACAAACTAACTTGACAATTCAGACTCAAGATCTCACATGAAGATCCTCTGAAAGGCACATGAGAAAGTACACAGGGCCATGCAAAGACTCAGGATAGCATAAAGATTTCACATGAGGATGTGCTGTAGGTCACGCAAAGTAGTGCAAGGTTAACTTGGATAGCATAAAGATCTTGCATGGAGATGTGCAACTGTTTGCATGAGAACTTGGACAAAGCTACGTGAAGAAGTAGTAGGACAACAAGTATTCGCGCAAAAGTTTGCAAATTGCTTGCGAAAATGGAAACCAGACTGACAACTGAACTAGATTTTGAAAAGACTTTGAAGATTTTAGACAGATTGTTGATTCGTTTCAGTAACCAGGCAGATAAATAGGCACGTAGAACAACAAGCAGGTGATTTCAAGCACGTCTGAAAACAATGAGCAAGGGCAAAAGCAACCTTGCGCATGAACAATCAAGTGACTTAGTTTGTGCTAATCCTTAGGAGAGCTATTTGTGTATGTTTTCAAAGAGTTTTGCAATCAGTGCACACATTCCTAGAAAGTGAAAAGTTTGGCCTCTCTAAGGTTTTTAGTAATGTTTTGACTCTGCAACTTTTATGACTCACAAGGGTGACCTCCAATCCTAGCGCACCGAGGTTTCAACACAATCCGAGAACTTAATCTTCAAGAGCTGCTAGGGAGATTTGACAACCCACAATGAACCACACCCGTGGAGATTTCATCCACAAGGACATTTATATAGCGGTTGTCACTACCACGTCAAAAATGGCTATTACCGCTCGAGGTTCCGTCAACGCAGTTTGCCCTGTAGAGGGATTGTCTGCTATGGTTAACCCTCTCTAAAGGTGACCGACTCACAATAGTGTATCACAGGGGACTTAGCTTCCAGATTCAAGATTTTGACACCTTTTCACTTTTAGCCCAATCAAAGCAGACAGATTAATCCGACACACTAAACTAAGAGTATCTCTTAAAGATCTATGATATCAACTCCCAGTGATCTATCAACCTCTCCGGAGAAAGGATGTCTCATTCAACAAGTTGAAGATTCATCTATCTGCGAGATGCTCAAAGTATCCTCCCCACCTACAAGGAATTCGTCTTAGAGAGGAGTTTCACTAGGAACCCACTCTCTCAAGATCCACGAATAGTGTTCATGGGGGCCTAATTACTATGTGTGTATAGATGTTAATTCCCGAAAGAAAATCTATCCAAAAGCAATAAAAAAGCACAAGGTGGTACACTTAACGCTTTAACTATTGTGAGGTCAGTCCAAAGATGTGGAACATTTAACCCCTCACACAAGCCAAAACGAGTCCACAACTCAGAAACTAGTGAGTTCTAGAAAGCAAAAAAGGGTTGCCTTGTGGAGCATTTAACACTTATTTCTTGTAAACCCCTCCCCTTTAACGTAGTGTTGATCTTGCAACCATAGGGTGGAACGAGGGGCCGGCGGATTAGCGAGTCCGATAACCCAAGATAGCTAATTAGATCTATCACTAGTAACTAAGCCTGCTAGATGAAACTAATAGAGATCACAACCTAGCATCAAATTATGCATGTGTTGTAAAATGAGAACATGGAAGGAAATACACACAAGCATGACACAAGAGATGTTCGTTTTAGCTCCAAATGAATTGTTATCAACTGAGGAAGGTTACCTGGTGATCCTCGCAACGCGCTTAGTAGATTTTACCTGATTTTTAACAATTCTTGTGTTGTTTTCGAAGCTAGCAAAAGCGAGATGCATTTTTATTTTATTTTATTGTTTTCTTTTGTCATATTTGGATGGCCTTTTTTTCTTCCTTGCTGTTTTCCAACAAAAACACCTGCAATAAAAATTATTGATTAAAATTCCAAGATTTGCATCATGAGTTAATAATTTTTTTTTAATGAAAACACATAATTTTTTTTATTAAAAATAGAATTATGATCCAAAAAATCTGAAATTTTTACTGTAGTCTACAGAAAGTGTCCCAAATTGGCAATAAAAATTTCAGATCAAAATGTTGAGATTTATCTGATAAATTAATTTTTTTATGGAAAACCATAAAAGAATTAATAAAAATATATTTTAAATTTGAAAACTCTGAATTTTTTATTATGATATTTAGACATCATCCTAAACTTTTAGTAAAAATTTTAGATTTTAATTCGATTATTTGCTGTGTAAATTAATTTTTCAATGAAACAACCATTAACGAATTACTAAAAATCCAATTTTGATCCAAAAATTCTACAATTTTTACTGTACATGCCAGACATTGTCGTGAATCTACAGAAAAAAAGATCAAAACGTGTTATTTTACTAGCTCAAATAATTCGCATATGACAAAATCATTAAAAAAATATATAAAATAAAGCTTTAATAAAAAAAAATTGAAATTTTGCATGTGATTTTTTCCTATTGTCTAGAACCTTTAGTAAAAATTTCAGACCAAAATTCATCAAGTTGGTCTACTTTTTATGATTTTTATGAAAAATCATAAAAAGGATTAAAAAAAAATTTTTAATCAATTTTTTTTATTTAAACCTTTAAAACATGAGAAGGAAGAAAAAGAAGAAGAAGAAGAGAAATAGAAGAAGATTAAGAGGAGAAGAGGAGGAGGTTTCTCAAATGCTCATTTTCTCATCATTGTTGGATGCCTTCTCGAAATGTCTTCAAACCTGCAACAAGTCAAATATGCAAAACAAGATATAAACAAAAAACTAAAATGCAAAACAAAAAGAATGAGGCCAGAAAACTGATTTCTCAGCTCCACAGTGGGCGCCAGAAATGTATGCGTGAATATGTGGCCTCTGCTAACACAGCCACTTCAACACGGTCTTTATTTGCGGATTCATTCCGGAATGAACATTGGATTGTTTGTCCGAAAATCAGCCAGCAAGACGACCTGTTGCCTTCTATCTAAAGGGAATTGCTTGTTAGATATCCTCAGATTTGAGGTGTTAAGCAGCCAGACCCTTTACGAATGAAGGATTTGAAAGAAAATGCAACTAATCTATATGAGAATTAAACTAACAATGAAAATCTTATGAAAATAAGGAGCTCAAATGAATGCACAATCCATCAGCAATTCGATGCAAATTCGTATTCAACCTCCTCTCAAAATGAAGAGATGAGGGTCTCTTAAATAGACTTTCCTGGAATCCATCAACGGTTGAGATCGATTTCAATCAACGGTCAGGATTAAAGGTGAAGTTTAGTCATAAAGGAAGATTTCCAAATTAAAGGGAGTTAACTGATTTAATTTGAGTAGAATAAGGAGTTAACTGATTTAATTTGAGTAGAAAAAGGAGTTAACTGATTTAATTTGAGTAGAATAAGGAGTTAACTGATTTAATTCCTTTTTGATAAACAGTGAACTGGAAATTTTCCTTTTTTGAACTGAAGAGAGATTTTGGTGAGATATTTAATTTAATAAAATGAGATATGTTCTCATAATTACCTTTTTCATTTAATTAAATAATTCTATTTAATTAATTAGAGGCACTTTTCTTATTTAATTAAATAACTTCATTTAATTAATTCGGAATGACTTCCCATTTAATTAAATAAATTTGTTTAATTAATTAGAAGTAAGTTCTCCATTTAATTAAATAATTTCGTTTAATTAATTAAAATAGGCATATTTATTAAATTAAATAAATTTAATCTGATAGTACATTAGTCTTAGGATATAATTTAATTTAATAAAATGAGATATGTTCTCATAATTACGATTTTCATTTAATTAAATTATTCTATTTAATTAATTAGAGGCTCTTTTCTTATTTAATTAAATAACTTCATTTAATTAATTAGGAATGACTTCCCATTTAATTAAATAACTTTGTTTAATTAATTAGAAGTAAGTTCTCCATTTAATTAAATAATTTTTTTTAATTAATTAAAATAGGCATATTTATTAAATTAAATAAATTTAATTCCATAGTACATTAGCCTTAGGATATAATTTAATTTAATTAAAGTATAAATACTTATTAATTAAATTAAATATTAATCAATAGGTTTAATGTAACTAATATAAGTAAATACTATAGGAAATAAATAATAAGCATGATGAATGCAGATTAGGGTTTGCTGCATCTGACATTTAAGTCAAGTAGCGAGTAGCAGAATAAGAATTTGCCTAGTGAAATAGGACTTAAGATTGATCAGAAATAGACCAGAATTGGTATCATGGCAATGAGCATATTTTGGGGTATTACAAGTATTTCTTGCTTTAGTTTCTCATGATAAGTGTTTCCCTACCGATGTATATATTGTAAATATCTTTTTGGTGTGTAGTGTTAATTTGAATAATGCCTAGGCTTTGGGCTTGCCGCTAGTTTTGGTGGTGTGTTGGTTTTTCTTGCTCTACTTCCTGTTTTCGCTTGTAGTTGCCCTGCTCCCCTCCGCCTGCTTTGAAAGTAATTCCTTGTATCTTGTTTTCTTTGACTCTATGCTTGTTGTTTAAGGCACTCATCTTTTCAATTAGAGACTCTGGAGTTCTCTTCTTTTTGCATGAAAAAGAAATCCCACAGTTAGAGCCAATGTTAGTAGTAAATTTTTTAAGTTTATGGTTTTCCCCGGTTTCCTTTGGTCCTACTAGTTCACATTACACTGAGTTTGGTTCAAGAATGGGCCTTGAACTGTGTATTTCAAGTTGAAAGGGTCCATCAAGTTTGACGAGTTCAAAGATTCACAGTACATGCAAGTACATTTCGAGTTCATATTGCTTGAACTAATTCTAGAAGGTCAATAACTAACTTCAATACACAAATATAAAGTGTAGATTCAAAGCTCGTGGTCGTGATTAATAAAATAGTTAAAAAGAGCAGTCAAATGTGAGTTCAGAAGTTCAATATATAGAAGCTCATGATCTAGGTTCATTGGTTCAATCTGGTTCAATTGGTACAATCAATTCAAATAAAACTTCGTCAGGCTCATTTTGGTTTTAGGTCCAGTGCAGAGGTCCAAAGATTCAAGGCTTAAGGTTTAAGATTCATGATCCTAAGTCTAAAGGTACCCCATTGTTTCATTTTCAAGTAAAGGTTCAAAACTTTCCATACCTTTCTTGACTCCATTCTGATTGGTTCTAAGGTGTTGGAATGCACTAGTTGAAATGCTTATATTCAGGTATAGGTTCAATACCACACGTGCAACTCCAAGTTTGAGGGTATATTCTAGGGGTGCAACTCAATTCAAAGCACAATTCATTGATTTAGCAATGTGGATTTAGTTGTGAAGTTTGAAGTTACAAATTCTTGTAAAATCTTATGCATGATAATAAAATGAAAGAAATCTGAGTGAAACTTGGGGCCATGCTCTAGCCAATTAACTAAAAGATGAAACCGAACACACCTAAGATCATCTGGAGGGGAAATTTATTAGGACATAAAAGGTTCACACCTCTTTAGTTAAACATCATCGAGCGTTTCTAGTATGAGTTGCGATGTTGTGAGCTCAATTCATCTTTCTCAGAGATGAATTTATTAGAGTGTTATATCTGCGACCATCATGATGAAATAACTATGCAAATTGTTTGTTATAATTCCTCAAGATGAGAATGTGACTGTGCCAAAAAGAATATGAGTTGCCTCTTGAAATGTTGATTCCACTCTCCGGCCAAATTAACTATTTCAAATCTAGTCTATTTCTCCAAAATTGGAGCCCTCAATTGTAAAGACAAACACAATATGCATGCCCAATATCATTTGGTTCCTCGAAATCGAAGGTGGAAAATTGGTGGAGTTGCATGGTTTGACAAAATGAAACCCATATAAATGCAACAGATTCATCGTAGAAACACAAGTGAAGCATGTGAAATATTGGATAGAATTCCTCAGAGCAGAAACCTAGGTGCCTGTGCAAAGGTTCGAAGCCATTACAATCCATCATCGAGCATATGAACTATTAGAACTTGGTGTTTAGATAATGCTAATTGCATTAGTGTCGGAAGTGTTTGATAAAATGCTTTGACATAAAATCCGCAAGTGGGCACTATCTCAAAAATGATCTACATATCTCGAGAAAGGATAGTTCTCAGCTGTCATAATCCCCAATTGAATACCACGACATCCACTCTATCATCCATGGATTAAAATATGTGTAGAGATCAATCTAAGAAACGATCCCTAAAAGGACAGAGGTAAACTGTTTGACAAATTGTCAACACAGTTTGGATGTCCAATGATGCAACATGATGGTAGTCATAATCAAATAATAAGTAAATTGCAGGGTCCATGTGAAGGTAGGTATTCCCAAATAAGATGGAGTGTGTTCCTCTGTAAGGATGTGTGAGGGTCCCAAAATTTCAGAGTTGTCAAGGCATGCAAATAAAGGAGCCATTCATATTTCATGAGCGTAGTGTACATGACAACTCAACCAATGAACAAGATGAGAAAGGTGTGTAGCCGTTCACTATGCTAGTCACGTATCCAAGCACGAGCTTAGTCATGGTGGACATAGGCACATTGTGAATTGTTCAAAAATCCAATATGGTCATAGACTTGATGACATGCATGGAACCAAAGGAAGATCAGTAGTCAAAATGACATATCTTCAAAAGCTTGAACTGTAGTTAAAGAGTGATGAACCCAAATCATGGGTTGGGGTATCATGAAAATATTCATATGGAGGATCAATGAATCAAAGCCTTTGATGTTCTTTGTTACCAAATGCAAAAAAAGTGAAAACTCATTGGGACATTAAAACATAGTCCAGATGGAAGACAAGCCAATCATTTGACAAAATGTCTAGGAGAGGCATAACGTGCGGGCACAACCATTAGGTGTGATCGATATATATGGAGCGGGATTGTAAAAGAATGGCAACTAATTTCTTCGTCATGCTCTAATAGTGACGTGAAATGTAATCACAATGTTGAGAAGGAAGATATTAGAATTTAGAGCATCGCCCCGAAAGAGTCATCATGCATATTATGAAGGAAATATGAGATACGTTCAATAAAGTTCTCTCTTTGCATGCCACTTGTCAAGTATTATCAAGACTATGGACTTCATCTTATGATGGCACGATATACACTAGCTCATAAAAAACAAAGAACATCTTTTCGGTGCTACCTAGACACCAATATCAAACTTAATATTACCTTGATTTATGAAGTTATAATGTGTATTGATAAAAGGAAAATTCATTATAATGAAGTGAGATTAACATTCACAGGAAACATATCATTCAAGAACAATTTCCAAGATTCAGTTATAAAAAAATGAACAACTTTATCTAAGCTATTTATTGTAAAGATCTTTCAAGAAGAGGGTTCCAGTTTTGGGTTTCTCAAGAGACTTTGTACTGCAGAGGGATTTTCTGTTAGGAATAACAGAGAGATGGGAGAGTGATTTTTTTAGAATTTCATTGTAAGGGAAGAGGGGGAAGTGAAATGCATTTGTTTTTCAAGAGTATGTGTTCAATTAGTTTTGTTCTTTGTAACCATAGCTGAGTATTGAAGGAGTGAAGAAAAATGTTATTTGAAATTGTGTTCCAACATTGTTTTTCATATTAAATGGAACTTTGAGTCTTTGTTATTGTCTTCGATACTTTCCTATTCATAATTTTTGTTACCATGAAAAACTTTGAAATTTTGTGTAACTGTGCTCCTGAAAGTTAGATATATAATATAATCATCATTTTCTTGCAATGAAAGGGCTAGAGGGATTGACTTTGTGCAGTCTTTTCTTTTCTTCTTGTTTCCTCTCTCCCCCTCTCTATCTACTTTATCAGTTTAATTCAGCATATACGTCATAGATATGCATAGATGTTAAATCACCTTTCTTGCTTTCTGGTTAAAAGTATTATAATTCATAGTTTAGACAAATTCATTGCAAATCTTGTAAGGGGAGTTGTACCTGAAATAGTTTAGAGGGCACTTACGCTTTCCAATCGCAAAGTGACCCAACTGTTAGTGCAAATCAAGTCTTCTTGTTTGGGCGTTTTGGGTCAATTTGTAATTGTTTTCTTCGAAGACAAATCTGTTTACCAATAAGCAGAAATATAGGTTCCCGACCATAGACCAACAAATAAGGGAACGTTCCCAAAATGTTCTTTACTTTGACCCTATCTATGCACAAGGCATATTTCAATTGTGTGTGCCAATCCCTTGGATTCTCTGTGAGCAAGCACTTTATGACCGTTATCAGGTTCCTGTTGGTAGACTCAACCACACCACTCCCTTGCAGATAATAGTCGAACAAGAATTTGATTATGACCTGATTCTCTAATGCCCATTGGGTAAGGAAAATTGATGCAAAAGATGACCCATTATCGCAAACCAAAAAGAACGACATCCCAAACCTAGTCACAATATGTTGTTCCAAAAAATTAGTGCCTACTTTTGCAGTACAATTCCTAAAAGTTTTATCTTTAGTCCACCATGTGCAATAATCTGTAGCCATTAGAACAAACATGTCTTGTAGATGATGGTGGGTTTATAGGACCGATAAAATCTAGCCCCCATTAGGTGAAAGTGTGAACCTCAAAAATTGGTTGCAATGACATAGTCGGGTTCCTTTCCCTATTGGCACTTGTTTGACAAATGTGACAAGAACATACATGTTTGTATGTGTCCTTGAAAATGGTAGGCCAGAAGTACCCTACTCTTAGAATTTGATGGGTTGTGGCCTTTGCCAATCCTTGTCTAGTACCGTACTTGTCATGATAATTCTCTAGTACTTCTCTTGCTTCTTCATGACCCAAACATTTCAAGTAAATCCCCTCATAGTTTTTCTTGTGGAGCATTCTATCTTGAAGCATATAGGACTCACATTTCATCCTCAAACCTCTATGTTGGGAACTGTTCATCCATCGAGGGTACTGATTTTTCAAGAGGTAAAATACAATGTCTTGATACCATACATTTGTTGTTATCCCTTCATTAGTGTCCACCGGAGACACCATGCATTGTTCTTCATTATCTGTTATCATCTTAGTTAACCCCTTTCCTCTTACTAGCTTCATTGGTTGAATTTCTAAGTCAAATTTCTAAGAGATGGCCATCCATTTTCCTCTTTTTCCCCTAGCTCATTCTGCATTAGCAATGATTTGACTACAGGGTCAATTACAATGGCATATACCTTACTCCAGAGTATGTAATGGCAAAAGTTATTGATTTCTTTTACTACGACAAATGATTGTTTATATAGATTGGGATAATTTATTTTGACATTAATTTCCTCTTTATTTTTCTTGTGTGAGGATACTTGCATATGAGTGTTCTGAAGTGAAAGAATAGACTTTGAATGGAAATTGTTAATTGAAACTCATAAGTATAAAGGCAGTAGAAACAACCACTTTGAGGGGCCAAACTATTTCAACCAACCCACTGACGAATTTTCGTACAAAGTTAATCTTCCCGAAGAAAGACTTAAGCTCATTGCGACTACGAGGAGGCAACAATTTCAAGATTGATTCTATCCTTTCTAGATCAATTGAAATACCAACTTTAGAGATGATGTGTTCTAGGAGTTTCCCTTTTGTAACTTTGAATGAACTTCTTTGGGTTAAGAGATATGCCATATTTTCTACATCTGTTGAAAACTTGCTTCAGATCGACAATATGGGTGCTTCTCTCTTTTGAAAAGACTGTGAGGTCATCCATGTAAATGACTATGCATTTGTTTACCAATCCCTTAAATCCTTCACCCATTTCTCTTTGAAATGTAGCTCTTGCATTAATTAACTCATAGTGCATCCTTCTGTATGTAAATGTTCCCCGTTTGGTGGTGAATGTTGTCTTGAATATGTCCTCTTCATCTACCATTACTTGGTTGTATCCCGAGTATCCATCTAAAAAAGACATCATCTTAGATCCATTTGCAATCTGTAATACTTCATCAAGTGAAGGCAATGGGTAATTGAGTTTCTGAGGTGCTTGGTTTAAATTTTGAAAGTCCACACAAAAGGGAATCTCTCTAATCTTTTTTCATACAGGTACTAAATTGGCAACCCATGCAGAGTGTTGAATCAAAAAAATGATCTTGAGGTCTAGCAACTTTTGGAATTCTCTCATTATTAAGGGTTCAATAATGGGGTTTATTAGCCCCTGTCTCTCGCAAAAAGTCTTGATGTTAGGCTTCAGGGGATTATCATGGGTAATAATGTTGGGATCATATGTCTTGAGCTCCTCATTACTCTAGGCAATGACATCTCTATATTTTGTGAGTAGTTGCAGTATGTCTACTCTTTCCTAAGAGTTATAGGCCCTTCCAATCTTTACCATCTTAGGGTCGTCTTTAGTGCTTAGGTTGTAAGAGTCACATTCATCAATTCCCTTCTCTTTAGAGGTTCTCCTATGGCGTGCTGATTTGTCTCAATCAAAGATGTGTTCCAACTCCACCATCCCCTTCTTGTCCTTCAAACAAACCATTGCACATGATGAATTCTAGGATGTGTTGGTCATCTTGGAAAATTTGGAAGTTAGTAATATTATCCTAAATGGATGGGGCAACCATGAGTTCTACAGAGAACCTCTTTAGTTTTGTCCTTTCCATGGGCTATAGTACACTAACAGAGATTGAGAGTGCATCAGTTAATACATTCCTTCTTCATGGGATGGATTTGATATTTAGTACTTCAAAATCCTCCATTAAATCCCAAACTCTTTTATGATAAGCCATCAACCTTTTGTCATTGCAGGAATAAATTGTTTTGACTTGTCGAATCTCTAGTTGGGAGTCTCCTTCAACTATGAGAACTTTGACATTCTTTTCCAACGTGAAAAGGAGTTCCCGTATCCAGGCCTCACATTATGCCACATTGTTGGTACATATGAATTGTAAACGATATGCAACATAGAAAGAATCACCTCTGGGATTAACCATCACAATTCTAGCTCTAGCTCCTAGTTTGCATTTGGATCCATTGAACTTGAGTGTCCAAATTGGTTCTTCTTTTGGTTTCCTTGACTTGTGTTTATTTGTTGGAACCTTTTCCTTCATTTGGTCTTTGAAAGATCTTTTCTTAGGGACCCATTGCTTCTTTTCCCATGTTGGGCTTGATGAGCCACTTGTGGTTGCATTTGACATGGGGATTTTTTTTTCTCTTTGTTTATTCTTGATCTCTTGAATTGACTCCATGATTTTGGAAGTTTGAGGTTTAGGATGAATGACAACCGAGGTCCAACCTTGATGCAGTGCAAGGTAAAAGAATCCCCAAAGGAGATGTCCTAGCCCCCATCAAATAACCACACAATGAAAATAAAACAATAATGCAAGATCTGATACCAAATCACAACTCTTTATTCATAAAAAATTGATTACATGCAATGTGCCAAGTTGTCAGGCCTTCTCGGTTACGACCAAATAAAAAACAAGTAATAGTTATGCAAGATCCCTCAAGATCCAATCTAAACCCTAGCTAGTCTAGATCCAAACTCTAGTAGAAACCTCCAAGGAAGATCTAAATTGGTGCTTGCAAGCCCACCAAGCAATCTGCTTGTTTCCCAAGCCTCAACTACTAGCTTTGCTTACAAACTTGCAACTCCACCACAATCTTGTTGTAAACTACCTCACATTCGACGATTTGTCCACAAACTCAGAAAAAAATCACTCTTTAGCTACCCTCCAAACTCCCTCCCCCTCTGAATGAATGCCTTAAGACTCCATAAGGCCCCCTTACTTATACCCAACTAAGCCACAAGTCGGCCTCCAATAGTAATTAAATGCCAAATTCCTTAAAAGGCTTATAACACTTATTAAAATACATCAAAAACTATTAACCAAGACCCAAATAGGTCCACACAAACTCCACCAAAATGCAAGAATCTTCACAAACCTTAAATGCCCCTGCATCAAACCTTGACCTCTCACAAAGCCTCTCCTTCTATGAACTTTGATCATTCCTTCAGGAAGGGATGACAAAGCTCCCCCATCTGAGGATGTCACTATACAATTCATTTAGATCTTCTTCAATTTCCTCCCTAAAGACATCGTTCATGACTTCGAACTCACCTAGGTGAATTGAATTATCTTTGGGTATGTCACTCGCAACTTTGTTGTTTATGGATTGCGTTATCTAAGTCAAAACTTGGGTAATCACATCTTGACAATTTAAGAATTCAAACTTTGAGTGACTTGTACGGTACAACCTACAAATCCTAGTACAACCTACAAAATCCTAGAAGGAGTAAGATATTTGGATTTGTGTCTTCTCCTAAACATTGCAAGTTTACAACCATGTCATCTATGAATTGAGTAATGATTTCTTCTTGGGGGGAGGGCTCTTGTTCTCTTGTAGTAGCCTTTTCACTGGATTTTTCGATCTAGGATATATCAAATGCCATCACAATATAGGAGCCTAGGTTTGATTGAAGAAATGATACTTCATCATGAGCATTGTATTATGTGATCATTGTCTTTAATTTTGGCTCAATGTTGATTTTGATCTAGTTGTTCAATCCCTTCCAAGGTAGCCATAATTGAGTGAAATCTGTCAAGAACCATCTTCTCAAACACCTCGTCCATTCTCCACTTAGAAGCATGTTGTATGTTTCTGGGATGTCCACCAAATGAATGTTGATGATATCCTTGATCCTGTAACCTGTAGTCAATTATATGGGAACATCCTTCAACACTCCTATGACTCTTACTTGAAACATTTTGTTGAGTTGGATTACAATCTAATTTGTATGTTGTGGAGTGACCCATAACCTTTGAGTTGTCAAAAGTGGCATGATATTACACGAAGTGTTTGAATCAATGAGTAAATTGTGAATATTTTTCCCAAAATTTTTGAGAACTAGCAGAAAAGGGGGGACCTCTGCTTTGTCTTTGTACATGGTTGGCATAGCCTCAACAATGTTAATATGTAGAGTTACCATCTTCTGAGTGCTAGTGTCGGTCGTTGCTTTTGTATGATTAAGGGTCTTCAACAATGCTTCCCTTTGGCTAGGACAACTTTGTAGCATATCATACATTGAGATATTGGCCATTTTCCTTTTTAATTCTTCAATTGCACTGCACTTCTATATTGACCAAGTAGGATTCCTTAGTATAGTGAGTATGCTCCCTTGTGCCTGAGTTTGTTTCCCTAAGAAGAGTTTTTTTGCAGGTGTCGATATTCACTTTTGGATTAGGTGGCTTTGGTTGTAATCTTGGAGGAATTCCATTAGTCATGCGTTCCCTTTGATTATGTACCCTTTGATTACGTAGGTTGTATGTGTTCCGAATATCATTCCAAAAAGAAAACATCTCAATTGGCTTAGGATCTACTTCTTGATTGAATTGGAACATGAATTCTTTGTTGGATGGGTCTCCCATCTCGGTATTCTGTGAAGAATCATAAGATTACAACAACATGGTGTTGAACTAAATAGGGGACTCGTTGTTGGCATTGTGTGAATTCTAGTTTGTCTCCTAATCTCCGCTAAAGAACAAGCCACCATCATTTTCTAAATTCTAGTTCATGTCTAGTTGATTGATATCGAAAAACTAAGCATTATTATTAGTGTCTATAGGGATACTTCCATTGTTCGAACAAGTATTCCATTATCGATTCTGCCTTTGAAAACCAGTGTTTCAATCGAGTGTATTGAAATTGTTTCTCACAACATTATTTGCATTGAAATTCTTGTTGTAATTTTGACCATAACTATTGTTGTTCGAGGTTGCATTAGCTATTTGAAAATTGTTATTATGTCATAGTGATAACTAAATATGGATTATCTCATTGGTTATCTGAGACATGGCCTTTTTCATTTGGTCAAGCTCAGTTGTAACGTTGCTTTCTGCCTTGACAGATGGTGTGACATTTTGCTCGAAGAAAGCAACTTTTGGAGGTTCGTATCTTGGGTAGATTATAGCTAGAGTTGAGGTAGTAGGTGCCTAATGTATTGGGACTAGATCCAATGAAATGAATTTGTTAGGCATCACGTGTACTCTTGCTGTAGAAGATGGTAGCTGCGATAGATCTAGAAATATGGACGTTATTACTGTTATTGTCATCTTCAGTTAAAAAGGTCACTTAAGTTTATTTTGTAATATTAAATGTAAAAAACATGTGTCATTCACATGCATTGAGGCATGAATATCCGAAGAGTTATAATTAATTATAGGATTTATGAGAATCTCAAGAGACCTTTGGTTACTATGTGAAGAGTCTCTCCTATTGTTATATACGTTGCATCAAGCAAAGGATATTGTACACTTGAACATTTCATTATCAATAAAGATATATTTCTGTTGTGTGGCTGGGTTTTTTTTCCTTCATTCTCAAAGGGTTTTCCTAGGATATTTCTGGTGTTTATTGGTTTAGTTTTTGCTCCTCCTTATTGCTGTTTATCATCATTGATTTCTGGGCTAAATCTTAGCATGGTATCAGAGCCTAGTTAGATAACAACTTATAAGAAGGTTTGCTTGAAGAGATTGTGTGTTTATGATGTTGCTTATATTCACTAATTTTTCTATGGTTTCATATAGTTATGGTAAATTAAGTGGTTAATGTCTTGATTTGATTTGATTTATTTTAGTATCTTTAGAGCTTGTTTATGGCTCAAGACTTTTTCTAACATGTTAGTCTTGTACCTTTGTATCTTGCTATTTTTCGATGTCTCTCAATTTGGGTATTATTTATTATTGATCAATGTTTGTGTAACTGTATTGTATTGATGCTATGTCGATGATCATTTGTTTTCTTGGTCTCTTTGTGTTTATGTGGAAGTGCTGTCTCTCAAGCCGTGTATGTATTGTATATTCAATGATGATCTTTTCTGTATTCATTTTTCCAGTTGAAGAGTGAAGGCCTCTATTTTTTCGTGGTCTCTTGGTTGCATGGTCTAATTCTGCGACAATGATCATTGGAGTCTTTTTATGTTTATCTTCGTGTATATCAAAGTTCTATTGCTTGGACATATTGTGCTCGACATCAAATGTGTATGCCTCATAACCAAATCTTCATCCTTCTCTATCGTGAGCGGTGGACACTTCCAGTCAAAGAGCCTTATGATCATTTTTTTGTTATCCACCGTACAATATTCAACGACATGGTTGGTTTTTTTATCTATTTATTTTTAATGAAGATTTCTGAGTTATTATAATGTCACATCTTGCTGGTGACTGTTGGTGAGCTTGTTTGGTTATGATCTTCTTCATTTCTTTTTTCATTTTCTTCTTCAATTTTTTGTCTTGCATTTTTCCTTGTCGGTGGCATCGAGCGACTCTAGTAGTAACGTTTCTTTTCTCTCACTATCAAGCTCATATTTTCTTCCTTCTCTTGGTAACTGCGGTCGATTGGTATTCATTGTATTATGTATTTATGTATTTTGTTTTGTTTCAGTAGTTGGTTGTTTTTTGTATTGTGCCTCTTTCGGCCTCATTTTTAAAGTCTATGTGGCTCATGCATTAATGTGGTATCGTCTTTGCATCATAACTCTCGACGGTTCTTGGGAAGATATAAAGCAACTTGGAAGGATTTTTGGTGGAAAGTAATATAGTTCTATAGATATTGGCGCATCTTGGAAGACATATGCATGACATAAGCCAAAACAACTATCAGATTGGAGGACTCTGTATGTGAATGTGTGGGACGTCACCCTCACACATTGACAACTTTGACGTCAACTGTGAAGTTGGTCTTGGAGCTCTTTGAAACAGTTATAGATTGATGCAACTCTTTGAAACTGTGAAGTTGGTCTTAGAGGACGATTATAGATTAGGTAAATTGCAGTGATAAGTCGATTAAATCAACACATGAGGTAGTGGTATCATTGGGTCGAGCTGGGCATTTATGACAGGTAACACCGTTGACACATGTAGCGGATGCAACCTAGACATAAGCATGGCCACCAAGGTACAGGTTATTGAAGTCATGCAATATCAATAAGGAGAGCAACCTTGCATGGGTTAGGTTTTTCAGACTTAATCAGTATTGGTGTACAAAGTTATAGTCAAACCAATACTGCCACAAAAAAGATTTTGTTGACATAAGTAAAAGGATCTTGTTAATTATTTTCTTTTTGTCACACTTAGCATTTATCTGACCCTGTCTTGTTACCTTTGGAATTTTTTAGCAAGAGGTGTCATTTGTCTTTGGTATTGAGGATTCTTATGTGTCATCTTTGAATTCATCAGTCTGATTTTATTAGAAATTAGTAGTGTTCTGTTTTCACAATTTAGAAGTTGTTATGATAAGGAAAAGTGTTGATGATGGATTATCATCGAAGGATCAAAGGGCAAATATGGAGAGATTATGGTCTCATCCCATGTGAAATATGTAAGTATTGTATAGTGTTTATTTTCAGAATTTTACCTCTATATATCTCTTTATGATAGATCATTAATCTCTATTGGTTGTAGGATGCAACAAGAATCATTAGATGAAGACATGGTTTACTGAATTGAATTAGAGATACATTATTTCATTCAGATATGAAGTTCAGAAGGAGCTTTTTCTTGAGAGGGAGGCTTCATAATTAAGAGGGAGTGCTTATGGAATCCCCTTCATTTTCATATATGATTTTAATGCTTGCAATATTTGTAGAATTTGAGACTTAAACAGAACTAAGTCCTATTTTATTATGTCTATTTCTATTCATGCAAAATCAATAATAAGATTGTAAGAATTAGCTATGATAACTCTTTCACTATGCGATACTGAACATCATGTTGAGAGAGTCCATGATGTCATCACTTTGAGAGATTCCGTGATAGGAGTTGGATGTCATGTTGAGAAATTCCATGACAATTCACGTTGAGAGAGTCCGTGAATAAAGGCTTAGCTATGAGTCTTGCAAATCTTTTCATGTTGAGTGATTCCATGAATATGAGTAATTGTTACAGGTTTTCATGTTGAGTGATTCCATGAATATGAGTAATTGTTACGGGTTTTCATGTTGAGTGATTCTGTGAATATGAGTATTTGTTACAGGATTTCATGTTGAGTGATTCCATGAATATGAGTAATTGTCATAGATTTTTCATGAATCTTATAGGATATATGGGATGGGATCTTATCATTGACATTTTGATTGCAGTCTTGTACGATTGTTCAGCTAAAGATCTCTCTTTGGCTAAGAGGGAGTGTTTAAGATGTTAGCTACAATAGAGATCTTAATCTCTAGAAATAAGGATGTTATTACCTTTATTGTCATCTTCAGCTGAAAAGGTCACTTAAGTTTAATTTGTAATATTAAATGTAAATAACATGTGTCATTCACATGCATTGAGACATGAACATCCGAAGAGTTATAATTAATTATAGGAGTTATGGGAATCTCAAGAGACATTTGGTTATAATGTGAAGATTCTCTCCTATTGTTATATATTTTGCATTAAGCAAAGGATATTGTACACTTGATCATTTCATTATCAATAAAGATATATTTCTGTTGTGTGGCTGGGTTTTTTTTGCTTCATTCTCAAAGGGTTTTCCTAGGATATTTCTGGTGTTTATTGGTTTAGTTTTTGCTCCTTATTGTTGTTAATCATCATTAATTTTTAGGCTAAATCTTAACACTTGCAAGATATGGTGGTACCATCATACTAGCTTTGGTTGGAATCATCATACCTCCTCCATTGGGGTTAGCCTGTTTGGTGAAGATGACTGCTTCTTCGAAGACTTTCTCTACAGTTTCAATGTCTATAATAGGAAGTTTCCTGAGGAAGATAGTAGTGAGATGATCCATAGAGTTCAAATAGATTTGAATTGTAGCCCCCACTGATATGGTATAAGGTGTTTCCAACTTGTGGTATGCCATATGAAAATGATGATTGAAGTGGGAGATAGTCTCTACTAGATCCCTTTTGATAGATATGAACTGGTGTTGTAATAAAACTAGATTGATGAATGGGTAAAAGCACAAACCTGTGTCACCTTTTATAAAGAAAAGTGATATCAGAACGTGACAGTTCAACATTAATGACAAAAAAAATGGTATTTGTGTTTAAAATATGAAGATGATGTAAACTAATGAAATGTGTAGAATTGTATGAATTTTATGCCTATAATTTTAATAATTTTTTTGACTAAGAATTTATTCATTTTATTTTATTTCGAAGTCCCTTTTTTAACTGTAAAAAATATAGGATGTAGTTCCCGTCAAACAAGTATGTGCAAATCATCTTTTTTTGTTCTAATTTGAAAATATTTTATAGATAACATGTATAGCTAGTGCACAAAAAAAGAAATAATTATTTTTGATGTATATTTTCTTTGTTATAAGTACTCAAGTTCGACCTTGTCAGAATCCAACAGTTTTTTCCTCCCGTCAAAACTTCCCTATCAAATCTATACCTTCTTGAAAATAAATTACATATTCATGAAGAGGATTCTCTCCTCTAGTGATAAATATATATTTTTTATTTTTTTGATATGATTTACTATTTTTTATCATTTTTTGAGAGAGCATCTTCTGAAATGTTGAAATATCGACTTATAATATTTTGAGATTATAACATATTATAACTAATCAAAACACTCAAAAATTTATATAATGATGATATTGAATCTGAAATCTATAAAAGGGTA
Source organism: Cupressus sempervirens (assembly GCA_028749045.1). Lineage (NCBI taxonomy): Eukaryota > Viridiplantae > Streptophyta > Pinopsida > Cupressales > Cupressaceae > Cupressus > Cupressus sempervirens. The sequence continues at coordinate 93,626,182 of CM053787.1, read as the reverse complement.
TTTTTATTTTTATTTTTTAAATTGAGTTTTGATAGAGAAATGAGATTTCACCAAAACAGGTTTTTGTATCACAAACGGTGACACAGATCTATGCTTTTACCCGAATCTTTTGAATTGATCTAAGAACAACTTCTCAAAAGATGTCCAGTTAGGAATAGATCCTGGCAATAAGTTCACATACTAGTTAAATGCAACCTCTCCTAAGGTGTATGGGAATAGATGAAGGACCACATTTTCTTCTTCAATTGATTTCCAATTGCGTATTTCTTTGAAAATGTTGATGTGATCTTCCATTGTCTATGTCTCTCTGTAGATCAACCTTGGGAAAAAATTATTAGGGTTCTTGGGAAGATCATTGAGTGGATTCTATAGGTTGATTGACGAATCCACTACATTTGCAAAGAAAACCATTGGTGGTGGGTTCAGTGGAATGATAGGTGGGGGTAAAGTAGAATGTGGAATAGATGAAGAATTTGTGACAACCTATAGATTGCATAATCTTGAATCTCTCTCTTGAAAAGTTGTTCAATGACCAACTCTAAGGTTCCAGATGACTATTTTTCAACTAGCTAGGTAGCTCAATTGAAGATAAATGTGAGTATTCACAAGGAGGGCTTTGCTAGTATCTGTCAATTCTGCACAACTTTGATGAAACATAACAAAAAAACTAATGTATATTTTTATTTTCCATTTTATGATGTATGCAATTTCTAATTAATGCAACTAGATGAATTTCAATTTTTAACTGTGTGTTTGAAAAGAAAATAATGAAGATAGAGTAACAAGAGATTTAAAGAAAATTACTGAAAGGAAAATTCCTAATGACCATAAGCCAAAGCAACAACATATTTGTGAATTAAATTATCAAAAGAACCTGGTAGGAAACCAATGAAATTAGGAGGTTCCTCAACTCCATTGATGCAATCATCGATGGGGACTTTAATGAAAACCAATTAATGTGTCACAATTCATCAAATCGTGCAACCATAGAAAGTGCATGCACAGGAGACAAAACACTATGCAAAAACAATCGTGATTCTTTCTCCAGTTTGTCACAATAACAAAATTTGTTAACATAAGGTAAACACTAGATCTAAAAGACCACACAATTATCATAACACAATAAAACCATTGCCTCCATTACTATTTATGAACGTAACTTCATAAAATATAACACACCCTAGCCAGATTTACTACACTCAGAATGATAGCACCAATAACATTTATTATTGCATCAAAATATTGTCCTGGTGTACATATTAAATCAATGTATTTATAAGAAACCCTTTCCTTATTTTGTATTAAGAGTGAGAGCTCTTATAATGCAAACAACATGCTAAAACTAATAAAATAAAGCTAATTATATACAAGCTGACTCTCTAAATGATGTTAAGTAGATCTCCACCCTTGTTTATATCAATTAATAGGTACATGAGCCTTTACATGACTTTAAAACAATAAAAGAAGATGAAGATAAGAAGAGATAAGCCATGAGATGATTTAGGAGTCACTGTAACTACAAAAATTGCAAGCTTAGCCTTCTCTAGGCATTTCTGGGAGTTGAACTACCATCCAATGTGTTTTTAGTGCATGGAATGCTCACAAATAGTAATTGGCAGTTAACTATCGAAACCATTGTTAGTAATCAAAACTGTCAATGCACCTTGATGAAAAGCGCACCTTTTGAAAAGTGCACCTTGGTGTTTTGTGCACCTTTGGATGGCAAGACCAAAAGTGGTAGAATTTTTCAAAGTGTCAAAACTTAATTTCCAACATCTATGTTTTGTGATCCTTGTACCAAAATGATGTCTAGATTTGTCACTTTGAATTTTTGGATAATGTCGGTTATCTCTTGAGTCTTCGACAAATCCAAGGACTCGTATTTGGTGCTCATTACTTGCCAATAATTACTACTCTCTATTCTAGTCTCTACAAAATCTTCCAACTTGGAGTCTGACTCAGTCAACAACTCTTCAGTTTTGAATATTTGTCTAATATCATCTTTGGAGGACATTGTTTTGAACAATGCTCTGAAGTATTGTACCACTATTTCAATTGAGCATCACTATGTCCTTGAGTTGTCTTCAAAAATATCCAATCTGGCAACATTATAGTACTTATCTGCCTCCAAAAACTACTCTAGCGCCTTATTTTTCATATCTTAAATCTCTTCATACAATCTGTTTGCAAACTGATTTGTCTCCCTTCTATAATATGAAATAATTGACTCTATACCCCTATTTGGGAAATAATAAAAGTTCACAACAGTTGGATAAACATATGCTAATAATTTCCCTCTGAATTTTGAGAGGTACACTTCCCTCTTAATAGATTTTCAATAAATTTCTACTTTAAAAGTGCATACATGTGTACTTTTTCCAGAAAGTACTTAAGGAACTCTCACATACTCTTACGTATGGAGGGGAATTTTTAGAAGCTACAAAAGAGTTCAAGCAAATTAAGAAACACAAAGTTTTCTCAAATCAACCAGACTTGAAAAGTAGAGAGAATTTAGAGATGTTAAAACAAAACACTGAAAGGATGATAACCTAAGATGAACAACAACCAATATCACAAAACAATTGATATAACAATCCACAAAGTAATCATTACGTTAAAGTTCAAACACATAGTTTTAAACTGTGCCATATATTGATAGATGCATATATATGTCTTCGAGCTCAAAGTCTCAAAATAAACATTCAAATTACCAAACTTTCCTTCCAGAACCAAAAAAATGTATCTTAGTTGAAACTAATATATAAGCTATTCTTTTAAATCCAAAATCTAACCCTTAACCAATTTTATGCTCTAACATATATAGTATCAATTATAAGAGGCCTCCATCAAAACCTAGCTCTCTTGATTACAAAACAATTATGGCAATAACTAACTAAAAAATAATCTTTAAGATAAAAGCCTTTAGAAAGACAACAAATTCAAAAATTGACATGCCATGCGACTAATCTACTTCATCGGGCTCATCTTCTCATGACGTGGCCTGCTTAACTAGCTTCCAGCTCTTGAAAACACTAACGAGTTCCTAAGCAGTGTGGGAATGTGGGTTTCTCAAACTTAGCAGTTTTTCTCTATAGCATCCTTTTCCCATTTGAGTTCTTTGATCTTCCTACTCTGTTTGGGAAAGTGCTCCCAGTTTAAGTACAACATGGATTCCACATTAACCACTTTAGTAAAACCTTGGGGCATAGGATTATCATTGTCTTTAATCTCGTCCATGGCATCTTGGAAACTTTTCACCAAACCCTTTGAATTTGTGTTGCCCTCCTCAAACTGCAGTATGTTAGTGGGGTTAATTACTTGCTTGTCTTTCAGAACTTCTTTATGCATTTCTTTATTTCTTTATCAATTGTTTACACCTCTTCTATTACGGCTTTAAACAAGGAATTCTTCCAATTCATATTGCTTTTCAATAAATAGAGCATGCGGGGTCTACAACTTTCATAGGATTTTCAACTAGGAACTTAATCACTCCGTATTTTTCAACTTCTTGCACTTGAAACACTATAGCCTGACATCTAGCTTCATCAAATTCCCATGCTGATATGAGGGTATGGATCTCTCTAAGGAGCACCTCTCCTTCTGCATAGGTAGCGGTGAACTATTGGATGAACCTATTTCTTTCTTCTATGACAACTCCTATCTAGTTGCTCATCGCTTCCAAGAAGAGTTTTCCACTTTGCATTTTCTTTAATAGTTGCTTGCTATCAGAGGAGTTAAGATTGACTGATTAGGGATCCTGGATCAAGGGAAGTGCCCCAACATTCATCAGAGAGTTGATGTACTCAACTATATTGACAACTAATCATTTCAATTCCCTCTTTTCCTGGCTATCCTTTTTAGATTGGTTCAACATGTGATCGACCAAGAAATTAAACAGATGGTTACCAAAATCTTGACTCAGAACTCCCAATTCCATTTGCATAACCTCAAAATATTCAGTCTCCACCTTATGCACACCTTCTTTATGCTTATAAGTGGCTATCTCCGCAGTCACCTTCCTCATAGTAGGGTCTTTGGTCAAGCATGCATTATTCTTACCTTTTTGGCTTTAGGAGTGCAAGTGGCATACTTACTAATAATGTCTTTGACTGGCAAAGAGACAAGTCTTAGGCTACACTTTTCATTTACTGAGCTAGATAGCCAAGTGGGAATAACACTTGTGGCTATCATCCCTTCATCTTGTTTAGTAGGCGTCATGAAACCATGTTGAACCACATTCATACTATTAGACATTTCTATATCCATCCCTTGGTTTTCAAGTACTACAAGGTTATCTTCTTTATCTAGCTCCAAAACCATAAAGTCGGGCTCCTGAAACACTATTTGAACTTGTGCCATAGACTTAGTTTTGGATTTTGTTCTAGGAGCCATGGGATGGACTGGTGGTGCCTTGGTGGCTGGTTCAATTGAGGCTACCACCTTTTTGTTCTTGATTGAGGAAATGCTACCTGCATCATCTAACAAAAGGTGGACATCAAAAGGTGAGGATTATGATAAAGAAACACCCTTTTTAGCTCTTTCCATATGCATTGAACTGGTTGGTTTATGCCTTTTCCATTGCAACCAATTGTTAGTGCATTCCAGTATGAACCTTGACCTAAGATTTATATTATATTCTTCATCTCAACTCCAATCAATTTTAGGGAGGGCTTGTTCACTTGTTTCTTTATATCCTGGTTCAATAACATCTGAACTATCATCAATGAGTCCTCCCACTTTGAGTTTCAATTGCAGTGCCTTGATTTGGGGCATCATTAGCCTTGAGTGATCCCTCTTCATGATCTCTTGTTCATTACTACAATATTCCCATTGCTCTTCAATGTGAGGTAGAGATTGTATTCAATCTCCTAGGCCAAGCACTAGTTTTGCAAAGTTCTTGTTATCAAAATTCATCCTTTCATGATAGAACCCTAAGTTTAAATTCAACAAATCACTCCCAATTGTTGAGACATTAATCATAGTATTACAAGCTAGGGAACCTAGTTTAATGGGGAACACACATTCCCATTTTTCTTTGAGGAGATTGTCCTTGATCACAAAAAATATTTCTCTAGAAACTTCAGCAAGAACAAAACTGTCCAGGACATACCTCGACAACCTTAATGGTTCCTCCTCAAGCCCCCCTACCCTTATGTAAGTGAACCTAGGGAATTGTATGTAGAAGCTTCCATAGTTTTGAACTAAATTTTGGGCTTCTGGAGACATCCTTTGCATTAGGGTTCCAATGAGGTTGAGGTATAACTTTTCTAAGAAGAATTGTGTATTTTTTTGAAATCCTCCAACACTCTATATTTTCTTAGTAGAGGGCGATATTGGTATACTATGATATCTTTGCTCTATGATTCATGAGGAATTGTAGTGAGGTTACACACACATGCAAGACAATAGGTTAAGTAGGAGGACATGTAGAATTATTTCCTGGTAACTTGTGAATGTTTGAGTTGATTCCTTAATGAACTAACTCTCGATTCAACCTAATCAAGGAATTTATTACTAGTAAAAATATTATTTATATAGTGGAACATCCATTCTTCAAAAACAAGGACATCAAGTGAACCTTTAACTCTATGCAACAAAACTACCAGGTCATGCATGTGAGGCTTCATATGATCTTTAGTTAACACCTTTGGGAGCCTTGAACCTCTGCTATCAAAGGTTTTAGTCGACTTTTTGGCTATCTGATTACAATTATTTTGAGGGTCCTCTCAAAATTGAACCAAGGATTGAGTAGGACGAAAACTAGCAAAGGATGACTCGGGTAATATTAAGACTGAGGTGATAGTCTCCCTAGAAATTGATAAAAGGGTATCACCATTGTTCTTTACTATGCCCTTGGACTTGACATCATAATGGCTAAGAGAATACTGGAGTAACATTGGGCTTGGTAAAGTGTGAGGAAAGGCAACAACTTCGAGGAGCCCACTTGTCAAGGTTTCAAGACACCCCTTAATCTCTGCTTGTTTCAAAAACTTGTCTTGCAATTTTTCCACTTCGACCCTCATTAGATTTGTATCACAAATTATTGGTTGCTGACATTCTAAACTAGAAGTGTTCCCAAAGAAATGCATAACATAATTCATACTTACATCAAGGACACACACTTCCCAAGTTATTTCTTCCTGAAGGAAAATGACATAAAAATAATAGAAAGAAAAGCTTTCAACCTCACCTGCAAGCAATTGAAAACTAGAAATACTTCCTTTTCTTCATCCACCGCTTTACCTTCAATCTTATAGACTAGAATAAAAATAAGCTCCAATTGGGTTTTAAAATGATTTGCATACCCAGAAAGTACCACTAAATATTCGAGCCTTAATGGCAAGATAATCCCAACACAGAATACACGCTTCGATAAGTTATGATGTCATATCATTATATGATCGCTTGAGAAAATTGTCCCAATCATCATTAATATCCCTCTGAAAATTTAGATTTACCTTTCATGTGAAGATTTAGCTTTTTCACTTGCACTGCCAACTCATCATCCGTACTTGGCAGTAGTGATTCTGAGACAACCTTTCCATCATTATTAGGATGTCACTTACCATGTTTTAAAGATAGTTGTCCCATCAATCATTGATCTTACTTCTCAAATCCATTTTTCAACATTGGAACTCATTTGAACCTCTTCGAACCTTAGTTCGAAGTGGTTCAAATACAACCCACAACTCATTTGGTAGGTCCCACCTGCAAAACAAGCGTTAGTCCAAAAACCTTCAATGGAATTTGTTTGAACTCTTTTGAACTTTGGTACAAAGTGGTTCGAACCGGTTCAAAAGACTTGATCATAGGCATTTCACAATTGATTCAATCCTATACACCTAGAACGACACAAAGACCTTTGAAGAGATTAATAGAACTCATGAAGGGTGTTAGTAAACAAATTTGTTCTTCAACAATAATGAAATAAATTGACTCTTAAATTCCTAGAAGGAAGAACAAATAGAACTAACAGTTGGATGAGTTATCATTGATTGATAACTATCCTATGAATTGAGAGGTACAACTCCCTCTTAGAAAGATTTACAATGAATTAGATGACTAGTTATGTCTTTTACCTGAAGACATGAAGAAAATCTGACATTCACCCATCAACATGGAATGAATGCGATTATCAGATTAAGAATATAATAAAGAGAGATAGAATAGAAAGTAGCCACACGACTAATTATTCCACTCCCTTTACATCATAGGAGAATAGAGAAACATAATATTATTCTGGAACAATGAATAATCAAAGGACTAAATTCAAAATATGAAAGCAATGACCATATGATTAGCAACAATCCCAGAATTACACTTTTAGACCACACGATCTGATGAACATAAACTATTTTTATTATGCACTCATAATAGGGAATCCTACGATTAACCTATCCCTACAATTACAAAGAAATATAGAATAACAAACCAATTCCTCTATCCCCTATTACAATCCATAAATCTCTTCTTCCCTGCAACCACACGACTTCTGAAAAATAAGAACCCTTGTTTTGATGTTTTGCTACATATTTATTCGCTTAGCTTTCGAGTGACTTCTCAGTTATCATAACTGATTATTGGAAAACCTCTTATTTGTCTTCCCTACTCTTTTCAACTCCCTCTCCCTTTTCTGCTTTATAAAATACACCTGTCAAAATATACAATTTGGTGACAAGATGCTATCATGATTTCATAATTGTCATTGATAGTTTTGACAGTTCATGCCAATGCTCATAAATTTAAATCTATAAATTATTTGACAAAACCATTAGGAGAGGATTTACAAAACTAGGATTTATAAAACACTTCCTATAATCAGCTCAATCCAATTGTTAAACATGGCACATATTTTTGTCATCATTTTGTAACTATTATGGATAAGTTTGATAGTGCTTCACTTAGACATGTGTAACTTTTGATCCGTTAAGAATCTGACACAAATATTTGAAGCTGATTTAGATAATTAGGTTTCTTTAAACATATCCAAAAATTAGTTTGATCCAACAGTGGGATTGGGAGATATGGCCCCCACACTAAAACTGATATTTCTGTCAGCATTTTGTAATTGTCATAGATAATTTTGATAGTTTTGTAGTCAAACACATGTAACTTTTGATCTGTTGAGAATCTGAACAAACGCTTTGGAGAGGATTTAAAGAACTATGTTTTCTTAATCATATCTTGAAATCAGCTCAATCCAATGCTTTGATTAAAATTTATCATGGCCACACTAAGACCCTTTATTTCCTATTAGAAAAGATGTAGTTAAATGTTGCTGTTGTTAAAAACTAGGCAATTTGAACATGCAAACTTGAACTTATTTGTTCAAGTTTCAAGTTCAACATGACAACTTGCCAACTTGAACATTCAAACCAAGAAGATTTTGAACTGTCTCAACACTTGAACTGGTTGAACCATTTGAACTACTTTTTCCTCAGAAATTGAACCATTGGGCTGCTTGCAACTCTGAACCATCACATTTTGAACAACGAACTTGAACTTGAACTTGAACTTGGCTGTTCAAGGTTCAAGTTCAACATGAACTTCAAGATATCTATTTGTTTTGATAGGCTCATACTAAAACATCAATATCTTTTACATCTAATAAAATTTTGCCAATCACTTCGGTGAGAATGTGGAAAATTTGTCTCTTAATAACATATCCAAAATGGAGAAAAATCCAATGGTTGAATTTGGAGATATTGCCCTCACAAAAAGATTGACATTTTGAAATTCGAACTTTGAACCTTGAACTTCTTCTACTAAACCTAAACTCTGAATCATGCACCTTACATATCTGAACTGCATTTCAAGCTTTGAACATTGAATATTTGAACTTTTAGGTTCAAGTTCAAATTCAAGTTCAATCATGAGCATATGACACTACTTCTACATAGTTCAAACTTTACAAAGGCGTCATTAGTAACAATAACCAACCAAAGATTGATTTATGAGATTGATTTTGAAGTATTAAAATTGAGTGCTGAAACTATGCTTACAACTAGCTCTGATTGGGGATGTGGGTTGTAAGGGACTCGAAGAATCCAATAATCTCTGGTAAAAGACCAGTGTCTAGCCATTGGGAAATAGAGTCCACATACAATAGAGACCAAAGGGGCTTCCTGTAGATGTCATGCCCAAAATCTAGGGCAAAACACACACAATTTTTTTTTTTTTAATCAGAATAATTAGGTTCACTAAGGTTTAAGAGTCTGATTTGCAAGAGAAGAAATAGGTTTACTACAATACAACTTAAGTTTATAATCATGAGAAGGACAACATCGTTAAAGTTAAATACTCATTAATAAATTGGTATCAACATTTGATTTCGTTATTACATTAAGATTACAACAATATTTTGAAATTATTTACCTAACAATATAAATTGAACTTAAATTTAACTAAACAAAACAAATTAACATTGTCTATAAATCTAGTCATATACTAAAGAACTTCTTTTTAGACATAAGTAAATTAACTTAACGAAACAAGGTAAGAACTAACACTAAGATATACTAGACTTTAAAAAAAATATTAAATTACATTACTAATAAAATTAAAACTAGTAAAATATACTAACTAATAACTAACATAAAATAATATTAAAAGATATGCAGATTAACATTAAACCTAAATTGAAATTTACTAAGAACTAAAGCCACACTGAAAACTTAATTAACACACTAACCTATACTACTACTTAAATCTAAAACAAACCATTTATATTAACTAAACTTAACTAAATTCAAAAGTTATTTTAAATTACTATCTATCTTTAAACTAAGTTAGCTCAATTACCACTAAATCATAATAACAAAACTTCTAAACACTACTTCAAAAAGAAACTTAATAAAACTAAAAAATCTAATCATTACTAATCTAAACTAAAATTACTTACCCTATACTACCCTAGACAAACCCCTCACCCTGTGACACATGTCACAAACTCCACTCCCTAAGCATGAGCGCCACCCAAGACAACTCCCACGCAGCCCCCAACGGAAAGGACGTAGGCTAAGACAAAAAGGAGAGGAGGAAATAAAAATCTTAACCCCCATTCTATTAATGGCACCTGCCCAAACTTTATGATGCCACCCCATTTGCAGCAGTGCGCTACCCCATGCAATGATGCGTTGTCCCATGCAGTAAGAGGGTACACCTGCAGGTTATGACAAGGGAGAAGAATAAAGTTGCCCCTCCCCTTTGTTTCCCTCAAATTTCCCACATAAATGTTATCACGTGGGATTCTACCTCCCCAAGCGCATGAAATCTCCCACTCATTTCATGCTGACCCAGGGCTGGCACGAGATCCCCAAATTAATGTTGGATGGTGGCAAGCAACTTGCAGGTTCCTAGGAGGGAATAAGGTATGTTCGAAGTTTGCGTTGTCAAACTCATATATGGCTTGCCCATTTTAATCACATCCTACATGACAAGTCTGACATGGGGTGTGAATCGCCTTAATTCGCCTGGTAGAAGGCTAAGAATTTAACACTTAAAAGTTTTCTAGGTAACGGTGGTTATATAGTTGAATATCTAATATAAGTATTATTTTATTATTATTATTATTTTTATAGAGAATCTCACAAAGCATATTCTCTGTCTCAAGGGGGGAATTAAAATTGTCTCCTCATACAATTTCTAGAGAGCAAAATGCTCCTGGAAAGATACATTTTTTTGTGTCTTTTTTTTAACACTTGCATAAATTTTTCTCAAGGGTTGTATTTTTGTGTCCAATAGGTTTTTATAACAAGGAAATTTATATTTACTTCCTTTTCACATTGAATCTACGACTAAATTAGTTGAACAAGATGGTTGGGTAATTTTGTTTAACAACAAGGTAAGATATATTTTATTCCAATTAAGCATGAATTGAATTGAAGAGTTCAACATAACATAATTTTCTTCCTTATCATGATTGAACTTGAAAATACGTAATTGATAATCATCCTTCTATCTACTCTTCATTGCAAATACGCATAAATTAAAAACAACATAAGATTCAATATGAGGAAGTTACTCAAATCCTTTTCCCTTCTATTAATCAACCTAGTTCAAGGCTCCATCAGGAAAGAACCAGTAAGAAAACCCGACATCTTTGCCAAATACATCAAAATTTATATACATTTTTACATAATATTACAATTCAATTCAATTCAATTCTCTTCTAGGGCTTTCACAAGAGGTCTTTTCCAATATCTTCAATGCACCAAGGGAACCATGGGAAAAACAAGAGCTGACCCGGAGGTAAAACAACATATATGATGAACATTTCAAGCATGCATTTCCAACCCTGTTTTGCACAATAGGTTTAACATTGAACCAAAATATGGAGGGGAGGTGGATTTTCTCAATAGGAGACGTCAATCACCATACCATAACATAGCCCTTTCGGGGCCAATATAACAAGGGCTTTCATTCCTTCCCTTCTTCAAGAATTCAAATTTTCATACAAGGTATGTGATGACAAGTAGGGGCCCATACACCCTACCCTCTTTCCCTCTTCTCACCATGAGATGAGACTCTACACTATTGAGGTCCAACTAAGGCCTTTCCCCCGTACTTGGCCACTTCCTCCCTACCCAAGGGTGAGTAATGCCAAAACAATCCCCATGAAATCCCCTCAAAATTTCAAAGCAAAGCATAAGAATGACATCTAAGAACAAGTTAAGATCCCTCCCAAAACACCCTCCACACACATACAAGCAAAAAAAAGAACAACACAATGCCTCATGCATGAATCAAAGTATGAACAATATGAATAACATGATCAAAAGAGTGAAGAACCCAACCTTCACAAAAAAAGTTATGGTAAAATGACAAGTTGAGAAGAGCTTATCCTTCATTTTCTTCAATCTTCAAACTTCTCTCTAAAAACTAGAGATTGGGTAACAACCCCAAAACTTCTCCAAAATGCCTCTAAATATGATCCTAACTCAACTAGGCTTTAGGTAACCCCAAGGTGAAGTTTGAGTCACCAACTCATGAGAGAGACAAATCAATTTTCGTAATCAACCAAAAGTAGGGTTTTTGAGTGACCCTAAAAGTCAACCTAAGAGGCTAAGGGGGTGGAAAGTACTCTCAACCCCTACCCTTACCCCTAGGGTACTTAAATTTAATGATTTTAGGCCTTAAAGACTTAATAGAACCCAAACAAAAAGCTAGGGGAATTTTAAGACTATATAACAACCTTCAAAGAAAGACAATGCAAATTAGCACAAATAGCAAGGGGTTCAGTTTCATCTTTCCATTAGGTTTCCCGGTTAAATATACTGCACACTAATTGCACCCATCAGTAGTTCAAGAAATCATATGCATATATGTAAATTATGTATCAGGAAAATCATGTAAATTTAAAACATCCATCTTTCTAGTAATCTATTGTTCATCTCATTCTACTCATATTTTGACCACACACAAAAAATTGCATAATCAAAGTGTTAGTTCTCCATTTATTTACTTCATCATTATACGTGTTCATAAAGCATTAAATGATAAAATCAAATATTTGAAAGTAAAGCATCACACATCACAAAATAGCATAATAATGTTCAGTGCATCAAATAATGTCCCGACATATCGAGTCATGAGTATCAAAATAGTAATGTATCAACTATGCTATGATGGGTCGGGGCGAGGCCTCACAGTAGAGAGGGGAAGAGCAAAGGATAACCCAAAAACACCTAAACTACTAACAAGCAAAAACAACTAACTACACAATGCCAAAACAAACTACCCCTAGGCACAACAAAAAATTTATGTACAAAGGGTAGGGCAAGCAACCCATACCTTGAGTAACTCACCTGTTTGTTCATGGAAATCCATTAACCAGTTGAGAAAAGTATGTGCCAGTATGAAAAAGAGGTTGAAAAATGGAATGCATTACTCCAAGCAACCATTCAACAATAGTCATGAGTATGGATCTGACCACCATGCGCTGGATAAACTTTTGAATCCGTATGTTAGGCCCAAACAACCATTTCTCATTATAGCATTCTGATTTTTCATTTGCCCTCTACATAAAATTTCCTAGATCAACAAAATAATACCCCAACATCACCAATGAAGATACTACATCATTCTCAAGATAATCTCCAGTACATGGATTAACCTTGACATATGAGAATATTTCAACATTTAAAGCACTCTAAAAATATGAAGATACTTCATTCAACATAGGATCAACATTTGCTAAAATAACTTCATCTTGCTCTACTACAACCAAATATGAAAACTCTTTATCCAAAATCAATGTATCAAACAAGTCAATACTTGACTTTTGGGCATCTTCTTGCTTAATATCTGACAAGCATCTTTCAATTGCTTTTACCTTGTTCAAAGAATCACCACTCAAGTGGGTTAATGATGATTGGGGTTGCAATTCTTCATTGTTCGTGCAATCAAATTGAAAATATTCACAATCATTTTGCAAGGGATTTTCTATTTTACCATTATCACCGCTACACCTTTCTTGGTCTTGCTGATTTGTCATACCTTCCTAAACAATATTAGTGGTTGAAATTGCATTAGAGGATCCAAAAGAAAAAGATTCAAATTCTAAAAATGGAGAGGCCATTGGTAAACTGTCATTTAATTTATCACCACCAAGCTTTTCCTCAACAAGGGACACATGAAGGAAAGTCATTAGATCTGTTGTTTGAGGGATGTGCTCATCATTATTTTCAACATGAAAACAACCTTCTGACATAGTAAAAGAATTATTTTCAGCTAATGGGGTTTCTTGAAAATCTTCATCATCATACTCAACATGTAAATGATATGTTCCAACCATATCGCGAAGATTGTCTTCAATTATAGGAGGCATTAGAAAATCCTCTTTGTTAAAAACTATCAGATTTTGACAAATAGAAATAGGGGGTGTTGATTTTTCTTCTTTGAGAACAAGCCTTTTTTTAACAGGCTTCACCTTCATATAATGTTGTTGTTCATAAGTGCATAATTTTCCTTGTGAGGGTTTAGTACATCTTAACCTGCTAATGATCATATCATCATCCAAGTTAACAGCCTCCCTTTGTACATCTTGCAACCTCTGTACTTTTAATTGTAGAAGCAAGAATCTAACTTTAGTTTGCATGACAACAATGAATATACACAACTAGTTATTCTCACTCGGTTTGCTGGCTAGAGGAATCTTACCAACACTTCTATTGAATCTATCAGCAAAATCCCTCATGGCTTCCCCTTCTTTATCTTAATTTGGAAGAAATTAAGTAGCAATTCAACAACATCAAGTGTAGACATAAACCTTTGAATAAATTTTACCTCAAGATCATTACAGCAGGTAATGCAACCATATGGAAAATTCTGGAACCAATTTTTTGCACTTCTAGTGAGGCTTTCAACAAATAATCTGACAAAGACATTCTCTTCTTGCACACCAAGAATCCCACAGGCAATTGTAACCGCTTTAATGAGATCATCTGGGTCTTGATTTGTGTCACCAGAAAACTTGAGGAAGTATTCGCTAGATCTTTTAGGGAGGGCTGAATATTGAGGTAAAGCAAATGACCCAATCCGAGCCCCCCATGGATGGGCTACAAACAAAGCCATAACCCACGAGACTTCTTTTACCAAAAAAATCATAGTTGCCAAGTATCTTCATCAAGGAGGTACCTTTAGATATCCAAGAAAGAAAGCACTAATACTTCACTTTCTCCCCTAGTAGAATCCCTAAAAATCTGTTAGTAAACATATTTTTCCTTCAACAATAATGAAATAAATTGACTCTTAAATGCCCAGAAGGAAGAACAAATAGAACTAATAGTTGGATGAGTTATCATTGATTGATAACTATCCTCTAAATTGAAAGGTACAACTCCCTCTTAGAAAGATTTACGATGAATTAGATGACTGGTTATGTCTTTTACCTAAAGACACGAAAGATTTCTAACATTCACTCATCAACATGAAATGAATGTTATTATCAAATTAAGAATAGAATAAAGAGAGAGAATATAAAGTAGCCACATGACTAATCATTCAACTCCCTTTACATTACAGAGAAACAAAAAAAACATAATATTATTCTAGAAATATGAATAATCAAAGGTCTGAATTCAAAATATGAAAGTAATGACCATACGATCAACATCAATCCCAGAATTACACTTCTAGACCACATGATTTGATGAACATAAACTATTTTTATTATGAACTCATAATAGGGAATCCTAAAATTAACTTATCCTACAATTACAAAGAAATATAGAATAACAAACTATTTCCTCCATCTCCTGTTACAATCCAGAAATCTCTTCTTCCTTGTAGCCACACAACTTCTGAAAAAGGACCCTTGTTTTGATGTTTTGCTACATATTTATCCTCTAAGCTTTCGGGTAACTTCTTAGTTATCATAATTGATTCTTGGAAAACCTCTCATTTGTCTTACCTCCTCTTTTCAACTTCCTCTCCTTTTTTGGCTTTATAAAATACATCTGTCAAAATATGCAATTTGGTGACGAGATGCTATCATGATTTCATAATTGTCATTGACAGTTTTAACAGTTCACGCCAATGCTCATAACTTTCAATCTATAAGCTACCTTACAAAACCGTTAGGAGAGGATTTACAAAACTAGGATTTATAAAACATATCCAAAAATCAGCTCAATCCAATGGTTAGATTGAAATCTATGCCCCTTGAAACATGACACATATCTTTGTCATCATTTTGTAATTGTTATGATATAAGTTTGATAGTGTTGCACTCAGACATGTGTAAATTTTGATCCGTTAAGAATCTGACAAAAATCTTTGGATATGATTTAGATAATTAGTTTTTTTCAAACATATCTGAAAATCAGATTGATCCAACAGTGGGGTTGGGAGATATGGCCCCCACACAAGATTGATATTTTTGTCAACATTTTGTAACTGTCATAGATAATTTTGACAATGTTGTAGTTAAACATATGTAACTTTTGATTTGTTGATAATCTAAAAAAATACTTTGGATAGGATTTTAAAAAACTAGGTTTTCTTAATCATATCCAAGAATAAGCTCAATCCAATGATTGGATTAAAAGTTATGATGCTTGCACTAAGACCCTTTGTTTCCTATTAGAAAATTTGTAGTTACAGGTTGCTACTGTTAAAAACTAGACAATTTGAACTTGCGAACTTGAACTTTGAAATTGGACTTATTTGTTCAAGGTTCAAGTTCAACATGACAACTTACCAACTTGAACTTTTGAACCAAGAAGATTCTAAATTGTCTCAACTCTTGAACTGGTTGAACCATTTGAACTAGTTTTTCCTCAGAAATTGAGCGACTGGGCTACTTGCAACTCTGAACCACCACATTTTGAACAACAAACTTGAACTTGAACTTGGTTGTTCAAGGTTCAAGTTCAACATGAACTTCAAGCTATCTGTTTGTTTTGATAGGCTTGTACTAAGACATCAATATCTTTTACATTTGATAAAATTTTGCCAATCACTCCAGTGAGGTGGAAAATTTGTCTCTTAACAACATATCCAAAATGGAGAAAAATCCAATGGTTGAATTTGGAGATATTGCCCCCTCACCAAGACTGACATTTTGAAATTTGAACATTGAAACTTGAACTTGAACTCTAAATCATGCACCTTACATAGCTGAACTACATTTCAAGCTTTGAACGTTGAACATTTAAACTTTTAGGTTCAAGTTCAATCATGAGCATAAGACACTGTTTCTGCACAGTTCAAACTTTACAAAGGCATCATTAGTAACAATAACCAACCAAAGATTGATTTATGGGGTTGATTTTGAAGTTTCAAAATCAAGTGTTGAAAGTATGCTTACAAAGGGCACACTCAGTGGGGTGAGACGAAAAAGAGATGGGACAATAATGGTTCAAAAAATTTGACTTCAAAGAGAGGAATGAAAAGAGAAGATGTATATAAATGGTGACTCAAAATTAGACTACTACAATCATATCACAACTTCATTCCCAATTGACACCTTCTCTATCCAATCATCTATTTTATCTAACTCATCGGCTGTATATACCCCTACAAGCACTCGATACCTTTGACCCTTAATGGTTTTCAGTGCTTCTAAGTCATTGGTCCAAGTATTCACTTCATCCATAAGCCCAAAATCTCAGTCTACCACTATGACCAACTTGTCGCCATTCTTCTGGATGGTGTGCAAAAGGTTCAAATCCCTCTCAATTATATGGACACCTCTATTCTCAAAATTGTTATGGTACCTTTGGCATGCATCCGAAAATGAATCCCCCTGTCCTGTGGTCGGAGCTCATTTGTCGAGGGTAGCCACTAGGGTGAGCTTAGGATGGTTAGGCTCCAATGGTCAAACTATCTCCTTTACATATTCCTGAAGCATATCATTTTTCTTTCTTAATTCCAAAATTTCAGCCTCATCCTCATCTAGGTGCTGAAACACCTATTTAAGGCCCGTCGTTGTCAAAGTTGTTAGAGTAATTAGATATTTTCTAATTAACTCTAGTCTACTTAAGCTAAACTTTAGGCATCTAATACTTTAAAAAAAAAAAAAATTGTTATGATGCAACCTAGGTTAGACCTTTTTAGGGCTTCGATCTCCTTTATAAGGATGATCTATCAATTGAGATTAATTTATTATTGATATTAACAATCTCTTTTTTTCTCATCAAGAATGTACCATTTATGGATCTAACAATTTCAGCTTACATAGCTTTTTGCTTCTCTCTTCTGTGACAGGTGTTTGCATGTAGGTGATTCTTGAGAGTTGTGGGGTTGATCTTCATCAACTTCAAAATGGTATTAGAGCTCTAGATCTTCATGCCTTTGTTCTGTTTGTGAGAGATTTGGCATCGGTTTTGCTTTCAACATTATTTATTGGATCTGGAGGTCACTGATTTTTGAGGCGCTTTGAGGGAAAACAAACATCACCATTGAGCTTAGAGTGCTCAAAATCCCCCATTTCGATATAAAACACGTCTCGTTTGGATACTATTGAAATTTGAGGCAAATTCTTTCTGCACCTAGGTCGTTTTCACCTGGGCATGCAAAATGAGGCAGCAATTTTTTTTATTAAAAAAATATTTCAAATCATTAAAATTTTTTTTTAATCAAAATGTTTTGTGCCCATGCCTTTTTGACATGGTAGAGATTTTTTCTCAAAGGGAGGCATTGTTATTAAAAAGAGGGGGAGAAATTTTTTTTTTTTGTTGTTTACAAAAAAAGGAAAGTTTGGGTACAATCATGGCCCGTGCCTTTGACTCCTGCATAGATTTCTTGGTATGAGCTCTCTCCAATTGGGCACATTCAATTTGAAGACCATACACAATATGTGGGAACGTGCCATTCTTGGTCCATGCGCCCATGCTCAAGCTACTGAACTATGTCATGATGCAGGTTCTCTTTGAGTTTGTGGCAGTTTTATGGTGATGACCATAGAAGGTTTTTTCAATATGATCAAAAAATTATTTTGGTAGAAAATTTTCCTTGACGAACGTTATCTGGCATGATTAATGTTTTGGAAAGATGTTTTTTGGCATGAATTTTTGGGCTTCCCTGTGACTTGCACTCATTTCTTATTGGGCTCTCCATTTTTCAAATGTGTGGATGGGATGGCATTTTTTGGGTGCATGCGAATTTGTTTGGCAGATGATTTTTGATTGGGCCTTAAATCATCAGATTGCGATTCGATTCATGAGAAATGGGGCAATTATTCCCCCTTTCATCACTGATTTCGACCTCCAACACCTCAATTTGTTTTGGACTCAACAACTCTTGATTAAAACCCTCAATTTAAGGTCTTTGACCTCCGTCACGGGCCCAATATGCCATCAAAAATGTTGGGCTTGCGTGGTGCCCGTCCTTGGACTCGACGGCTTTGGAGATTGTGAGTTTTTTTATGGAGCTGTAGAGTTTAACACATTTTGTTTTGAAACCGATTCTCCCTCAGCTCACGCTATACTTGCAGGCTAAGCACATTTTGTGATTTTCAATTTGCGGATTTGGTGGTGTTTGTTCCTAGAGTAGGAATTGCAGTATTTGTGGTGAGGGGAGAAAGTGTTCTTGTGGGCCTCCAACGCTCCTCCATTTGCCATCAATTTTTAAACTGGTACCGATCCTTTGATCTGGCGACAGTGTCATTTTTTTGACATCTTGTTTTGTTTTTGGCGATTAGATTTTTTTTCTTTTGATAGGGCTCTTTTTTTGACTTTTTCTTGTCTCAATGGTCATTTTCCCATCATTTTTGGGCTCGTCACTTGCTGATGTTAGCGCTACATCAGCATTGACTCAATGTTCTTCTAGCGGGGGGGGGGGGGGGGGGGGGGGGGCGGGGACGGGGGAGAGCGGGCGGCGCACAACCACCAAAGATGGTGGCTTTCCCAAGGGATCCATACACCTTAAAGGTGGCGGTTTACCCAAAAAGGGGCCGCACACCATAAGGTGTCGGCTTCCCCAAGGGGGCGCCATTTATTTTTTATAAATTTATTATTATTATTTAATTTAATAAATTTTTTATTATTATTTAATTTAATAAATTTTTTATTATTATTTAATTTAATAAAAAATGGCGGGAATTAGGAACCAAATTTTAAGGAGAATGTTGTGATTTGAATTTGCTTCAGAGAAGATAGGATCTTAGTTTTCTAGGATTTTGCCAACAAACTCTCAGAAATGGAAGATGTTGTAGTGCGAGGACTTCTTGGCAAAGCTGATGAAGTTTAGGGTTTAGGGTTGCCCCTAGGTTCAAAGCTTTAGCCGACGAGCTATAGTCAAGCTTCATAAGAAGGGGGGCTCCTTTTCTCCGATGAAGACCATCATGAAGATGGGAGAGAAGTACTGCTTTATCCATCCGAGAAATTTTACTGAAGCGGGAAAGAAGGAACTTCTTTGGATAACCACAAGCATCTAGTCTGGAATAAAATTGTTTCCAAAGAAGGTTGTAGCCAAAAGGATCTAACTCTCGAAGGAGATACCTCTTCAATTCGCTCATGATGAAGGATTTCTTCTGATGAGGAGGATGCCAAGAGAAGTATGGAATATACTAGTAGGCATTAAGAGGTTTCTGAAAGTACTTGGTGTCGAGAATACCACTAGCACTGAAGCAATCACCTTTGAAGAAAGTGATATCGAGAAGATCCACTAATTGCTAAGATACTGTAGTAATGATTCTAGTCTCTAGGTAGAAGCTTTGATACTGCACAAAGAAACTAATCAAAGACGTCTCATCATCGATCCAAACACCCACAACATCATTAATAAATCTTTTGTAGAATACAAGAGAGGAGCAATCAAACTAGGCAAAAAGACATTTCTCAACGTGGCAGAGAAACAAGCAGGCATACACAACAACAAAGTTACTACCCATGGTGGTACCTTTGATCTGTTGGTAGAAGACACCATCGAATTCAAGGTAATGTTGTTGAAGAACAAGCTCAGCAAGACAAATAATCAAATCCATCAGCCGAAGATCCAACTGGTTAGAAGAAAAGTACTCTAAAACCATTTCTTTAAGAGCTATCAAGCTAGCATCGGTAGGGATGCTAGGATAGAGGGATTCCACATCAAAGGTGAAAAAAAGACAATCAGACGGAAAGGAAAGATGGTCAAGATCCTGAAACAAAGAAAGGGAGTCAGGAAGATGGAACTTTTGTTGGAGGAGAATAGGAAACAACAGATGATGAAGAACTTTAGAAGCAGGTTCTAACATATAGCCAGAATAGCTACAAATGGACCTTCCAACCAAAATAGGTTTATGGAGCTTAGGGAGCAAACATAAGGCGCAAGCTTTGGCAGAGGAAACATGATTTTTCTCCATGAAGGAAGAAATTAGATTAAGGAAAATCTTAAAAGAATGAATAATAAAAGTAAGTTTACTCCAAATGAGTTTCCAAGGAACACTGCACACCTAAAGATAGATAGAAGAGTCAGAGAGCTAACGAAGACCTTCATTTCGGTACCAAGAAGTATCAAGGATAACAAAACCAAGATTCTTATCTGCTGGTTTGATGATAATGGATTTATCTTTTCTTAGACTCTTTAAGCCTTTCATGAGTCTAGTAGGCAGTAGTTGATGTTGATTGAAGGAGCGGGAGGCAACACGACTACAAAGAATAGTTTATGCTTTATGAATGATCTCTTCCAATAAGAAATTAGGTTCACGAGGATGCCATAAAGGATTTTTTTGTCGAAACATATGGGGGAAATACTTACTAAGAAGAGTAGAAGCATTCACAGAGGTGGAGCTAATGTCTGAGTCTTCAGGACCAAAAAAGGTGCGAAGGCGAAGAAGGTAGGCAAAACTCAAAATTCTTTATAAATATCTTCCGCTAACATAGGAGGAGGGCGAGGAATAAACTTAATCCCAAATCCTAATACCTTTCGCTCTTCATAAGAGAGTGGACAAGAGGAAAGGTTGTGGATAACATAGTTAGATATGCGATTATCCACTTCCTTGGCTGTCTTCCTAAGGAAGAAAACTGTAGCCATAAAACTGACATCAATAGCAGGACCCTAGAAGTTTAAATGGGGGCGTTGTTTTGATTTAGGTTCTGGTTGCCATTCTTCTTGTATCTTTTGCTACTGTTGTTCTGATTCTGAACCTTTCTTTGAAATTGATTGTGATTCTGAGCTCAGTTTAGATCTTGAACATTTTTCTGATTTCTGTTTTTCCCAAAGCATCTTTTTCTTTTTGATGTATTCATATGTCTGGCAGATCGAGCATTTGGCATGGTCTATTGGGTAGAATTTACACCTGAGGGCAATGGACCAGAGGCAGTCAAGGTGACATTCTTCTCGACTGTTGGGGGTTTATTTTTTGGATCAAAAGGAATAGTAGCATTAGGCGAGTTCTTCATATTCTTCGTCTTCCTTTTCTTATTCTTCTTCTTCTTCTTAGAGTTCTGGTTCTTTGAAGAATTCTGGTTCTGATTCTAATTCTGATTAAGCTTTTCTTTGATTCCAACATCTATGTGCCACTTACGTAACCATATTTCTCCACTAAAATGAAAACATCAAGGAGTGGTTTGAGTATTTCAAAAATCAACTTACTTAGAGTCTTGTAGTTAACATTGCATAGAAAAATAGGTTAGAATTGGTTCAAATAGTTGGCTCCTTCCTTTTTAGGAATGACAACCAAAAAGGTGGAATTCATGGATTTGAGCATTGTTTTGCTATTCACGGAGTCCTAAATCACCTCAAGAAGACAAAACTTTATAATCTCCCAAAAATCCTAAAAATACTCAATCAGAAAAGCATCCAAACAAGGAGCCTTTACCTTTTCATATTAAAGACAACATTTTCAACCTTTGACAACAAAATGGGTTGCATAAGAGCCTCATTCATCTCAGTTGAAACTAGAGGGAAAATACAATCTACAATGACCCTCTCACTAAGGGATCCTCTCTAGTAAAAATATTAGAAAATTATTTGATAACTTCCCTAGTGATATCATAACTAGATGACAACTGAGTTCCATCTGAAGAGACAAGAGATGATATATAGTTCTCATACTTGCAATCCTTCACCAAGCTATGGAAGTTAGTAGTGTTCTTGTCTCCTTATTGAAGCCACTCAAACAATACTTCTACTTTCATAAAATCTCCTCTCACAATGCACATTCTTGTAAGTACATAAGATCCAATGAATCATAAATACCCAGCTCAAAGGTCATCCCATGGTCTCAAATTAGCCCAATGACATCATCTAACTTAGATTAAGTAGCTGACTTTTGAGTATGCAGATTTTTAAAATACTATTTATTCCATCTCTTTAGCTTATATTTAACATGTTGAAGCCTCTTTCCAAAGGTAAACATGGTAGTTCTACTAGGAGACAACCCAACATACCACCAATGCATCGTAAGATCCTATAAATAATGGTCTAAGAGTCACATACATTGAAATTTGAAAGGAGCACTTTTCTTTTTCTTTTTTTTTGGGGGTAGTTGGGGGGGGGGGGGTGTGGGGGGCTGGCAATGCAAAGAGTCAAATAACTCAATCAACTAGTGACATGAGCCTCTCCAATCAAGAATTTCTAAACTAATGGACCATCTGTCATGTAACCAATAGCGGGAGATAAGAAATCTATCAAACCTTTCAATGATCGCCTCAACCCACTTATCCTATTATTCCAAGTATAGAAACCATTGATTAGATTCACATTAGTAAGACACAAGAGGCTAATATTATTTTTAGATAAATCTAAAGAAGGATCCAATGTGGCCAATCCCCTTCATTTTCCTATGAACTGGTATTTAGGTGAAAAATGGAAGAGGGTGAGATAGGGTAAAGGCCTCTACTTTCCACTAACATTCAATACATGAGAAAGAGGGGCTTCCAAACATAACTTGCAATATAACTCAAGCTATATTAGAAAAACCCAAAGGGATAAAGGGATGCTAATGTTAAATCCAAATTATATCAGGGGAGTATGCAAGCAATTTCTCTTTCATGTAATGTAGGATGTTATTAAAAATATAAAAATATAAATGTCCATTTGAACTAATCGATTTAAAGAGAAGTGTAAGATATGTCTAGAAGATAAATGTATGCAAAGAAAATAGTTAAGATGTGCAACTATGTTTAAAATAAAAGTTGAAATATAGGATATGGGATTCACCTTGAATTGTCGAGAAGAAAGTGCCTTTTTTCTCTAAAAAGTGTGGATTTCGGCTTGATTCTAAAATTTTGTCCATGGATCCTTGAATAAAGTAGAAAAATTAAGAGATTTCCCTATTGAAACCTTTGGAATAGGTCAACTTGGAGGAAGTGTAAGGACACCATTTCACAAGGTCATTGTGTTCCTAGGACCTCATAACTAGGTTGACCCAAACTTTTTGAGAAGCTTTTAGGGAGTTATTTCCAGATCTACAACCAAAAATTTGCTATCTTGTTCTTGCGCATAGTAAATTCAGATTTTTATTTTTGATTTGATTAGGGCTTGCCTTGGTCAAGCTCTAGATTGAGGAATCAACCTTGAAAATTAAACGTAAATGATAGAGGAAATCCTAACATGTAGTAGGATTGAATATATCAAATGAAAGATACAATTACCTTTGTAGATGCAACTAAATTCAATATGTGATAAAGTATGTAAATGTAGTAGCCCCAACTCAAAGAAACCAAAAGGATACTAAAGAAGCCAAAAAAACATGAATAGAAATGTATGTGACATGCCATGATAAATGTTAGAAGAACTTGAATGATTTGGAATAATGGATATCCTCCTTTGAAGCCAAACTCCACTACCACCTTTAAGTAAGAAGCTTGATGCAAGGAGAAAATGCTAGAACTTGGATGAATGCCTAAAGAATGCCTTATGAATAGTTCAAGGTCAAGGTCAACCTCTTCCTGAAATAGGTTGACCTAAGTTGACCTATTCCTGAGGAGGCCCAAACATAGGGCTCTACGAGGTCTCAGAGAAGGTGCAAATAGAATTGGAAAAATAAAAAAATCTTTAGGAGATATGGCCAAAAAGGTGATAAAATAGCACCTAAGGGGCCATGCTAGGAGATGAGAAATTTATTATAAATATAAGCCACATTAGGAGAGGGGAGAAAGAGACTAAAACCACGCTAAGGAGGGCTAAAAGGTCTTAAAATGAGGTGCTTCTTTTTCAAAACAATATATTTAGCACCCACTTGAGCAAGAGTATAAAGCAAGTCATACTCTCTATAAAGGAAGAAGATAAGAGAGATAAAAAAATTTCACAATGATATTGAACATTAACAAGATCAATGATAAAATCCCCCAAACCTAGGATCCTAACTCCATTCCCATGCATAAGACCACACCAAAAAAGGAGAACAAAGAAAAACAAAAACAAAATCAAAAGATTCCAAAAGTTCAAATCAACTAGTGAAAGAGGCCTTGATAAAAAATGCCACACCCACTAATATCATATTTGGAAGACTATTACAGAGCACAAGATATCATATAGAAAAGACAAGAGCTCCACAAAGGACTACATCCCTCATGATTCTATCCCACATTCTAGCAGACCAATATGAAAGCATAGAGAGGGAGAGGGAGAGAAAGATTGTCTTGCACAATAAGGTTTGTGTACCCAATTGTGAATCACAAAAAAGGAAAGATTTAATAGGCTAGCGAGTTTGTGTGCCCGATAGCCAGTCCTGAAAACAAAATAAAAAAGGCAAAGATCAAATGGTCTAGCAGATTTGTGTGGCTAGTAGTCAATCTTGTTTGCCCGTCGGTGGATTTTGTATGCATGTGTGTGTATGTTTTTCCATCCATGGATTAGTTCCCCAGTATCACCACATAATGTAAATGTGTCTATGCTCATTGTGGATGGACTAGGGTCCATTATTCTTAAAGAAAATGTGTGTTTGTTTCTTTAGGATGGAGAAGTATCATTGATACCCAAGATTTAGTAATATAACAATGTAAAATACAAAATGTATCATCTTCCCAAGGAGAAGTATCACCAACACCCATTGAGGAGTGACATGTAAAAAGTAAAGGTGCTTTAAAAAGTAAACTATAGTACAAGGATGGTTTATTTATGCCCCCCCTCCTTATGATGACTATGTAGCCAACGACATCATAAGGAAGAGAATCAAGGACAACTAATTCTATCAACAAGGAGATGTCTTTTAACAAAAAATGTATGCCACAGACTTAGCAAATAACATTTACTCTTGTAAGATAAGAAAATAGATAATAATGAAAGGATGTATCGCTTGATGAGAAGAAACCCTTGAAAGGAAGACATCTTGTGGGCAAGACATCTACCTTTAAGAGGAGAGCCGTGAAAAAAGAAAACAACTTCAAGACAAGAGAGAGGAAGAAGAACAAGAATACATCTATTCAACCCCCTATGTATAGGTGGAAAAGGGATCCTTGAATAAATGATGACAAACTTTAAAGCACATAGTAAGGGAAAATGCTTATAATGAACATAGTTTTGCAAATAAAGAAGAGTTGATGATCAAGGACATGTACCTCTTGTATATAAGATAAAGTCATGATCAAGGAACAATTCCCTATAGGAAAATAATATCACATGATAAAAAAATGCCACTATACAAAGGAAAGTTGATCCTGGACAAAGAGAGATAAAGAATGTACAGAAAACCTTGCCCCCTAATCATGGGACAAAAAAGAGAAGCAATGATGCATTATATAAAAAGATCTCATAAGATATAATGATGAGTCATAAGAAACAACCAATAGCCCTACACAAAATGTAAACACCCTATATCCAACAAGAAGTATCATAGAATAACGTAACACCATAGAGAATTAATGCAAGAAATAACATAGGATGTGTCATTCCAAACAACTTAATATGCTAGAAAAGATATCACATACGAAGTAAACCATCTATGATTTTTTAATAAGAAGCATTAAAATAAAAGGCACAAAAAGACATTTTCCAAGTAGAGACACCCGATCTTGCATGGAACAAAGCAATACATACCCACAGATAAGAATGTACCATAAAATAATGCAATTCTATAAAAAAATGAAAGAGGAAGATGGAAGGATGCCATGTTATGCCAACTTAGTTATCATGAAAGGAACATCAAAGGGATAATATATCCTTGAGAGAAGAGAGATAAATAAAATCCAATATATTCCCTAAATGGTAGATTATTTATAATGCTAATCCCTATGTAACACAATAAATGCATGCAAGAGAAAACATCAAATTATAAGAGTATGCAAGTTCATAAAGGATATTGGATGCATTGAAAAATAAGAGAATAAGAACACATTACACCTCCATAAGTGAATTCAATTTATACTATAAATGTGACTTCAAAAAAACAAAAGATTGCACTAAGGATGTTAGTCTATAAGTAATCACAATAAATGAATGCAAGAAAAGATGCCATCATATAATAGGAAAAGAAGTCAACAAAAGGAAGAAAATGAATCCGATTGTAAATAAGAGAGGAAATAGAGCCCTTTCCCCCCAGGTGAAGAGACAAGAGAAATGACTATTATGTTACTCACAAAGTAGGACAATGAGCCTCCAAAATATAGGCTAACAATGCCACATAGCTAGGAGCAACATAACAGAGATGTAGATGTATCAAGTAAAATGATCATGAAAAAGATACCATTCAACATTGGAAGTCATATGAAACATAACATAAGCAATGAATTGAAAAAAAAAGATAAAGCCGAGAAGATCTCTTAGGTGTGATGATGCACAAAGTCAAGAATGTAGGATTTGGGTGTGAAAGGGTTTCCCAAACTTGAAGAGGTGAGAAGCCACTTATAGAGTCAATTTGAATAGAATCCTTATGATCTAAGTTTGAATTGGTGAAAGTGATGTCATAATAAACATCATTTTTAACAATACCTAATTTGAGTTTAGATGTGTCTTGAAAGGAACAAGAAGAAACATCGAGTATGTGGCCTTCTATGGCTAAGGCACTCTTAGGAGAAGGACAAACACAAATCATCAAGGCCTCTTCTATAGAAAGAATGTCCATGAAATGTGTAGAAAGTGATTTATCATTAGGAGAAATTACAATGCCATCATCTAATTGTATAAAGGTGTCCTCATAAGGAAGAGAGTAATTGATGTCCTTAGCTAAGGGTTCACCCCAAATAGTAGAAGTATCAATGTTATCAACATCATCTTTAAAAAGGTGCACCTCAATGAAAGAATGCACCGAAGAGTCATCATATGCATTAAATGGAATGTCTTGAAGATCATGAAGATAGGTTGGAAACAATGATAACAATCCCATTGAAAGGAAATGCAATGTAAAAATGCAAAATTTTTTTTGTATTTTCAAGATGCAAGTATACAAAGTACAATCTATATGAAAACAATGTAAATACAAAAGGAGATCTAAATACCACTAATGCAAACAAGAGCATATAAAGTAGATATAGATGTACCAAGAATAAATCTAACTCTAGAAATAAGGAAACAGAGGAGATCAAAGGATCTAACTCCAAGATCCACAAGAAGGAGGTTCACATCGGGTTCACCAAAATGTTTATGTGAAAAATGGAAGAGGGTGAGATAGGGTAAAGGCCTCCGCTTTCCACTAACATTCAATACAAGAGAAAGAGGGATTTCCAAATACATCTCTCTATATAGCTTAGGCTACATTAGCAAAACCCAAAGGGATAAAGGGATGCTAATGCTAAACCCAAATTATATCAAGTATGCAAGAAAGTAATCTTTCATGCAATGTAGAATGTGATTAAAAATGTAAAAATATAAATGTATAATTGAGCTAATTGATTAAAAAAGAAGTGTAAGATAGGTCTAGGTGCTAAATGTATGCAAAAAACCTAATTAATATGTGCAATTAAATGTAGATTCGCGGACAAAATTTTAGAACTATACCCATATCTACATTTAGAATTAGACCCATATCTAGATAAGAGTGCAACTGCTTATTTATTTTGCTGGCAAGTAGGACACTGTCTAACATACTGTAACACCTCAACTTTGAGCCCTTTCCAAGAAAAATGTTCATGAATCTACTGATAGGTTTTATAAAAACTTGGATGTCCTACCATAGACAAGTCATGATAAGATCTCAACACCATTCTCCTCACCCGTGACCCTAGCACCAAATAAATGTGCCCTCTATAAATGATGAACTCGTTTACATGGGTGAAATCACTATCCCGGACCTATCCATCTATGAATCTTGATGCCCATGTATCCTTTGCATACTCTGCAAGGATCAAATGTCTCCAGTCCTCTGATATATCTGCCATTATTCTCAAGTGGGTCTTCATGACAAGGCATCTGCCACTACATTATGTGTCCCCTTCAAATAGGTCATATCAGAGTCATATGCCTATAATTTACTTACCTATTTATGTTTCCTATCATTAAGATCTTGCTGCCCTAGGAAATGTTTCAAGCTATTGTGGTTGGTTTTTATGCATAATTTGTTGCCCACTAAATACTACCTAAATTTGGTCAAAGCATGCATTATGGTCAATGTTCCCTTATCATAATTGCTGAAGCTCCTCTCATGTCTCCTAAGATTCTTATTCTCATACACAATCGGGTGCTTGTCTTGCATAAGCACTGCTCCAACTCCCTCACCAGATGCATCACAATGAAGCTCAAATAGCTTACTAAAGTCTAGTAATGCTAGCACTGGACAAGAAGTGATCAACTGCTTGAATTTATCAAAACACTCCTATGCCTTAAGAGTCCACAAGAAAGCCCCCTTCCTCATAAAATTCATTAAGGGTGTTGCATACCTGGAATATCCACTAATAAATCTCCTATAGAACCCACACAACCCCAAAAAACCTCTCAACTATGTTAGGTTTATTGGAGTAGTCCACTCAATAATAGCACGAATCTTTTCAAGATCCATGCATACTCTTTGTGCATTGATAATGTGACCCATATATAATAACTCTGATAATCCCAAATCACATTTGGACTCCTTTGCATACAAGGACTCCCTGCTTAGAATGCTCAACACAGTGTCTAAGTATCACACATGCTCATCCCATGTCCTACTATACACTAGGATGTCATCAAAGAAGACTAACACAAATTTCCTCAAGGTTGAAAGACCCTACTCATTGTGGATTGAAAAGTAGTTGGAGCATTAGTTAACCCAAATGACGTAACTACAAACTCAAAATAGCCACAATGACACATGAATGTCATATTCTCTATATCCTTCTCTCTAACTCAGATCTAATGATAGCATGATCTCAAATCAGTTTTGGAGAAGAAACATGCTCCATGTAGCTCGTCTAATAACTCATCAATTTGTGGGATGGGGTACCTATTTTTATATAGTCTTCCTCTTCAGAACTCTATAATCTATGCACATCTAAGAGCACCATCCTTCTTCTTCACCAAAACCACAAAAGAAGAAAAAAGAGACGTACTCGGTCTAATGTGCCGCATAGCAATTAGTTCCTTGATGGTTTTCACAAGCTTATCCTTCAATCTCTTTGGATGCATGTAGGGTGTGATCATGATTGGTTTAACACCCTCCTCTAACTCAATAATATGCTCAATACCTCTATTAGGAGGTCTACTTGGTGGTATGTCACTGAAAACCTTGTTGTGCTTGATTCTTAGTTCCTCTATGTCTGGATGGTATTTGGATTCTTGTTGCCCCTATGTTACCATCAATGTGAAATGGGTTTCTCACTCAACTTGGTTATGATGCAACAAGATCTCCATGCACCTGCAAGACATCATCCTAAACTCACTGTCTATTGATCTTGATTATGAAGAATTTGGATCACACACGATGAACATGTTTGCTACATACAAATCAGTAACAAAGGGTTTATGGGATTCACTTTCAACAAACTACAAGGTTGTAAAATCAATGTATGCTGATACAACTAGGATTGAAAATATATCAAAGACAATGAAAATCTCATATCTTTCTACAGTAAATGATGGCATTGCCAAGTGCAAGACCCTTCAGAACAATCCCTAGGACTATTTCAACTTTCTTCTTTCTTTCTCCTTTAGTTTTCATGTTTGTAGTTGGAGAGAATGAATTGCATGAAATTATGTAATTACACATAATTCAATTGCATATCCTTATGACATGTAATCAAATAATTTGTCTCATTTAGCTTGACCAAGTCAAAGTTGGTCTACTTGCTCCCAGTTTGTCCTCCACTTTTCTCTCAACCCCTTTACCTATATAAAGGAGTGCCTCCTCATTATAAAAATCATCTTCTATTGTATGCAAGAAATCTCTGAAGAAATTGTGCAAGCATAAATTTGATTGTGTAGTACTATTTTGGATGAAAAGTGAATACAAAGAAATAATTGGAGCTGAATTTTGATTGGGTGCGATTGCAATTATTGCAAATTTGAATCTTTGACTGTATTTTGTATTTTTCTTCTTTGGTTCATGATTTTTGTTGGTTTAAATAATTGAGCATAAAGAGTTAAGAAATAATCCAATTTGAAGCTTTGACTAGAAGCAATTATGGTAATACATAGACTAAGAGCTTTGACTATAGCTTGTATTAGCTTCTCATTTCACATAAATAGTTAGAGTGCTTTAAATCTTTGAAGAAATTGTGCAAGCATAAATTTGATTGTGTAGTACTATTTTGGATGAAAAGTGAATACAAAGAAATAATTGGAGCTGAATTTTGATTGGGTGCGATTGCAATTATTGCAAATTTGAATCTTTGACTGTATTTTGTATTTTTCTTCTTTGGTTCATGATTGTTGTTGGTTTAAATAATTAAGCATAAAGAGTTAAGAAACAATCCGATTTGAAGCTTTGACTAGAAGCAATTATGGTAATACATAGACTAGGAACTTTGACTATAGCTTGTATTAGCTTCTCATTTCACATAAATAGTTAGAGTGCTTTACTTCTAGACATCTTTGAGCCCCAATATTAAATATTATTCTTATAAAATAGAAAAATCATACTTAGAGCCAAACTACTATGCTTTCAACTAGCCTTTGAGTTATTGTTGGTTTATCGGTATCACTATTTTCGGCTTTAGATAGAAGTGTAGTTAGAGAATTTCATCTTGTCCAGTACTCACTCTGCAAGTAAGTGGTTTCTTTCCTGAAAGTTAAGAGGAAATAATATTGGTAATACCCATTTCACAATCTCTTAACTTCTTTCTTACCTTGAGTTGATCCAAGGAATAGTGAGAAGGGGGATCCTTCCCTTTAAGGTAGGAGATACTCTGTCTCATACGCTGTGGGTGGTCATCCTATTTTGCAACTAGATTTTTATGAATATGTCAATTGTAAAATATCCACCCAACAAATTGTACCCACTAAATAAGAATGAAATCAAAATTGCAAGCAGATAGAGGTTTGAGTCACTCGACTTTGTTTCAATTGCAGTCGCCACATGCTAATACTCTCGACAGTTTCAGACTTCTCTATTGATCACAATTGAGAGAAAAACTTACCTAATTTGTGTAAAATAACATTGATCGATGAATGCATTTACACTAATCTATTTTGGAAAATTCAGTAGAAAGCTTATAGTTTATAATAATATTTTACGAAGAATGTATAATAACATGACTTATGTTATTTTTAAGGTGATTATGGTCCATCAAATATATTGCCATGAATAATAGAGTTGGCAAGAATGACATTGGTTTGTGACACATGTCCACGAAATGAAAGGCTAATTTTGACCCTCATCTAAATAACACCTTGTAAAACAATGGGAAAATTTAGGTTGTCCAAAATTTCCCTTCATAAATTGTAGGTGAATGTTTTGAATTTGCTGTGTCCAATTTTTTTTTTGATTGGCTATATCTTGTAAAAAATGATGCCAATTGCATATATCTTGTAAAAAATGGCACCTAATTTTAACACAAAATAACAATTATACAATCCACTTAAGGATATATTGATTTGTATTAGAAAATTACATAGCAAGATGAAAACTTGGTCAAATTTGCAAATGAAATTCCTATATTGATTAAAAAAAATTAAAAATAATTTAGCCGATAAGGTTATTACTTGGGCAAGTGTTGCCTTGAAAAACATTACGCCGTCACCATGAAATGGTTCATTTGGAATTTTTTTCCAATGGAAAGTTTGGGATCGCATGCACCTACTTGCTAGATTGTGATTGGATTACAGTGGGCAATTGCTACTAGGGCACTGTTGTGAAATAATTTTATCCACCTATAGATGACCACCTATGGAATTACCACCATCATGTTAGGTGAAAATATAGTTTGACACACACCTTTTTGTCGGTTTGTAAACAATATGTAGAGGATATCGTGCAACTTTTGTGTAGGGATTACCTGCCATGATCTATTCGATAAACGATGGGTCTCATTGGTGCCTCTATAGTACTAAACGCAGTTTCACCATTTCCTTAACAATATTGCACCCATTTCAATGACCCCATCCAAATAGACATGTTTGAAACTCTAACAATTAGGTGATCCTTTAGTGGTGTCTACTTGACACAAATATAAAAAATGATAGTCTTGTTTTGGTGCTTGGAGAAATTTAGGAAATATTCCCAACTTTATCATTCCTTATGAATTTTTGTAGAGCCACATTCATTCACAAAGGGATGTAGGGGACCAAAGAAATCCTAAGTCATTGCAAGACAACTAAGGTAAGGTACAATTATGAAGTTAGACATAAAAAAGATGGACTTGTGATGTTCAAGTAAAGATATCCTTTTCTATACATCTTACCCAATTATTTGTAACATTTGCAACTATTATCGCCCGTGTTGGTAACTTAGAAAATAGCAGATGAAAATGAGGCATTCTTTGAGTAGTCTAGACAATGAACTTTTTAGTTGACCTTGGAGAATACTCAATTCCATCATGAACAAGAAAAAGTTTTGATTTTGATATTCTAGGATGAAACTAATCAAGATCATTACAAATATTTGGAATATATTGAGAACCAAACAAAACCTTGGACTCCAAATGTTTGGAAAGGTCCATAAACTCCAACTTGTGACATTAGTATTGGAGAAGCAAGTAAGATTATCACATTACCCAGATGAAGTCCAACCATTGAGTGGCCTATTGTTGTAGCTCATTCTGTACTAGGAAACCACCTTGAATAACAAGAAAAAAGTTAACATATTGAAGTTATCTTGAGCATCTATAGTTGAATAGTGAAAACAAAGAGGCATGACACTTTGACTGAGTACCATGGGTAAAAGTTCTTTAATACTATATGATGAAGATAAAATTAAAATGATAATGAAAATGAATTGAAATGATTCAGTATAAAGTGATTTTTTTGAAATATTTACTTGAAATTGTGGTTTTCATACAGGGCAAGGCTACACCAAATAGTGCGCAGACAAAAAGGAGCATCCCTATTGAATGACTAGAATCCCATGGGGCGAGAAAGGTTGCCAATGACCATAAAATCCCACATACAAATCAGGACCAATAATACGTTAGCAAATAACAATAGAATCCCACATATAAAGCCAGTTAAATCAATTATATTAAAAAAATATGTTTGAAAATAATGATAGAATCCCACATAAAAATCCAGTTAGATCAATTAGAAAATGAATGAGTTAGATCCAATCTCGTTTATTTTTTATTCACATGCACACTCGTTTAAATGAAGCAAACATTTTAAAGATGCATTATTTTCTTTCTTCAGATGGCAGTTATTTTTAAAAACATGTAACCTTTTATAGTAGATTGGCCAAGTATTAAATAGCTTTTTCATTTCTACTAAACTACACCATGAATTAAGATTAGATAGATAGAATTCCACATGTTTAAATGTGGAATCGTAGACAAAGAACCTAAATTTTTTGATAGAATTTTGCAATTAGATGTCTTGTCAAGGGATGATATGATTGTAAAATGAGTACAAGATGAATTTCACAAAGAATATTTGGTGTGCACATTTTTTCTAAACATACCAGCAAAATAGCTACTAAACTAATCTACCCAAATCTAAAACTCTATCAAATCACATTGGTGTTTGCATCATGCATATGATTGCTAATAAAATTAGATCAGTATGGCATAAGTGTGAATAGAGTATTTATACTCAAATTTAGATAAAATAACTCAAGCATCATCACTAAACACAAATTCATTGTTCAAGATTAAACATAGAGTACCCCTATATGCAAGCCTTGTCAATGTGTCCATATACTAATTTATTTGTATATGAAATAGAATATGATTTTAATGTTATTTTTTTAAGAATCAAAGGGAGTTTTGAAAAATGAAATAGACTAATAAGATCTCAAATAGTTCATAAATTGTGCAGATTTGACGCATTCAAGAAGAGAATACTTACACAAAATGAAGCCAAATCATGCCAGACTAGTTGAGTATTGGCTCTTCTAGTTTTTTATTTGATAGTTTCCTAACAATGATACTTTCAAAATGCACTTATGAGAAAATACATAGAATGAATGAAATTGATTAAATAATGAAGGTATGCTATTTTGAGCTTCACTTGGTTTTGAGAATACTTTAATATTCTCTACTTAACAAAGCCAACTAGGTGAAGGTGGAAGCTCATCTGGCCTCACCCTCCTCCCCCTAACATCAATCTAAATTCCCCATTAACATCTAATTACATACTTCATTCATTCATTCATACATTTATGAAATACAACATTCAATCAATACAATCACATAACATTCATTAATATGATATAAAATTCATCAATAGTAAACACTAATCAAGAATTCATTAACACATAACAATATTCATTAACATGACATAAAATTCAATATTAATACGCAACATTCATAGATAATTACTTAAAATGATGTTCTTTCATTATCTAATCAAGTTTATTAAACAACATTTATCAAAGAGCATTCATGGGTCAATGAGTTTGACTCAAAATCACACAGTTAAATCCTGATAGCAATATCACAATTTGACTTACTATGGAAATTATCTCCTACTTATCAACTGATGAGCTTAAGGGGCTTTCTAATGAATGGTTCATAAGGCACAACACTTGTTGAAGGTTTTGCAAATGGGGTTGCAAGCTTTAGGTTTAACTATGGAGGAAACTCTGTAGTTAAGTGTGCTTAAGCTAGAGTAGTACTGGGATGGGTGACCTCCCAGGAAGTCTTGGTGCTTCACCCCTGTGAGCATCACCTATATCC
The DNA here is from genome assembly GCA_028749045.1 of Cupressus sempervirens. Classification (NCBI taxonomy): domain Eukaryota; kingdom Viridiplantae; phylum Streptophyta; class Pinopsida; order Cupressales; family Cupressaceae; genus Cupressus; species Cupressus sempervirens. The sequence continues at coordinate 93,590,642 of CM053787.1, read as the reverse complement.
AATGAGTGCTAAGTGTTCCATTTATTATCATGAGACATGGATTCATGTTGAATCACTACTCATGAAACATGGGTCAATGAGTTTGACTCAAAATCACACAGTTAAATCTTGATAGCAATATCACAATTTGACTTACTTTGGAAATTATCTCCTACTTATCAACTTATGAGCTTAAGGGGCTTTCTAATGAATGGTTCATAAGACACAACACTTGGTGAAGGTTTTGCAAATGAGGTTGCAAGCTTTGGGTTTAACTATGGAGGAAACTCTATAGTTAAGCGCGCTCAGGTTGGAGTAGTACTGGGATGGGTGACCTCCCGAGAAGTCTCGATGCTTCACCCCTATGAGCATCACCTAGATCCAATGAGTGCTAAGTGTTTCATATATTCTCATGAGAGATGGATTCATGTTGAATCACCACTCATGAAACATGGGTCAATGAGTTTGACTCAAAATCACACAGTTAAATCCTGATAGCAATATCACAAAGAGCATTCTTTTAAAAACATTTCTTTTTTTTTTGTTTTTCTTAGATTTCTTAAGGAAAAGGCTGATAGAAGTATCATTATCTTCCTCATTCTCCTCCTCTTGTGGATGTAACTTCAAATTATGATGCTTCCTCCTACTTTGAGGAGTGCGAGATTGTTACACTAAAGGGGGTTCTCCTGCAATAACAACTAAATGGGTTAAATTTACTTTTTTTTGTACTGTTACAAGTATCTCATCAACCAGTAGAACATAACATGCATTTTTCTTTACCTAATGTCACATCATGTACATTAAAATTTTGATTGGCTGCCACCTCAACATGTTGAACACTTCAAACATGCTCCACTCATTCACCATGATGTTCAACATGCTCTAAAATATTCGAAAAAAGGTTACACATATGGCCAATTGCAATTGAAGATGTTTAATTCTATTAATAATTACATAATTTATTTCCAATAGCAAATTAATACCTCCACAACTATGATGCACATCATGGCCTTTGTCACGTGCAAGTTTTGTGATAGGATTTGAAGGCTGCAATGAAATTTCATGCGCATTGTTATCATTGTTTGATATATAAAACAAAAATAGTCAATTTATGTTGTAAATTAACACCAAAAATGAAATTTCTCAACTATTCAATTTGATTTACTTTTCATTTGACCAATTTACCTATGTCTCATCTAGTGCACCAGATTCTTTGGTATGGCTTTTAGATTCTTGGCGTAGACGTGCAACCACGACTTTATAGCCTTCCTTCAAGGCAATTTTTTTATCTTCATCTATGGGCTCTACATTGAAATTTGTGCCCTATTTTTTTGATTAATATCATAAGTTTTTCATGTATGATTTTATTAAACAATATTGTTTGCAACCTTATATATAAAAATATGATATGAAATTCCATTGCTTCTACTTACAAGTCGAGAGTGAAGTTTCATATAGCCACCAAAGCCAAGTTTGTGTTGGCCAACCTTTTTGTACTCTCACTTTTGTATAAGCTTTTGATGTGTCCTACAATCTATGAAAATTTTTAAACATGTTATACTATATATTTACAAAGATCACTAATTAGTGCATGATTACATTCTACTCAATACTATCATGACATACCTTCTTTTGCCCTCTTCTGGTTCAATTACTTTATCTTGTAGTCTTTTCTCTTTTACATCTTCTATTATTTCATTCCACTCCATCGATGGAATCATAGGATGGTTGTACTTTGAGTTATCCTTTAGATCCCTTCTATATCAATCCCTCATAGTCTTTATATGTTTGGATGCTCTTTTCAGAAGTAGGGCAATGTCAAAAATGTTTTTTTCCAAAGTGGTCCTCTAGAGATGTAATTAATTGATTTTTTAATTCAGGACCTTGTCCATTCCACCTTTTTTGAAAAAACAAAATTGTTAGATCAATAACTTTAATATAGTACAATAAATGGAAGAAAAGAAAAATATTGTACCAAATGATACGAAGCTACGTACCTTTTACATATGGTGGGCCCAAATAACTTCAATGTCATTTCAAAAAGAGTATCATAAAAAAAACATCATTTCCTACAAAAATGCCATGGGATTATTAGTCCAAAATGAGTTATGTATAAGTAAACTACAATTACAATGGAAATAATAACAATTTTAAAGCACCTGGAAGCTTTGGTACTTTTAACAGAAACATAGTTTTCTTGTTTAACAAAAATGACCCCACAAATGAACCAATAATAGTAACATGGGATGATCCATGAAATGGTTTAGCTTTAGTAGTAGTGGTCTCTACTCTTGTATCAGTTGTAGGTGTATCTATTAGTGTACAAAATAGTCCATGAGTATAAAATGCACCCAAAAAAAAAAATCAATGCATGATTAGCACATAAAAAATATAGAAAAACAAGGTTTTACTAGTTGTAGGTGGTACATACAAAGATTTCTGCAAGCTCCTTATTTTCAACATTGCAGTCAGCAGTATCCGAGTGGTGATCGAAGGAGACATCCGCACTTCATCATGTGCTGAAGAATACATTGTTAGCAAAGACATTTGCAATGGACAAAGATCAAATGGGGTACTAGAAGCATCCCAAACATAAGTTGAGTCAATAATGCATGCAAAGGTTAAATGAATGGTTAAAGGTTTAAGGATTATTTACATGAAGGTTGTGCACTACAACCCTCACCATGTTGACCACATTTCACAGGTGTCAAAAACTCATGTAAGAAGAACACATTATATTTTAGATCATGATCCATAAGATAGTATAAAATATAAACATCTATTGAACTTTTATTATTGCTTAAGATTAATTACTGCTTACCTTCATACAATTGACTCTATGTATCAATTCATCTTTGAGTGCATGTGTCTCCTTAGTTTTGTTTTGTTCCATGACAAGGGTAAGAATTTATTTACTATATTTATTTATCATCTGAGTAGCCATGAAGCCGGGGTCAACGCTACATGCGATGCCGTCTAAAAATGCAGCCTCAATTTCAGATTGCATTTGATATGTTGTCATTTTTTCTTTTCCCTATGAATAAGTATCAAGTTGTGACATCAATATCAATAAAATTCTATCAAAATAACTCCAAAGCCATAAAGAAAATAACATATTAATATGACATTTGTTTCTATATAATTTGTACAATTACACTTAAGGTTTACCTTTGTTGAAGGTGTGTGAGGAACATCCCCACCTATGCCTTGTGGTGGATCCATGTCGCCATGTGAAAAAAGATTAGTAATTCTTAGCAATCAACAACGAAATGAATGCAATAGACTTACCAAAAAAAATTATTAGTAAGAAAGTAGATTGTATATTGGAATCAATATTAATTGGAGGCAGTTGGTTTAAAATGTGTTATACTTACTAGTCCCATGATAGTGATTTTTTTTTTGTATCTACACGATTCAAATTGTAATCTATCAAAAGCTCTTCCCTTGCACTTATTGATTTTATTGCACATACAAAAACACTATTTCCCTTGTGTGCCTTGAATATATAATTTGGTCACTTATTAGTTGACATAGGTCAAGAACTATTTATAAAACCTACAATATTCCCTATTTCTTTTGGCCTTCCATCAATATACATAGCGAGCATTGTACTTTGCTCATTTTCTTTGCATTGTATATAATTTGTTGACCATGCATACCTACACATACTTTTTTTTTATTGCATAATCCACATCCAATTATTATAATTGTAACAAGGTCCTACATACTCCATCAATTCAACAACTTTATTATAAATGACCTTTATGCTATCCATGCAAAATATGCCCAAACCATGAAACGAAGATGGAGATATGCGATATATCCTTTCGTTAATAGAAAAATAGTGTTAATTGGAGGTAGTTCCTTGGGTACCCATTCTTTTTGAAGATGTGTGTACCTTAAGGGAACCTTCCTGTCACCTTTGGTCTCGTTATCATAAGAACATGACCCCCTTCAACAAGGAAAATTTTCATTCATTTATTGAATTTTCTTCTAATATTTTGATCTCTAGTTGATCTCCCTATTTTAGACCTACTAGATGTCTCACTTTTAACTTTTATTCCTACATTTTCCTCACTCAAGGAAGCCAGATCAGACAAATACCTATTTGGTGATACCTGCAATTCATCAAATGAGAGACATAATAGGACTAAAGTTGATGTGGATGGTAAAGAGTCGAGACACAAATAATAAATTATATCTATAGGGTCTATTGACTTAAACTTGTCGATCCATGTCAATATGCATGATCCTAGTCAAAGGCATTAAATTTCTTCCATATATCAATCATTTATCTTAAGTTAGCCAAAAATTACATGATATATATGCTACAAATTACATAGAAGACAAAAATTACATAAAGCATTCATCAAATTCATTGTATATTTTTGTTGGTAAACAGATTCGTCTTTTTAATAAAACAAAAAATTAAAACTCTTTATGCCCAATTTCTCAAGACAAACAAAACTTACCAACAGTTGAAGACCTATTACTTTAATTCTTCTTTGAATTTTACTAAGATTCAACCCCCTTATCAGATTTTCAATGAAACACTCTTGAACCTAAATTACTTTGAACTTGAATGCAATAAGGCATCCCGTCTATTCTTGGATAGGGGGGAAATTAGATAAATATTAATGAAATACTATGAACCAAGCATATAACAATGGAAATAAATAGTTTTTCCATCAACACACATATTCAAGAAGAGTAATAATGAATCAGTTAGATATTCAGGATCTGCATTGTATTTATATCTAGTAACAAAGGAAAGCTCCATAGTTCAGAATTGATTCAAAAATAAACCAACCATGAGTAATTCAAAGCATAAAGACTTTGAATAGTTTATGAAACTTTCATTCATTCAAAAATCATTTTATTTCTATATGTTACCAACAATTCCAAAATACTTGCAAACAATTCAAAGGTAAAATACTAAACTAAAGTCTTTAGTTTTGATATCAATCAAAAATTGTCAACCCTTACTACTACTGAGTTTCAAGCATAAATAGAGCTATGTCCAAAAATCTTCATTAAAGCTCAATTCTTGGGCAATTTTAAGAAAATAGTTTGAATAACCAAATCATGGGTATGCAAACCCAAAAACTAACTACTAAAGTTTATCTCAAAAAAATAAAGTAGTAAACTTATATAGCTAATCATCCTCTTGCTGCTTAAGTGACTCTTCTTCAACCTCGTCATCCTCTGCATTGATTGGTCCACATGCTAGTTTCCATCCCCTAAATGCACTCATGAACTCGGACATGGCAGTTGTATTGAGACTCTTTATGCTCTAGAGCTGGTTCTTCCATGTGTCTTTATCCTATTTCATCTTAGTGACAATGTCAAGGTATTCAAAAAGTTGATGATTACACATGTCTATCATTGCTTTTACTTTGGCTATCTTGGTAAGATAAGAGGAAGAGGTGGCGAGTTCTACACTATTTTTAATCATGTTTAAATGTCCTTCATATTAATTAATCAATGTCTCAATGTTAGGGCCTCCTTCCTTGAATAGGGTAGAATGAGCTAAACTGATTGTTTCAAACTCCTTGTTCACTCTCCCTAGGGTAGCTTTGGACTCTTTCTCAAAGGATTGCCTGTGAGAGATGGCTAGACTATAATTTGACACTCTCCAAGCTATGTTTTTGTGCAACACATTAATCAATCCCACATCAACATGTTGTAATGGGTTCTCTTCTAGGAACTTGTTTGAATCATAATCTTCTATTTCCACCAACTGAGTGACCATGGCCAACAATCGTTCAACTTTTTCTTTCCAGACTATTAGTGGAAGGTGAGATTCATTAAGCACAACTTCATCTAGAGTGAAGATTTTATGTAGATCCCTCATGAATTTAGCCACCAGAATTACCACTTGATCAATCAAGTTATAGACAATTACGGTCATAGCCTTCCCCTTTTTTAGATCATCCATAAATTGTTGATTTTTAGGCATGCCTAGACCAAATGTGCATCATGACTGATCATTAGATGTTGAACTATGTCCTTTAAATGAACTCATATACTCATCCATCACACCTATCTCTACCTTTAACTTTTTCTTCTCAATTTCATCCTTTTGAGACTGCAAAACAATCTATTTAGTTGATGCTTCCACCCAATGTTCTTCAGTTTCACGATTGATCATTCCTAGGTCTGTGTGGATAACTTCATAGTTACTCAGGTCAAGTTCATCAATACCTTCCTTGTGATTATACATGGCTACCTCAGCAATGCTTTTACCTATTATGTTATCAAATACTATCTTGGTTGTGCTCTTAGTCCTTTTAGGCTTCAAAGTTCTGGCAGTATACTTTCTCACAATATCATCTACCAGAAAACAAACAAGTACCAAGCTTCACTTTTTATTCACTGAAGCAACTAACTAGTTCGGAGTGGAAGCAATAGGTCTTTAAGGTTCACTATTCCTGGTTGGGTACTCATAACTTCAACCCTCTAAGGAGACGTGCCCACCATCATCTGAACTCATTGACGATTGTCAATAAGTTCACCATCTTGTTCTCTGTCATGTTCACTGTCAACCTGGATAGCTTCATTAGACCCTGCTAGTGTTGACATTTCAGCTTTGCTTTTGGAATGAGTTTTTTGTACTAAGGAAACATCAACAACCTTCACATTGCTAGCTCTTGAAGATCTCCTTCTATCTATACATTTAAGGGTAGCATTAGAACATTTTGGAACATGCTTGCTCTTTCTAATTTTTAACTAGGATTTTGTTCTTTCAAATATACTCTTTGTCCTTTCAAGGATTTTATCCACCTCTTCAGAATCCAAATTTATGATAGCCTGTTTGGAAACTAGGGACTCAACTACTTGAGTGTCAATGAGGTCTGATTTATCTTCTTCAACACCTAAGGTGTCTTCATCCATATGCAACTAATATAGTTTAATTTGAGAAATGGTAAATTTGGAGGACTCTCTTTCCCATACTTCTAGTTCACTAGTACAATATTCTCAAAAATCCTCAACATTATGTGCAGGCACAAACTTAACATTGGTCCCAAAAAAGCTATGAAATATCCTTTTATTATCAAAATCACACCTAGCATGATAGAAGCCAAAACTAAAATTAACTAAGTCCAAACCTATGTATATGGTATCTTTCATACTCTTACAGGTTAATTTGCATAATTTGAGAGGGGAAATAATATTTGATGCCTCTTCAACAAAAAACTTATTTATGATAGCAACTAGTTTTTGAGACACCTCTATTAAGATAAAACAGTCATAAGCATATATGGGGAGTCACACAGGTTCATCATCAAAGACTCCTATTCTTAGGTTAGTAAACTTAGGATATTGAATGTATATACTCCCATAGGATTGAACACGTTTATGAGATTCATGAGAAAGTCTACGATGAAGAGAACCCTTCATTTCAAACATAAATTTCCAAAGAAGATATCATGGACTCTCCTAAAATTTTCAATGGCTTTGTGTTTATGCAACACAGGGCAATAATTGTATACATTGATATGTTCAGTCTAGGGTTCATGAGATAAGTGTTGCAAATATTGGGTACCAAATAAGATGTACATAAAATATAAGGACATATAAAAATATTTCAATAATTTTAGAGTCCCCTTAAGTTGATTTCTCAAAGAGCTAGCAATTATCTCGGCCTAGTCAAAAAACTGCAACCCTTCCAACACTATATGGATATAGAAATACATTAAGTCTTCAAAGATACTCACATCCGGAGAACCACATATCCCGTGCTATAGAACTATTATGTCATGAACTCATGGGGACATATGATCTTTCTTAAGTGTTTTAGGAAACCTAGAACCGCCTTTGTAGAATGACACAATCCATCTTGTAATTGTATTCCTATAGAAATCTAGAGTTGCTGAAAATTTCACCAAAGATGATGTAGGGGTCATGTCGGAAAACTCTTGTTCTTCAAGACAAATTTTTTTTGACATGGATTCTCTGGTAATACTTAACAATACACATCCATCCTTTTTCAGAATGTTATTACTGGGTACATCATACATTTGGATACATTCTTGGATCAATTCCAAACAAGGATAGACAGGTGGAAAAGTTGAGGCCATAATAAAATTACAATCTAGGATCTTAGTGGAAAAGGGTTTTGAAAGCCTCTTGCATAGCCTCTCTATTATCCCTTCTTAATTAACCCCTAAGAAGATGGTATCTGATATGATGGGTGACTTACTATATAGACTACGAGTATTCCCAAATATATGTAGAATGGACTTCATGACTTAGAAACTTTCTTTTTTGAAAAATAAAAGAAATAATCACTACCCTATTTATCAAAAGACAAAGTGCAGGAATGGAAAATATGAAAGTTACCTAGTGAACAACAACTATGACAACTATGGAAGTTGATTCTATTTCCTGACTCCTGTGGCTAGCATTTAAATTACCAAATGAAACTTATGCATCTTTTTGCAGGGAATGATTCACTTCATATAAACTTTGAAACAAGGGCAAGGAATTAATTATGAGATGGACACAATAAAACTTTACATGCCATGAAAAAGGGGAGATGGGACTATTATGACTTTTAGCATTAATTATGAAGCAAGAAATCCAAATGATATTTTTCTTTCACATCCGCCAAATCCATAAACCCATGTCTTGGCATAATTATTAATGATGTCTTGATCTCAAAATATTAACTATCTGTCACCTTTCCACAAATGATTAAATTACACATGAGCATGTTTGTTCTAGAATGGTGTCTAGCTATAGCACAACTTCTCCTTGAATTTCACATCACATCCAATTAGGGCCCACCAAAAAGTGTCGTGTGAGAATCACAAACTGGTTAAACTAAAGGAGCCACCGAACTATTGAATTAGATACAAGGGGTACAAGAGGTTCAAGAATGCTTTGTACCTTTTGAGAGTGGTTTAATATTTCTTGAAGAAGTTGTGAACCTCTTGAGTTAATAACAACAATGTACTTGGTATTGAGATTTCACGAGTCAAAACTTAGTCAACAATATGAAAAGAAAGGGAGGAAAGCACTCTTAGGATAAGGTCTATAAATGAGCTACTGAAACTTTTTTATTGCATCTCGAAAAGACTGGTAAGAGGTCGATTCGATGGTTCAAAAATTAAAAAATTAAATAGGAGTGAATCAGAAAATATATATCAAAAGAAATGGTGACTTTGAAAAATCCTGAACTAACACTGGCTCTGTTTATGGACTGGTTTTCCAACGAAAACTAGAGAACTCAAAAACTCAAGTAGGCAGACCTAAAGCAAGGAAATGAAAACAAAAACAAAAAGAAAGAACTCAAAAACAAGAACCTAAGCTAAATATGTACACAGAAAGAACAAAACTCTCAAAACTTAAACAATTTCTAATCTTGCCCATTGCAGGTATATGGTAGGCTTTCACCATCCAGATAAGATAATTTCACATCATTAGGTCCAACTACTTCTTGTACTTTAAAAGGGTCTTTCCATAAGGATTCAAATTTTTTGTGGCTTCCCTTTTTCTCATTTCGCTTACCCCACAAGAGAACTTCATCACCTGACATGAACTTTCTAGGTCTTGTATTTCTCTCAAAAAATTTCTTCACTCTCATCTGATGTTCTGTTATTTTGTCTACCATCTTGTTCCTTTCTTCCTCTAGTTTTGTTAGCTACATAATCCTCTTTTCCAAAGATATTTGAGAAAAAGAATCTTCTATTGTTGTTTGCAATTTTGAAGCTACAAGGTTTAGGGGTAAAGAAACATGTGCATCAATCCCATAAACTAGCTCAAATGGAGACATACCTATTGCCCTCTTAGGAGAGATCATGTTTTCCCAATTCCCCTCATATAATTTGTTATGCCAATCCTTACCATTATCACTTACCAGTTTTTTCATGATTGACACTAAGTTTTTATTACTCGACTTGGCCTGATCATTACCTTATGGAAACTAGTATGAAGCATGTGCCAAAGTTATCCCATGCTCGTAGAAAAACATACTCATTTCTCTAGAAGAAAAATATGTGGCATTATCAACAATTTTTTTATAGGTACACCAAATCTCACTAGAATATGACTCATAAGGAACTCACAAGTTACTTGAGTATTTGCCTTTTTGGTCGGAATGGCCTCAACCCATTTAGTGAAATAATTGGTTGTTGTTAAGATGTACATGTGTCCTACACTTGAGGTTGGATTTATGGGGCTGATAAAATCAATTCCCTACTATTTAAAGGTTCATAAACAATTATCAGTTTAAGAGGCAATGTAGCTAATTGAGGTTTACCTATGAACAATTTACATTTTTTGCAATCTTTAACATACAGATAAGCATCCCAAAACATCCTAGACCAATAAAAGAACTTTCTAAGTATTTTATAAGTAGTGACCAAAGAAGAGAAGTGGCCTCCACATACCTCATCATGAAAAGTCTTAAGAAACTACTTCTGCTAAATTATATCCACACATCTTAAATATGTTCCATTTAAACCTCTCTTATACAAAATACCTTGATCTAGTACATACTTTGTAGCCTTCAGTTTCAAATCTCTTTTCTCCTTGGGTTTCATACCCTTTGGGAAATCTCCATAAATCAAATAATAAGCCACCTGGGAAAACCATGAATCAATGAGGCTTACCAATAATACTTGTGGTTGTTCCTCCTCTTCTAGTGGGATAGCAATGCTTTCAGCAATCAACTTGCACAAACCCTTCCCCCTTACCAACTTTGTTGGCTTTATATCAATATCATATTCTTGCAACTTGGCCACCCACGTAGCCCTTTTATTCAACTCCACGTCTTGTTGAGTCAAAATACTCTCCACAACAGTTTCAGGAACATAAAGAACAGAGTGTGAATGTAATATATAGTACCTGTATTGTTTCACTACTTTTACCACAAAAACAGCTTGCTTTTCAATGAGTGGGTATTTTAATTGATGATTTTTTAAGGGCACACTCATAAATGCAATAAGAGACTCTTTACCCTAATCATTCCTTTGTGTGAGGATACTTGACATTGTGTGTTTAGAAGCATAGCAATAAATAATGATTTTTTTCTTAAAATTAGGAGTCACTAATGTAGGAGCGAGTGCAATGGATCTTTTAATTTCCTCAAATGCTCTCCCCCCCTCTCCATTCCATTTGAACACTTCCCTCTCACTCATCATTTTTATTATGTCTTTGGTTAATTCATAAAAATCTGGTATGAAGACTCGAATGAAATTGACTTGTCCAAAAAAGGACTTTACACCACTTCTATTCATCGACAGACTCAACTATTGAATAGCTTTTATTCTTTCAGGATCTATCTGGACCCCTCTATTCAACACAATATGTCCTAACAATTTTCCCTCTTCAACAAAGAAAACTAATTTCTTAGGGTTTAAGGAAATACCATGTTCTCTACATCTCTGAAGTACAGTACCTAAATCCTTCAAGTGATGTTCCCTCTTTTTAGAAAACATAGTCAAATCATCAAGGTAAATTGCAATGACTTTGTCCCTCAGGTCTTTGAAAGAAGAATTCATGGCCTACTAAAAAGTGGCACCAACATTAATGAGACCAAAAGGCATTCTATTATAGGTGAAAGTGCCCCAGGGGGTTATGAAAGCAATTTTGTGTTGATCTTGCTTAGCTACACTGATCTGATTATAACTTGAAAAACCATTTAGCATGGACATCATCTCAGTGCCAGCCATTGCCTGAAGTAAATGTTCCATCATGGGGAGGGTGTAATTATCTTTAAGACTAGCCTTATTTAGATTGTTAAAATCTAAACAGATCCTAATTTCTCCATTCTTCTTCCACATTGGTACTGTGTTAGCTACCCAAGTAGAGTACTGAATGGGATAAATAATTCTGGCCTTCAACATTTTCTCAACTTCTTTTAGGATGGCTTTAGATACTTTAGGATTATAGTTTCTTAGCTTTTGTCTGTAAGGAGTAGTGTCATGTTTCAATGGAATGTGATGCTAGTATTCTCCATTTCTGAAAATTTTTAAATCATCATAGCTCCATACGAAAACATCCTTAAAGTCTGTCAATAGTGAATTTAATTTATCTCTTTCCTCTAGGGAACATGTGCTTCCAATAGAGATCCATTTTGGGTCATCATCACTTCCAACATTAATCTTATCATATTCCTCATTTATTCCAAGTTCAAGAGATTTCTTTGATATAAGACCATTATTCTTCTGCAAGAACATATTTTCAAGAGAAACTGAACCACAAGGGATTTTACTTCCTATTAGTTGAACTATCTCCTACTCTCCATGGGGTTCCAAGTGATCCTCATTTAATGTTTGTGAGGAACCTTCAAAATAAGAATTAACAAAACACCCTATAGAGGCCATGAACTGTTCAATCCTTTTATCATCATCAAACACCTACTAGTGATTTACATTGGCAGACACACTAGGATGATAAATCATCTAATTTCTATATTGCTTTTGATCAAATTTTGGATGTGGAAGAAGTAACAAGGTCGAAATAGCTAAAGAATCCGCTCGAGAATTCACACTTCTAGGAATTCCTTTGATATTAAATGCCTCAAGGAATTCAATATTTTCCCACACTAGGTTTCAATACTACTTCAACCTATCATTATTAATAGCATAAAGACCTCATACTTGCTTTACAATCAACTCAGTGTCTCCTCTTACTGTGAGCATCTTCATTCCCTTCAATTTTGCTTCATGTAATCCCAAAAGGAGGGCTTTAAATTTAGCAGTATTATTGGTGTTAGGAAAGTCTAATTTGAAAGAACATGTAGACATATTTCCTTTAGGGGAAATCAGTATGACTCCAGCTCCTGAACTAGAACTAGAACAACTCCCATCAAACTCCATATTCCATATTTATTCTTCTTTTGGAGGAAAAATTTCTTCATTAGATTAGATAAAGTAGTTACCAAATTGGCATTCTTCATACAAGATATGCAATTTGGGATCATCTTAAGGGAAGACCATATATTCATTCTTCACTTCAAGAGTCAATTGAACTTTCTTATCACCAATCACAATCATAGCTTCAGACCAATCCATTTTGATCTCCCCTCCCATGTCTTTATAGAAAGTTTGACTAAGTAAGATTCCATAGCTTGTTGGTCTCTCATCTACTAAAATGGTTATCTTCAACCTTTTGTCAGGATATGACACCAACACTGCTTGTGCATCTTTCACCTATCCTATGAGAGGAACCTGCTTACCATCCATAAAATAACATTTCGCAAAATTCTTGGTAAGAGTTAGTCCTAAATCTTTAGCAACTAAAGATGACATAATAATGTCAGAAGCATCAGAATCAACAATACAATTGCTAAGCTTTTTCCGATTAAGTAACAATGCCATGTAGAATGACTGGGATTCTTATCTTGTTTATCTACTTCAAGAACCATTGAACTTTCTTCATCTATAGGTTTCTTTGAGGCATGCTCAATAGTTGGAGTGGGAGGTGATGAGATCCATTTACGACCCATTTAATACCATATTTTAATCCATTTTATGCACTTACCTACTCATTTCCATATTCCATTTCCATTCCATTACCACCAATTTTACCATTTTACATTGCATATGGTTTAATATATATAAGTAGTATTTAATGAGGTTTTGGGATTAAAATATGGAAAATTCATCATTGATTATGTTTTACTAATCTTTTATATTGTAGCATGTTGATATGCATAACAAAACTTCATGTCGCCTGCCAGTTGGGACTGTAACTTCCTGTCGCATTTTGGATGTAAACTATTAATCTTCCAACAGAATGTGGTCATTGCATTTCACCATCAATCAAATAACTGTCACTACAATCTTAATCTAGAAGATTAGTTTAACAAAAATTGTGCTTTGATTCCATTTGGGTGTATGGAATAATGTTTCATATTATTTGGAGTCAATTTGTTGAAACTATCAAGCATTATATCTATGGTATACACAGATAGATCCACATGGAGGACCTAAATCGACCAGCATTCTTCCTATTTTTAGTTGCAAATAACAAACAAGTTGTGTGACTGGTATAAGGAAGAAAGATCTACAAGTCTCATGTGGGAAGTTTATTCCTATATTTACTGTCTATTATAATCCAAGACTGTACAAACTATTATATTATAGTTTTTAGCCATGGGCCGAAAATGAAACAAACTTGTTTGGCATAAATAAGCTATATTTGCAACTACTCACAGCCTGTAACTAAGGTTGTACGATATTTGTTATGTTGTCTATTATAAGCTATTCCTATTATGTATTGTAGGCTGTGTATATAAACATTGTAATTCATAATCAAAGGGATATGTATTAATTCTGTACTATTCTTCTGAGAAATAAAAAGACTATATATTGTGCTGATCAACCTCATGCTCACTGCTTTCTATCTCACCACCTGACGGACTGAGGAGGGGGCCCACTTCTTAGAACGTCTGGTGTGTTTTTTGATTTTATTTCAGTGTGGTATGTTTGTATTTCAGTAATATCAAGTTTCATTTAATTATTATTTTTGAACTAGTTAGTAATATGATTTGTATTGATATTGTATGCCTGTTGTTCCTGTAATAGTTTGTAATTTGATTTGCATTAATATAATATGATTACTATTTTCTTATAATTACTAATGGTTTATCCTAGTTTTGATTCAGTGAATAGAAATAATTATGTTGTTATTACTGGTAGAAAGATGTTTTTGTTTATGATGTTTTTATTCTCCAAATCATTTTAGTAGGTTTCAGTCAAGTTCCTGTCAAAATTTTGTTTCAGTTCTTTATAGGTTCATTTTCGTGTGTTTTAGTTGCATTCATAATTGCTCATATCACAAGCTACACCCCTTGATAGGAAACTGCTCGAACACCTTTCGCAAGCTTACGCTCTCGGATTGACACGTATAGACCAGCCAAATTTTGTCATAAAATTGTTAATTCTTTTGTTATTATTTGCCCTAGTGTTGGCCTATCAAGAGGTTCAACAAAATTGGAGGTTTCTCCTATAAGTTTGGAATTATTGCAAGGTTCACCTTTAATGAATTCAACCAACCTATCTAATTCCTTGGGACTGGATTTTAAATAATCAAAGTAGATATAGTGATAGAAGAAGAAGAATTTGAATTTACAACATTCTTTTTGGGAAAAGTGTTTTCAGTATCTTTAGGGGTGTCATTGTTAGGTTGGGATGAGTCTTTTTCCTTGAACTTGACCTTGCTCTAGGGATGAACTTTAGAGTTCTTTGACTTCTTGTTAATATAGAACAAGAAAAATCATTTGTGGCTAATAAAATATCCCTTCATTTGTTGGAATTAGATTCATATTCTAGAAAAAAGGTTGTTGATGTGTTGGCATCAGATGGATCCGATTCCTCTTTAGTAATGATCTCGTGTTGACCTTCAGTTTCTTTCATTTGCAAATATCTCAGCTAGTCAGTGGATGTTTCACCATCATGATTTTTTGTAAGGTGAAAAGAACATATTACTTCGTTACCAAGGGGAGCTTCTATCTATAGCTTATTTTGCAGACCATGCAGTTGATAAGCACCTCTACCTTGTTGTGCAGGAAAGTAATTTTGTCTGGCTTGATTCTGATATGGATTTGGATAAACATTAGGTCTACCATGATGTCTCTTTAGGGTGATAACATCATTGACTAACATTTGGACCATAGGATCTGTGTTCATTGAGACTTGAGAGCCAAAATTTTGAACATCTTTCCTCCAGTACCCTGCAATTATCAAGTCATATTCTAATTCAATGGCTAATCTTTGAGTAGTAGCCACATTAGTAGGTACATTTCTCCTCATTTGAAAAGAAATATTAGGGGGCATCACTCCTAGGAAGAATCCTTTTTGGTTCTCAACATTGGGCATCGAGGCTACTGGAATTCTTTCTAAAAGTTTGTTGTATTTAGCCATGAATTCTCTCATAGGTGCATGCATTTCTTTTTAAAGTTGTGCAAATTGAATGAGAATATAATTTCCATCACTAGGGGTTTTGAAAGGGCTTCAAATGCACGATTCATGGTGTCCCAATTAGTTATGGAGGCATGTGGGAGATGATTAAACCAATTGACTACAACATCAGTGAAGGTCCAAATGAAGAGTCAGATAGTGATATTTTCAGTAGGAACATCTATAGCTCCACACGTTTCTTTGAAGGAACTTAGACGATCTTCAACTAGGGTTTTTTCATCTCTATTAAATTTAGGTAGGAAGTCTTTAGTGCCCTTAGGCATAGCTCCAAGATGTTCTTTGAGATGAAGAGGTCCATTTTGCTGATCCCCAAAGGCCATATTTGGATTGATGGTATTCAAAGGTTAAATATTTAGGAAGGTAGGAGTTATAGTAACATGGATAAAAAGAGCTTGTAAAATCAGGGACAATTGTACTAAAGGTGGTGGGGAATTAGGTCTACTAATAGACTGTATTTTCTTTTTCCTTCTTAGGGTGTGATCAGGTTTGAAATCAATCAACCTCAAGGCTTCAAAGTCATCATCAATTAAACCCCTACCTTTTTTTGTCGTCATGTATCTTTTCTCAGCCATCTTTCTCAATCTTTTCTATTCAATTTCTCACTAGTTCTTGGGCTAATCTATTTACCATAGTAACTTCTTGAACTATAGGAATCCCTCTAAGTCATTCACCGATTTATTCTTCCCTTTCTAGGACTCTAGCAACTTGTAAGTTTTGTTGATTACTTACTATTCCTCTCCAAGATACTGCATTCAAATTAATAATGATATCTTCCTAGGTATCATTAAAACCTAGATTGGGTTGTAGAATGGGGAAAATATCATAATGTGGGAGTACCATGTTGGAGCATGATATCTATTATTTATTTTGTGAAATACTAGATCTTCTTTGCTCAACTCCCCAATAGAGTTGCCAAAAATCTGTTCGTAAATGGATTTGTCTTTTTAATAAAATAAATAATTAAAACTCTTTATGCCCAATTTCTCAAGACAAACACAACTTTCCAACAGTTGAAGAATTATTACTTCTTTATTTCTTCTCTAAATTTTACCAAGGTTCAACTTCCTTATTAGACTTTCAATGAAACACTCTTGAATCTAAATTACTTTTAACCTAAAAGTAATAAGGTATCTCGTCTATTCTTAGATAGGGGGAAAATCAGATAAATATGAATGAAATACTAGGAACCAAGCATATAACAATGGAAATACATAGTTTTTTGTTCAGCACACATATTCAAGAAGAGTAATAATGAATCAGTTAGATATTCAAGATTTGCACTGTATTTATATCTAGTAACTAAGGAAAGCTCCACAGTTCAGAATTGATTCAAAAATAAACCATCCATGAATAACTCAAAGCACAAAGGCTTCAAATAGTTTATGAAACTTTCATTCATTCAAAGATCATTCCATTTTTGTATACTACCAATGATTCCAAAATACTTGGAGATAATTCAAAGGTAAAATACTAAACTAAAGTCTTTAGTTTTGATATCAATAAAAAATTGCCAACCCTTACTACTACTGAGTTTCATGCATAAATAAAGCTATGCCCAAGAATCTCCATTAAAGCTTAATTCTTGGACAGTTTTAAGAAAGTAGTTTGAATAAAAAAATCATGGGTACGCAGACCCAAAAACTAACTACTAAATTTTATCTCAAAAACATAAAGCAATAAACTTATATAGCTAATCATCCTCTTGCTGCTTAAGTGACTCTTCTTCATCCTTGTCATCTTCTGCATTGATTGGTCCATGTGCCAATTTCCATCCCCTGAACTTGCTCATGAACTCGGACATGGAAGCTATATTTAGACTCTTTATGCTCTCAAGCCAGTTCTCCCATGTGTCTTTATCCTATTTCATCTTAGTGATAATGTTAAGGTATTCAGGAAGTTGACAATTACACATGTCTATCATTGTTTCAACTTTGGCTACCTTGGTAAGATTAGAGATGACGAGTTCTGCACTTTTTTTAATCATGTGCAAGTATCCTTCATATTGCTTAATCAATGTCTCAATATCCCTTGAACAGGGAAAAATAAGTTGAACTAATTGTTTGAAACTCCTTGTCCATGTTCTCCAAGGAAGCTTTGGACTCTTTCTCAAAGGATTGCATGCAAGAGATGGCTGAACCATATTTTGACACTCTCCAAATGTTTTTCCACAATGCATGAATTAACCCCACATCAACATTTTGTAATGGGTTCTCTTCTAAGAACTTGTTTGAACTGTAATCTTCTACTTCCACCAATCAAGTGACCATGGATGACAATCATTCAACTTCTATTTCTAGATCATCAGTTGAAGGTGAGATTCATTAAGAAAAACTTCAGCCATAGTGAAGATTTTTTGTAGATACCTCATGAGCTTAGCCACTAGACTTACCACTTGATCAATCTAGTTATAGACAATGATAGTCATAGCCATCCCCTTTTTAGATCATCCATCAATTGTTGATTTTCAAGTGCACTTGAATCAAATGTACATCATGACTGATGATTAGATGTTGAACTCTATCCTTTCAATGAAATTATATACTTAGCCATCACAACCATCTCTGCCTTCAACTTTTTCTTCTCAATTCCATCCTTTTGAGATTGCAAACTAATCTATTTAGTTGATGCTTCCACCAATGTTCTTTAGTTTCACGATTGATCACTCCCAGGTTTGTGTGGGTAACTTCAAAGTTACTTAGGTCAAGTTCATTAGTACCTTCCTTGTGAGTATATGTGGCTACCTCAGCAATGCTTTTACCTATTTCATTATCAAATACTATATTGGCTATGCTCTTAGTCCTTTTTGGCTTCAAAGTTCTAACAGTGTATTTTCTCACAATATCATCTACCAAAAAACAAACAGGTACCAAGCTTTTCTTTTTATTCATTGAAGCAACTAACCAATTTGGAGTTGAAGTAACAGGTTTCTGAGGTTCACTATTCTTGGCTAGGGTACTCATAACTTCAATCCTTTGAGGAGATGTGCCCACCATCATTTGAACTCATTGATGATTGTCAATAAGATCACCACCCTATTCTCTATCAGGTTCACTATCGACATAGATAGCTTCATTAGACCTTGTTGGTGTTGACATTTCAACCTATTTTTTGGTACGAGTTTTGCATACTGAGGAAATGTCAGCACTTTTCACACTATTAGCTCTTGAAGATCTCCTTCTACCTACAAAGTTAAGGTTAGCATTAGAACATTTTAAAACATGCTTGCTCTTTCTCATTTTTAACAAGGAATTTTTCCTTTCAAAAACAACCTTTTTCCTTTCAAGGATGTTATCCTCCTCTTCAGAATACCAATTTATGACAACCTTTTTGGAAACTAGGAACTCAAATGCTTGAGTTTCAATGAGATTTGATTTATCTTCTTCAACACCTGAGGTGTCTTCATCCATATTCAACTGATATAGTTTAATTTGAGAAATAGTAAACATGGAGGACTCTCTTTCCCATACTTCCAATTCACTAGTACAATCTTCTCAAAAATCCTCAACATTATGCGTAGGCACAAACTTAACATTGGTCCCAAAAAAGCTATGAAATATCCTCTTATTATCAAAATCACACCTAGCATGATAGAAACTAAAACAAAAATTAACTAAGTCTGAGCCTATGCATATGGCATCTTCCATACTCTTATAGGTTAGTTTGCCTAATTTAGGTGGGAAAATAATATCTGATGCCTCTTTAGTAAAAAACTTATTAATGATAGCAACTAGTTGCTGAGACACCTCTGCTAAGATAAAATAGTCAAAAGCATATATGGGGAGTCACATAGGTTCATCATGAAAGCCTCTTATCCTTAGGTAAGTAAACTTAGGATACAAAATATATATACTCCCATAGGATTGAAAAAGTTTTTGAGATTCATGAGAAAGTCTACATTGAAGAGAACCCTTCATTTCAAAACATAACCTTCTAGAGAAGATATCATGGACTCTCCTAAAAATTTCCATGGCTTTGTCTTTATGCAACAAAGGGAAATAATTGTATACAGTGATACCTTCAGTTCAGGGTTCATGAGGTAAGTGTTGTAAATATTGGGTACTAACTAACATGTACATCAAATATGAGGACATATAGAAATATTTATTTAAGTTCAAAGCCCCCTTGAGCTAATTTCTCAAAGAGCTAGCAATTAACTCAGCCTAGTCCAAAAATTGTGACCCTTCCAACACTATCTGGATATAGAAATACATCCAACCATCAAAGATACTCACATCCAGAGAACCACATATCTTGTGCAGCAGTGCTATTATGTCATGAGCTCGTGGGGACATATGATCTTTCTTAATGGTTTTAGGAAACCTCAAACCACCTTTGTAGAATGATACAGTCTAACTTCTTGCAATGGCATTCCTATATAAATTTGGAGTTGTTGAAAATTTCACCAAGGATGATGTGGGGGTCATGTCAAAAAACTCTTGTTCTTCAAGACGGAACAAATTTGACACATATTCCCTAGTAATACTTAACAACACACTTCCATCCTTTTTCAGAATGTTATTACTGGGTACATCAAACATTTTGATACATTCTTGGATCAATTCTAGGCAAGGATGGGCAAGTGGATGGGTGACTTACTATATAGATTGCAGGTATTCCCAAATATATGTAGAGTGGACTTCATGACTAAGATACTCCCTTTTTGGAAAAATAAAAGAAACAATCACTACCTTGTTTATCAAAAGACGAGGTGCAGGAATGGAAAATATGAAAGTTACCTAGTGAACAACAACTACAACAACTATGGAAGCTAAGTCTATTTCCTGACTATTGCGGCTAGCATTTAAACTACCAAATGAAACTTATGCATCTTTTTGCAAGGAATGATTCACTTCATATAAACTTCAAAATAAGGAGAAGGCATTAATTATGAGATAGACACAATAAAACTTAACATGTCATGAAAAAGGGGAGATGGGACCATTATGGCTTTTAGCATTAATTATGAAGCAAGAAACCGAAATGATATTTTGCTTTCACACGTGTTGAATCCATAAACCCATATCTTGGTGTAATTATTAATGATGTCCTGATCTCAAAATATTTACCTATCACCTTTCCATAAATGATTAAATTGTACATGAATATGTCAGTTTTGGAATGATGGCTAGCTTTAGCACAACTTCTCCTTGAATTTTGCATCACATCTAGCTAGGGCCCACCAATAAGTGTCGTGTGAGAATCACAAACCAATTGAACTGAAGGAACTGCCAAACTAATGAACTAGGTATGAGGGGTACAAGATGTTCAAGAATTCTTTGTACGATTTGAGAGTGGTACAAAGTGGTTCAATATTTCTTGAAGAAGCTCTGAACCTCTTGAGTTAATAACAAGAGTGTGTTTGGTGTTGAGATTTCATGGGTCAAAACTTGATCAAAAATAGGAAAAGAAAGAGAGGAAAGCACTCTTAGGATAAGGTCTATGAATGAGTTACTACAATTTTTTTATTGCATCTCAAAAAGACCAACAAAAGGCAGAGTCGATGGTTCAAAAATAAATAATTTAAGTAGGAGTAAATTAGAAAAAAATATATCAAAAGAAATGACGACTCTGAAAAATCCCGAACCAACAATTTTTTAATTCCTTACCTCTACTTTATGTGTGGTACATATGCAAAATCATTTTATATACTACATGACATTAGACTTCAACGCATAATAACTTAATTATAAAAACATACAATTCATATAAATTTCTATAAATAAATCAATACCTCATACGTGGCATTGATCATACCTTGACATACATTTCTTTGATCATGTTATTGATCATCCTCTTCATCAATGTCATCATCGTGACTATCATCATCATCATCATCACCATCATCGTACTTGTTCCCTTCATCATTGTCGTCATCATCATTATCACAACCAACACCACCACCATCTTCATCAGCATCTTCATCACCATTACCATGACCATCATCATCATGACCATAATCACCTTGATCATCATCGTCTTCATCACCATGATCGTGATCACCATCATCGTCAACATCACCAAAATCATCATCATCTTCTTCTTCATCATCATTGCCTAATAGTGATGGAAGTACTCCAAGGGGTGCTTACAGAAGTTACCAAAGGCCTCTACTTGTCCAATCTTATCAAGATCCTAATCTCTCTCCTAGGATCTCAATAGCCTCTAGACTCCAAGCCTAAGACTACCCTAACTCCCCTTGAAGACTTACTCTTCTTGTGTTTAACCTTGAAGGACAACTATCACTAGTTTTGTCTCAATGCTTTACTCTTATTTGAAGGATTCTAAGTATAAACCTTTCCTATCAACTCCACCAATGCTACAAGGGTCATCTCCATCATTTATACACTCATTTTTCATCCTTTCAATCCCATTTGAATAGGTCTCCAATCCTAATTCAATCAAGTTCCAAATTCATAGTTTGTAGGACCCTATTAGGCCTAATTGCCCAACTAGCCCTATCCAGAGGGTTTTTTTGGATTTCTTCCCAAAAATTACAAAAAACCCCAAAAACTAACCGAGGATTCTGATACCCTTTTGGAAACCCTAATTTTTTTCAAGGTCTAAGGTCCCCAAGTCATTTGTGCATTAGTGTCCTGAAATGTAGGGCTAATAGGGCTTTTTGGATTCCTAAAATGCAATTGATGGATTTCTATCTAGAAATCTACTCAAATGAATTGGTCAAGCTCTTAGCTCGCAACTAGGGATCTATAGGACCCTAATGACTCTGAAACCAGACATAGTTTAGTCCTTTCACACACACCCTTACTTCTACAATTAAATCTTCCACTGTTATACACCTAGTCGGATAGGCATTGCTCACCTAGAGCATAACTTTAAAAATAATAGATTGGTTCTCCATGCCTCCTACTTGAATATATACACTATAAATAGGCTCCCCTAAAATATTCATCCACCTTTTGTAGTTTACCATGGTTGGATTTTATGGGGGAGCCATGAAACCAAAATTTTCCTAAATTGGTCCTATAAACACACTAAATCCTAAACAATTTTCTAAGCCTAACAAATCAACTCTAAAATACTTGCTCACTGAATGAAAAAGTTTTGTTACTACCTCTACTTCATGAATCTAACACTAGATTAAGCCTTTCGATCCATTGAAACACTATTAACACTCAAATAAGTTGATTGTAGTTAGGGAACCATAACACTTGCTCTATTTACATTCAAAAAATTACATACAAAACCTCTCTACCTTAGTAAATGATCCACAAAGTATCTTGAGGTGCCTCTCCCATATTTTTAGGCCTTCAACATTGATTTCCCACTCCTAGAATGAAGGGGATCCAAAGTTGTCGAGTTGCATGCAACATTTGCAAAGGTTACAAAAGTTGTCATGACAACTTTTGAGCATCTTTTGCATTTATGATGACAACTAAATTTTTGAACCTTTAACCCATAGAACTCAATTATTTAGCATCATAAAGGCCTTTTGAGGCACTTTCCCATACTTTTCTTTGGTCTAAGACACATTTAGACCACATTTCCTCTTTTAGGCCTATTTTAAGGACTAACAACTTGAAATCAAACTAAGCTAAACTATATTGGATTAGTACTAGCTATTAACCCTTCTAGTCACACACGCAACAAGACCTTCTAAGATCAAAGCAAAAATATCCTAACTTGGCTAGAGAAAGTTACAAGATAAAATTGACTAAGTTTTTTTAGGATAGCCTAGGTGCTCCTACACCAAACAATCATTCGTGATCATCATTTACTTCATCTTTAGTATCTTCTTCTTCCATCACATTATACTTTACCTACTTTCCTCTTGGATCATGTCTAATGAAAAATGACCAACCTGATTTATGTGGAATGCCAAAGTAAAACACTTTCTCACATTGGCTTGGAAGAACATGGGGCTTGTCTCCAACTGGCTCAAATGACCTTGTATTAATCATTGTAAATCCACTATCATATACAATAATAGTCCTATCAGGATCATTTTGATTCAGTTGTATCCTATACCATTTGATGATAAATAGAACTAATTTGAATGAGTTAAAGTCACACTCAAGTATATCATCCAAAATTTCATAGTATTGATTTTCAGATTGTTGAGGATGTATGTCATTTCTAGATGAAATATTAGTGACCTCAAAGACTGCACTTATCCCAGAATCATATGTTTTCTTTGTTTCATCTAACATTTTTATACAAAATATATAGCCATGGTAGTATATAGCTTTGTGGTGTTTGATATGCAATTTTTCAAATATGTCAAGATTATTTACATCGATCTGTGAGTTGATATTAAACTTATGGGTCATAATTAGTAATCTTGTACGTACCTTTCTACCTCGTAAACCATATGTTAGAACAAGTACCATTGGCATAACATTGGGATCTCCATTATGATGAACTTATTTAACCAATGATGCAATACCATCCCATGTTAATGAGTGACCATTTTCTTGAGATTGTTGAATCCATACCATCATCCTATCAAGATTGTTTGAAATATACAAATGTAGTGTATCTCACTCACGACCAAATGTAAAGAAAACAAATAGACCACTTAAGAACAACTTCTATTGAATATTTATAAGAATTAATAAACTAAAATAATATCTTATAATTATCTCTCACTTTCTTCAATCTACCTTTTCCCATCAAGTACTTCCCTTTGAATTTGTTAATAGAGTTGAGATCCCAAACATGATCTATATGAATATTTGTTGCAAACTTGGGAAGATGTTCAGTAATGTACACCGTGGTCTAGTATACCATATATCCCTCCACCATAAAACCCTTAGAATGTGCTCTTTGTAAAACCAAGCACTTCATAAATTTCAAGTGCCTCTCAATTATCCATATTGACGTAGTTTGTATAGGTCCACCCAATTCAATCTCCTCAACTTGATGTATGAGGTAGTGTTCTTGAGCATTAAAAAAGTTAAAGGTAGACACTTTTGCATTTCACACATAAGGTGGGAAATTTTTCTCTTCCAATATATATATTTTTTAATATAAATTTCTTTAGATGATAACCACCTAAAAGAGATTCAACACACAAGAACATATAAATGATATTTTAGCAAAAAAATACAATAAATTACATAAAAAGTAAAGCAAGTCGTAAATATAATATATGTAAGAAAAAATCTAAGAAAAAACACTTCTAACTTCATGTATTTTTCAAGATCATATATAACTTATTTAACACTATTTTCAAACTAGTGTGAGAGGGATGGGGGTAGGATGTATTGCAATAATTAAAAAATTGTTTTTTTCAATATATTATAAAATAATACAATAAAAAGTACATGAAATTTTACAAATATATTGTAATTAGAGAACATGACTTACCTTGACAAAGGTATGTCAATCATGTGTTTTCAGCCCTAGCCCAAAATCTTCTTTCTTTGATACAAGACTGCTTATATTTGTAGCAAATCTTGTGGGAATTTTTTTTATGACTTCTTTTAATGCATCAGTTTGTTGCTCCATTAATAACCAAGGAAGAGCACTCATATTTATGTGGTCTCCATTGTTGTTTTATTCAATAAAATTTTTTAGTGCATGATTTGATTCATGAATGTTGTTACAAATTTTGGCAATTTTTTCTTTGTCATGCCTTCCATGCAATATTTTTCATAATGTCTTGGTTACATTCTTTCCAATCTGCATAACATCAAACAAACACATAATTTAGAGATCCTTGTAGTATGGTAACTTACTAAATTGAGTAGGATAACTTTTTATGCCTCTAGGAAGTTAGTCATTCATGCTTTGACAACCTTCATGAGCATCTATTACATCATTATTAAATAAAAAACAATATCAAAATATAAATTTCAAACAAAAATCATCAGATGGAATGACATTACCTCGATGATTTAGTCTATTGTATTCCAACTTCCATAGACGAGGTGTCATTTTTCATGGTCTTGATGTTGTCTCTTCCTTCCCATTAAAAAATATTTTTTTTAGTAATTTGATACTTATGATTATTGTGGAGAAAGTTCCTAAACTCATCAAACACCTGTTTTCTTAAACTTTTTGAATGAAAAGATTTCATCTTCAAACCACAAACTAGACATGCAAATTTTTCCTTTGTCTAAAGACCTAAAATATCATGCACAACTCAAACATACAACAATAATGTGTAAGCACTATAACATACCAAAAATATGTGACCTTAACAATATAACATACAACAAAAATGAGTTAGCCCAGGGGCATCATGTATTGTCCATACAAGCATTGCATGAAATTGAAATTGTCTTTGTTTTATTGATCTAGAGATGTCATACACTTCAACAACTTGTCAATAAGAGGCTCAATATACACATTCATATCTTTAACTTGGTACTTACCTAGTTGAATGAAAAAAAAAATTACATAATTATTAAGATCATTTTGATGTGGTATTTATAAATTAGTTTATATAACAATTAAATAAAAAATACCTGGTACAATCATTGACAACATTTCGTGCTCCCTCTTTATGGACATCCAAGGAGGAATGTTATTGTTAATAACAAAAATAAGCCATGCTGAGTAAACCGATCTCATATCTTCAAATAGATTGACATTCTCTACTGCCAATGAAAGCTTTAGATTATGAGGGTCTTCTTTAAATATTGGCTACCTATCTTTTGTATCCTTAAATGTAGAACCATCCATAGGCATTTGCATAATGTCATCTTGACTTCTATTGCATGCATGGTAATTCATAAATTGTGCCAAGCTAGAGCACCTAAATAATTCTTCAAGATGTGCAATAATGGGAATGTACTGAAGAACCTTGTGAGGCACCTTTTTTGTTATTTGATCTAACCGATATCTACTAATATGAAAATTAGGGCATTCTATTTCTAATTCATGTTGTTTATGATATAGAATGTGATCATTGATACATGCATGTAATGTCTGATACTTCATTCCAAATTGATTCATAATAGTAGATAATTCTTGGTACAAATGAGGTAGAATGTTTGATAGTGGTAATAAAAACTCACCTATCAACCTACAACAACAAATATGATTCATTAATATAATGAATAGTAATGGTATGCTAACATTGAAGATGACAAAAATGGCATACCTTGGCATATGTGACATTGCTACATTGGATAAACCATTCATAACTTTCAAGTTCATGAACAACACTATAGTAGAGAGAAGAGTTGTTTGGGAGCCCTGGTATAGGGGCTCGTATGCCTTCTTAGGTATAGGTATATCAAGACCATCTTCATCATTATTATCAGATGCATTAGTACCATCATCATGATCATCTTGATCAGTTGCACCACTACCATCTTCTTCAATGATGTCCTCTAGTAATTTATCAACTATGCTAATACCATCATCTTCAATTATGTTCTCTGCCGTAGGATAATCTTCTTTCATGGGAGCATTATCCTCGGCTTGGATATTTACACCTCCATGTTCCTCTAGTTGGAAATCCACATTAACTAATCAACAAAAATTGTGCCCCCCTTCAACATGGCCATGTTGCCTATAATGACTCTGGGCTATTGTGATTAGAATTCTTTGATTCTTTAAACCCTTACACTTTTTGCAAGGACAATTACATTTATCAACTTTTTTTCAAAATTGAGACCACAATCTAGCAATTTGTCTCATTATTTTGTTCTGGGTTCATATTGCCAGGTATGGTCTTTCTTTATAGGAAAATATTTAGGCTATAAATATACAAAATGTAAATATACAAGCATTAGTAGTATCTTGTATATAATAAAAAATAATAAAATATTACAAGATTATACAAGATTTACAAATACACATACAAATCATGCTCGCAAGATTAGGCCAACCAATTTGCACATTCCTTCCCAAATAATCTTCATTTCCCCTTTATTTATGAAAATGTCTTTTCCATAATTTCCAAAGCTTACACATTTATACATCTAGCTTTAGCAAACTCCTTATAGTGATATGTTTTGGTGTTTATGTAGTCTCTTGAGCTCTCCTCTTTCAGGCCCCATTGATCAACCATGTGACTGCATGTATCCTTTAGAATGAATACTTTAGATATTGCTACAAGTAAAATCATTATTATTTAAATCATGATGCCAGTGCTACCATCTAGTGGATAGTTTTTATCTTCTAAGCACATGGAATCCCCCAGACTCATTTACTCCCACATTAACCTAGGGCTTTCTCTAACAACGACTACTTGGAACAATGGTGGAGGAGCACCCTGACCATCTCCATTGGATTTTGAATCATTTTAGTATGTTTTAATTCATGATAGGATTAGTGAAATATTTATTTCAATTCCATGTATGTGTTCAATTAAGGTCATGTAGACCAAGGTTATGTTTCAGTCAATGTTGGTCAAAGTGAGTCAAAGACCCTAAAGTTGGAAAATTCCATGCAAGGCCATAGATGGATTAAAATGTAGTATTAAAATGTTTTTTGTAAGCCTTTGGACCTATTTGAGGTTCCAAGTAGGCATCTGGTAGCATAAAATGCAAAAATAAAGTTGTAAAATGTTGTGCTATGTTGTCAAAAATGTTGCTGACAAAATATTGCAACGTGACAATTTTCGGAAGATGGAAAGTCAACCATCTTGGACAAAACCTTTGGGGATTTGAAAGGTAATTATATTAAATAAGAAATGCAATCTCATGTAGAAGGGGGAGAATGAGATGTAGAGAGGAGAAGTGAAGGGTATGGTGTGTGGTTGTAGATAATACAATCAATTTTTTTTGTGAAATCTGTTGGTATACTTCAATTTGACTACAGCATTGGTACATTCCTCCTTACCTCATGGATATGATAGTCCTTAATCTTTCTACCTAGTTGAATGAAATCTAGAACCAATGCTAATGTTAAATGTATGCCTAGCTTCATTAGTTTATTATCTAGATCTCTTTACCCACTAGTTGGATAGTAAGTTGTATATAATTTCAAGGTGAAGTACCATAGTGGTTGCATGCTCTCATTGTGTGGAGTTAGGGAAGGTTTGAAGGATTCCTTTGTTTTTTTATATTCCCCTCTGATGGGTCTACACCATAACCTTAATCCCTATAAAGGAGTTGGCCAAGAATCAATAAGTATAATATAGTGGACCAACACTCAAGAAAATGTGACAAAGGTTTTTCTAGAGTCTTTGTGTATGTTTGAAGATTTTCATTCATTCATAGGATGTTGAAGGATCCATTGGAAGAGTTGGAAAAATGATATATTAGAGTTTTCAAGTTAGTTTCTTAAAATAGCAATGAAACCCTCATTGAGACAAGGGTTTGAAGGATCATCTTTCTCCATGGTGACCAGGAGCCCAAAAGTTGGAAGTTTGAAAGCTTTTAATAAGGTAAATGTGTTTTCAAGTTCATTTGTGCAAGTTCCTTGAGGGTTTTGTGAGTTTTAAGTTTGAGCATGTCTTTTAGGCCTACTAGCCTCAACTAGGGCCTGCAATTTGAATGCCTTAATGAATAGTTAGAAACCTAAGATTTTGAAGTTTAGTAGAGTTGAGTAGTTGATATTTGAATTCTCCCTTTAGTTTCAATGGTTTCTTTGAAAGATTTTGATTTCTTACCTTAAAAAAACTCAAAATAGGGCTACAAGGAAGAGCCCCTTATTAGGTCAATTTGTTAGGTTGGTATATGGAGCTCACTAAGGTGCATGAAATCTTATGAATGGTTGAAATCACATTATTTGTGATTAATTAAGCCTCTTGGAAGAATTTGGGGTGCGGAGTTTGTGAAAGATCCTAGAGGGTGTAAGGGAGTGGGGGTGTTGTATGGCAAGAAGGGTAGTTGTTTAGTGTTTGAGAAGATATAGGTAGAGGTATTAGGAAGAGGTGAGTATGGCACGAGGAAAAGGCCAACCACCTGGTCTCTAACCTTGTGGAAGTCCTGAGGGACTGATGGTGATATGCTTGGTGAGGCTTGGAAGAAGCCATATTGAAGAGTTTGTGAAAAGAACATGTTTAACACCCTCCCTACTTGCATCAAACAATTTTCTAACATTGTCCTTTACTCTTAACACCTACCATCTCGACCCACACCTAGTTGCTTTGCTTTCACTCTATTAGCCTATTCATGCATGATTACCAGTTATTAGTAGCTGCACCTGAAATAGTGTACCTACCTTCAACTAAGCTTGGTCTTGTCCACATCAACACCACCTACACACTAAAATAATTTCATCAAGGCATGGTGATAGCACTTCTATCTATTATTTTTTGTTTTAGTCAACGTTGGTCAAAGTGATTCAAAGATGCTAAAGGTGTAAAATGTCATGCAAGGCCATAGATGGATTAAAATGTAATGTTAAAATGATCATTGTAAGCTTTTGGACCTATTTGAGGTGCCAAGTAGGCATGTGGTAGCATAAAATGTCAAAAATGCAAAAAGTTGTAAAATGTTGTTGTGTTGTCAAAAATATTGCTAACAACATGTTCATGCAAAATGATAGTTTTGGAATGTGAAGGGTTATCAAGCTTGTACTCTTGGATAGGAATCTTTAGGAAGTTGAAAAGTCATTTTCTATGGAATATATTATGCAATCTATTGTAATGAAGATGGTTAGAAGGGTATGGTGTGGTTTTTGAATAATTTAATTTATTTTTGGTTATGGTGAAATCAAACTAGGTACTTGTATTTGATTTCAATTTTGGGACTTTCTCCCTTACCTCATGGATGTGATGGTTCTTAATCTTTCTATATAGTTGAATGAAGTCTAGAACTAATGTTAATGTTAAAGGTGTGCCTTGCATCATTGGTTTATTGTCAAGATCTCATTGCTCACTGGTTAGACAACAAACTGTGTGTATGTTTAGAGTGAAGTACCCAAGTGACTATATGATCTCATTGTGTTGAGGAAGGTTTAAAGGTATTCCTTATTGTTTGAGATTGCCCTCTCACAGATTCACAACATGACTGGTGTAAGAGCACCTCAATTTTGGCTTGAACGACTCAAATTTGGGCCTTTAATATGGGATAAAGGTTCTTAATAACCTAAGTGCATTTTTTACCTAAATGCTTGGTTTTAAAATTCATTTTTCATTCATTTCATTCAATTTCTTGGTTAAAACATCAAAAAGCTTCCTAGGTGGTCAACAATGGTCAAACAACCACAACATGGTCAGAAGGCATGAAATAAGGTGGAGTGAGGTGTAATGAGTTTTGAAACATCATAAGACTCCATTATTTCCTCCATTAGTGGCAAGGAATCCAAAACTTGTAATAAAATTGTAAATTTGCAAAAATTGACAAAGTTGCCATGTTGCAACTTTGCGCAACCTTGGAGAAATAAATAAGGTATTTGCAATGTAAGGTAGTTTTACCTTTCCTAGGTGGTAATGATATTAAAAATTCTATTTAATCCTTTATAAAGGCAATTGTATGGGTTGGGAACAAATTTTTGCATAACTAAATTTTTAAAAAATTGAGTTTTACCAACGAATTTGCTGCATTATTGTTGTTGTTCACATTTTTCTTGATTGATGGAGCAAGGTTAATGTAAATAGGAGTTAGATACAGTATTTAGCTTTGTTTTTGTAAAGGTTGTCGATGGTTTTCATCAAGTTGTGTACATATTTATTCCAATTTGTAAAGTGCTATCAGTTTTTCTCTTTAACTGGACAATTTTAATCTCACTAAAAGTTGAGGGTGTCAACTCATTCTTGCCTTAAAATATTTAGCCAACATTAAAATTTTCTCCATTGTAAAACCCTTCCATATATTTCATTTATATTTAAAGTCCTAAAATATTATAAGTATCTCAAACAAATCAGAGTAGATGGTGGTTTTAATACAAAGTCATTCATTTAGTGTGAGTTGATGATTAAGATATTTCCTTTGTTGAAGCCTATAATTTTTTCATAGACTATACATATTATAGAATTTGATGCCCTCAAAAAGTCCCATTGTATTTTTGAAAAAATAAAGACAAGTGAAGCAACATTAATTGACAAGAATGCATCAATTAAGGGTTCGAAGATAAAGAAGACAATTCAAAGAGGCGTAAGGGTTAAAAGATAAAGAGGACAATTCAAAGAAGCATGATTGACACTAACAATTCATGTATTCCAACCCACCTAACCTCCCCCTAGCTTCCCCTTACTCCACCCACCGTCATAACCTGTCCTTTGCCCATCCCTAACGAAATAACATTAAAAAATCAAGTAGTTAGTTAAGGCTATAAGATTAAAGTGAAGACCCACCACAAGAAATAAGTTCTAATTTTCCCCAAACCCACCCTTGTCTAGTCTTGCAAAGGAAGCAAAGTTATCATTTAACCATGGTATTTTGATAGGAAAAGAGGAAATGGTTTTTTTCATATGCAAAGTTTTGGGCAAGTGATACAAAGGTTACACAAATGGTTCTACGAAGTTCAATGATGAAGGATAGCCTTGAAATGATTTTCAAAATAATAGCATAATGTAGTATTCTCATGGATAGATGGAAAAAGGCTTCATCATTTTTATTTTCATCATGTTATTCTAGAAGAAGCATTGTTTTATGCTTAGTGAGAACTGGAGATTGAATTCAATTCACTTGCTCTCATAGGAATGCCATCTCGAACAACCTACTACAAAATCAAAGGGCAACTACAAAAAATAGAGGGAAAAGCTTAATAATATTATTCCTATACAATAATTGGTATTAAAACATCTAATTACAACCACTGATCCAAAATTAATCTCAAATCTAATTCTTTCTCACTCGTATGAAATTCAAAAGCTTCAAACAAATAGCACCTGACCGTAACATAAAAATTCAAACCAAGGGTCTCGATTTAATTTGTCCTTATAGGCTTTAGGAGAAGCTTTGTGCATCTACTAGATGCTCAATAGTTTTTCTTCTTTCTTGTCAATTGATATGAATGTCAAAGGCCTCAAGTAGATTGAACTTATCTTAATCTACATGCTATGGCTCAAGATGTGCCTAATTTTCCAACCAAAGAAACTTCTGATGTCACAAACTCACACTTTGTCACTGAACCTTCTTAGCTAGGATTTAGGAATCTTGTACCCCTACCCCCTAGTCAAAAGTGATGCCTTTAAACCTACTTGTGACTTTTATGACAACATCCTATGACCTTTTATGCCCATAAATTGACATTTGGTGATGATGCTAAAACACAAATAAAAAACATGGTATGCCAGGTATAAACTTGTAATAGTACGGGGAGAGAAATAAAGTCTTTACCAGAGAAAGTTCTCAATCACGTGAAGAACATGAAAAACAACTGAATTGATTTAATGAGATTTCTAATGTTATAGCAAGAACAAGAATAAAACTCTACATGCGTGAATAGACAAGAATACTAAAGAAATGTGCAGCAAATGTGTGAAGGCAAACATCTTCAAACTCACATCACTCGCATACCTAGATACAAAGCATGCATTTATGTCTTCTCTAGTGGGATTAACATAGTTTAATCTCACACTCACAAACCTACAAAGAACACAAACCTCCAAATTATCTCCGACCCATAATGCCCAAATTGTGAAATAAATCTCACATGCACCTTTTTCTTTATTTTTGTTTATGAGCCTGATTTGGTCAAAATTTCAACCAAATCGGGCTAATAAACAAAAAAAAAGAACTTAACAAGACAAAAAAGGCTTTGGTCAAAATTAAAGGTCAAAATTTGACCTCAAATGTACTAGTGGAGGATGTATATCACATCCTTCATGTTCCATGTTATGGCGATCCTGTGAGTTTTTATGTTTGGTTGCTCCTTTGTTGTTAATTTTATGATATCCATATGAGATGTACTGACATGATTTTTTAATGTCATAGGTTTATTATGATCAGAACCCAATAGAGGAGAGATTAGCACTATAACATATATTTTGAGATGTGACCATCTTGGATCACCACTTGAGCTAGGAGAGGCTCATAGATGAGTATGGAGATGAGTATTCATTACCTTGCCTTCTTTTCTCACTAGTTGTTGAGGCTCTAGTCACTGACAGGGGCTAGAATGATGTAAAGCCTCACCTTGGAAAACTTAGGAGGAAATCAATCACTTGAATAAGTTGCTTCAAGGGGCACATGCACCTTCCAGGATCAATTTCAACTTGTCTTAGATTGTTATACAACTGACATCCTTAATAGCAATTTATAAACTAACTTGTGATAGGAAGTTTCTTGACCTCCTCTAGCAACATTTGTTTCTACACCAACTTAATAGAGACCAACCCAACTCTTCCACAATGTAGTTGAAATACCTAGATAAACTTATCAACTTTGAATGTAAAACTAAATATCAAAATGAATACAAACTGTCTTCTAATCAATGATAACCATGATCAAATCCTCTCTGCATGTCTACATGTGAAATTAAAACTTGAGCCCAAATCGACCGTCGAAGGTAACCTCTTTAACATGAATCAAAACGACAATTTCATGCTTCAGCTCGATACTTATCACCATCACATACAATCATATGATTAAACATATCGGTGAATACGTAATCATATTCACCTGATTCAGTTATGTGTGGCTATGAACAGGAATAAAGGAACAAGAAAATAGAATGAAAAAAAAAGAAATATAGTATATAACTCCTCTGCGATCCCAAAAAATAGATCGGAGAGAGTCTAAAAGACTCCTATGGAATATCACAACCCTCAAAACAACATATAATCACATTCACAAACTCAAATAATTGAGCTTCCTGCAATTGATTTCAAATCTGAAAACTTACTTGAAAATTACAAGAAACCAAACAAGTATCCTTACATACAATAATTAGGTTAATAACCTATTCTCAGAATGTAGGTTCATGAATTCTAGAAAGAAAAAGGGAAAAATCACATTTAAATCACATATCATAAAAAACTTAGAAACTTTCTATTCCTCTCTGTATCTGATCCCCAATTACATTAAAAAATTTGCCATTTCAATACTTTCCTATCTCTAATGTAGGAAGATGAAACATCATCTAAAATCAAGAATAGAGAACCATTTTTCAAATCATGATGAATCATAAATTGCCACCAACTTCCTGTAGCTTCATAATTAAACACATAATACAGACTTAAATAAAACTAACTCAACTGAAAAGCAAACACACATTGTCCTAAGTGGCTATACTTGGATAGTTCATCGAATTACTACTCCATTTATGCCACCACAACATAGGACTTCATTAAAACATTAAAATTGAAAACACACTTAAAACATTACATTACATTTCTGCATAACTTCCTATAGAACTTTTAACAATGTTAGTTCTTGTAGCATCTATTAGACCTTCCACTACAACACATAAGGGCTTCCCACTAGAATGGGGTAGATTGGTGGTAGATTTGATTGGGCGACCCTGGAGGATGGCATGGGGATCGACTATCCTAGCTGACATCTATCATGAGGTCCATGAGATAGCCTACCAAGATGGGTAGACCTAGGCATGTTGTATAGTGTTGGCCTAGACATGGGCTTGGGAGCACATTGCAGTGATCTGACCATGGGTACAGTCGCAAGAATGCAGTGAGCCCTTTATTTTCAGATACACCAGGTTCATCCCATAAAGTCACAATGGAGATGTGACTTACTATCGATGTATTTTTGACAAGTTGACTTCTTTTGTTTAGTGACCATATCGACGGTGTCACAGATGGTCCAACACATGGCAGCTTGATTACATGTGCTACAGTCGACCACTAGTTGAGAGGCATTCAAAGATTGTAGAGTATTTTATGGTTAGTCGAGTATCACCGCAATTTTCTTAGAGACAAGTGATCTTGATGGAGACTACCACTTATGCTTGATTCCATGATGAGGAGGCAAAGGGTTGGTTACCTATGTTAGATTATCATACCGCCCTGACAGATACAACAACACTCATCCTAGAGCCTTGGGATTATTGCCCATATGTTGCAAATGTGAGGGCAGATCCAACATACTTGTACGATATGTAGCATCATTCATTCTCAAGATTCACACGACTAGATGTCCCACCCATGTTAGCATGATAGGAGGAGACGGTGGGGATGGTGAAAAAGGTAGAGGTAGGGGTGGTAGATGCATGGAGGTTGGGAGTAGTTCCAGAGTAGGTGGGAGGAGGTAGACACTAGCCTAGGCTATGAGGGAGGAGGAGGAGTGTTCACTGAGACGTAGGAGGGTAGAGTGGGTGGAGCCATGATAGGAGCAACCTATCAGAGAGGATGATTGAGATACAAGGATTCGGGCCCTAGAGGCAAAGTTGCAGACAACACGGGTTGCCTAGTGATGTGGGATCAACAACTAATAGATGAGCAGGCACAGGGAGAGGAGCTTCGTAGGTAGTGGGATGCTGCTAGGCAAGAGTGAGAGCATCATGAAGAACAAGTTGTCTATTACTATGCTACCTACAGACGTGTGGTACCACTGGGGCAAGGGTTTCCTAACTATTTAGAGCAAGCAGGCAAATTAGAGGGTGTTGTGCAGCCACTAGACAAGAGACAGACTCCACCTCCATGACCACCACCAGCCCAAGAGGGCAAGAGTCAGTCCTAGAGTTAGGAGTAGCCTAGGATGATT
Organism: Cupressus sempervirens; assembly: GCA_028749045.1. Taxonomy (NCBI): domain Eukaryota; kingdom Viridiplantae; phylum Streptophyta; class Pinopsida; order Cupressales; family Cupressaceae; genus Cupressus; species Cupressus sempervirens. Next base: position 93,554,260 of record CM053787.1, on the reverse strand, counting down.
TCCTTGTGGTATTTTATTGTACCATATGTATTTTGAGACACTTTTTCATATTTTGGATCCCATATTGTATGTGTACTTTTGACACATTTGATATATATGAGATATTGGATTCAATTGATGTACTTGTGTATTTGTCTAATCTTTATGCTCATGTGTTTGATGTTGTATACAAATGTTTCAACATTTTGAGTTTAGGTTTCCATGTGGTGTTTTTGTTTATACTCATGGTTATGTATGCTCAGTTTAATGTTTGTGTTTATATGCCCATGGATCTCTCTCATGTATATGTTTAGCTCTCATGCTTGTGATATAGACTCATGTTTTGAAAATGTGATACTTGGATAGATTAGATGTGATGATTTAGATTAACCCCTTGTGATGACAAGATAACAAAGAGACACTATGTAAGATCAAGAAAATAAAAAGATATTATCCAGAAGAAAACAAAGAAGATATGAAAGTAGTTAGTTGACACGTCCATGAAAGATGAAGAGACAGCTCTCCCCATATTCATGCAAGACTAAGCTAGAATGAGCCTATGATGAAAACTAAGATGCAAAATGGTTTACTTGCAAGGGACATGAAACATTTTAGACTCTAACTTCATCATTGAGCATTATTAGGGACATTGGAAGATCACACAATCATCACTAGTATAACTATGAGGATATGAATATGATATATGTTAGATAGAAATGTGGGAATCCAACCTAAGCATCAAAGACATGTAGATCAAGATGACTAATGAAGTTAGATTCCCTAAGTTTAGTATATCAAGATCACACCTGTATCAAGGCATAAACACCAAGATAGCCCTAGAGTGTGGTCTTGCAAAAATAGACAAGGATGATACGGTGTAAGTCAAAGTGTCAACTAGGACAAGCATGAATGCTATAAACACCTTAGACTTGCAAAGTATACCCACAAGTAGAAAGCAAGAAAACATGCCCCATGCTCCCAGTCTTCTAGTCCATGACATCCTCGAAAGACTATTAAGGAGGGAACACCTAGCAAATAAATCATCATAAACATCACACAAAGAAGATAAATTTCATCATAGCTCAACGATTTTTACTATTTAAGTGCATGTGTGAATGTCACATGGCGATTTCTTCAATACTTGAATCTGATAGTGAGAAATATTGTATCATCTTAGAATATAGGTAGACTATCCAAAAATTGTTGAGAAACACTTGATGTCAAGGGAGGGAGTGTTGAGAAACATTGTTTTGTATGAGTTGTCAAAGAAACCCTAGCACAAGGAGATCCTTATAAGCTAAGCAGTTGTGCCTTTGAGATGAGGACAAGAAACAATTCCAAGCTAGGAAATGTGTTGTGGAGTGAATGAGTGAGACTGATAAACATAGGTGCAAGGGTCTCAAGTAGTGCTTGTTTCCAAGTTTTCACCACTTGGCAGATTGTTTTTAGGACTTTTTTCAATTTTTTATTATTATTATTTTTTTTTTAATTTTAAATTTGTATTGGTGATACAGTGAGCACCTATTGCTAGGTTTTTATTGAGATGATCATTTTTTCAAGACATTTTCTTATTTTTAGGATTTTTTTAGGATCAATAAATATATACAAATAGCTAAGTTGTGAGCCTTAAGCATAGAATTTCTTCAGATGTAGAATGTTGATAGGCTCAACAAGTTATTCTCCTTCAGGAGTAGAAAGTTGATATGCGTTAGATCCAAATGTTATTGTGACAATGTAAGAACCCAACAAGTTAGGCTCAAATTCCCCTTTATGTTCTTTATTTTGCTAATTTTTGGGATTTTCTCGAAGCACAAGCTCACCCACTTGGAACTCATAAGGATGGACCTTTTTGTTGTAGGTAGTAGACATCCATTTTTTATATGCACTCATGTGATCAAAAGCAATCTTGCAGTTCTCATCAAGGGTTTCTAATTTGTGTATCCTCATATCCCTATGGTCTTCATCAGTTGTCAACCCATGTAGGGAGACTCATAGTGAAGGAATCTCGACTTCTAAGGGTAAGATGACCTCCTAACCATAGACTAACAAAAAAGGTATAGCCCTTGTAGAAGTACATATGGTGGTTCTATATGCCCATAGTGCCAAATTGATCTGTAGGTGCCAATCTTTACCTAACTTGTGAATCATTTTGTGTAGGATTTTGAGCAATATCTTATTAAAGGCCTTAGCTTGGTTGTTCCCTTATTGAGGACCAGTGTTGTTTGATCTTGAATTTCTTACACAGTTGTTTAAGGTCCTTATTTTTAAATTGTCCTCCATTATCAGTAACAATGGAGGATGGGATTCCACAGTGAAATATAATGTGGTTAAGAATAAATAAGGCAACATCTTTATATGTAGTAGCAGATAAAGGTACATCTTCAACCCATTTTGTAAAGTATTTAGTCGTTGTAATAATAAAATTGTGACCACTGGACGAACTTGGGTGAATTTTTTCCACTAGATCAAAGGCCCATTGCTGAAATGGCCAATATGTAATAGAAGGTATAAACTCACATCTAGGAGCATGAATCAAATTACCATGAGCCTGACATTTCTTACAAGTTTAGCATATCAAACAATGTCAGCTTGCATGGATGGCCAATAGTAGCCCACCCCAAGTAGTTTTTGAGCAAGTGAAAGGCCATTAGAATGTGCCCCACAAATATTGTCTTGGACTTCAAGTAATCCTTTATTGGACTCTTCTAGTTCTAGACACCTAAGAAGTGTTTTGTCTAGAACCTTCCTATACAAGTCACCAGAGACAAAGGTATAGTGTGAGGCATTGCGAAGGAATTGGTGTTTTTGATTTCATGTGAGATTTTTTAGTAATGATTTGATCATGCAGGTAGGAGAAAATGGTGGAGTAACGTGAGGAGTCATGACCAACAATAGTGCAAATCACATGATTTTTGGAGGAGTCATATGTAGGGTAACGTAATTCTTCCACCAGGAACTCAAAATGTGATTCATGTTCTTGTAATTGGAGAATAGATGTTAGGGTGGCCATAGCATCTGTAGCATTGTTTTATGCTCTAGGAATTTGTTGAAATATCACAAATGTATAGTTCTGTAGAGCATCAATCAATTTCTTATAGGGTACCAACTTGTCATCTTTGGTTTGATAATCATTATTAACTTGGTTAATAACAAGTTGAGAATCTTCATAGATATGTAGCTTTGTGATCCTCCATTCTAAAGCCATTTTAATCTTGTTTGTTAAGGCCTCATACTCTACTATATTATTAGTGCAAGGAAACATGAGTTTATAGGACTTAGGGATCATGTAACCATGAGATGTGATAAACAAGATGCTTGCACCAGCCCCATTCTAGGTGTGAGAACCGTCAAAGAACATCTTTCATATTCTTTTAGTGACATACATGATGGAAGCATCAAGAAATTCAATGTGCATAGGAGTTGTTTCTTGCAATGGAAAATTAAAAAGTTGATCAGTGATGGCTTGCCCCTTGATAGCTTTATGTTCGACATACTAGATGTAAAACTCGGAGAGAATCATCATCCATTTAGCTAGACATTTGGTAAGTGCATCTTTACTCAATAGATATTTGAGGGGATCTATTTTTCAATGAGATGCACTGTGTGAGCCAACATGTAGTGTTTAAGATTTTGGAAGGAAAATACCACTGTAAGGAAAGCCTTCTCAATGTTGTTGTAGTTCATCTTGTAAGCCACCAAAGTGTTACTGATGTAGTACATAGCACTTTCTTTACCAGATTCATCACTTTGTGCTAAGAGTGCTCCTAGGGAAGAATCTATAGCTGAGATGTATAGAATCAAAGGTTTTCCTGGGATAGGTGGCATTAATACTAGAGGTTTAGCCAAAAACCCTTTGATCTAATCTAAGCTTTGTCAACAATCTTCATTCCAGATAGATGTGGAGCCTTTATGCAAGTTCTTATGGAAAGATTAAGCTTTATCAGCTAGCTGAGAAATGAACCTCATAATGGATTGCAGACGTCCCTAAAGACTTCTTAATTGATTAATATTCTTAGAAGGGGGTGTTTCCATGATGGATTGCACCTTTTGGGATCAACTTCAATGCCTTTTGTCGATATGATGTAGCCTAACAATTTGCTTGACATGACACCAAAAGCACACTTTTTGGGATTTAGCCTAAGCTTAAATTGTTCCATACGGTCTAATATCAAACTAAGATCATCAAGATATGCATTTCTTTGTTTATATTTGGTCAATGTGTCATCAACATAGTCTTCCATATTTTTGTGGAAGATCATGGTCATGGCTCATTGATAGGTAGCTCCTACATTTTTTAGCCCAAAGGGAATGGCATTCTAACAAAATGTAATGAACAGTTTTCTTGGGTCTTAATTATCAACTAACATATCCAAATAAATATAGTTATTACTTCATTTTCATAGGAAGACAGTTAAATTAGTTTCATTCATATGAAAGAGATTGACAGTTAAAATTAGTTAAATAAAATTTCTTAAATAAGAACTTAAAACACCATCAATGAATTTACTATAGAAATTAAAATCCACATACCATAGAATCTAAATCAAGAAATCATTGTAGAGATGTTTCTAGAACCACCCAACTTAGTCCACAAATACCACTATAACATTATCAAATAACAACTACCATCTAATACCACTATATCATAATCAAATGACGACTACCATTAAACACCAATATGTTAGTTAGGGCATCACATACCACTGTATTAATTAGGGCTCTAGATACCACTGAATCAATTAGGGCTTCAGATACCACTATATCGTTCATTTCCTTCCAATTTCTTAACTGTGGCAATAACTTAAGATTAGAAGATATGCTCATGTTCAATATCTATATAAATGAAAGATGAAATAACAATCCATCAAATAAATCTATCTCTCACAACTAAGCGTAAAATAACTGCAACGATAATATAACTCAATTAATTTTACCTTCTCCTTGCATATACTTCATAAAAGTAAAAATACCCATTTCCAACAAACAATTGAATGCATAGCTTATCTTTGTGTAACGCACGTCTGACATCTTGTGAAGAGGGGAAATATTTTTAGGGGCTTAACCACCCAACCTCAGACCATAACTTATCCCCACACAATCTCTAATGAGAAAGGCCCTCCCTACCCAGAATAAACAAGGATCATCTTGTCATCCGCTGAGCATCCTGGTATCTAACCACACCACTCGACTTGACAGCAAGAGATTACAAAAACATGATCTTGCATGAGCTATTAAATGATATTATTCTAGATTTAATGTATCATATCTAACTTTTATTTTCTAAGTCCTTGCAGAATCCATCTCACCTCTTCACCCTTTTTCCATGGCTATACAGTCGGTGAATCCTAGGTGCTCAGATCTCAAAGCAATCAACTCTGTCTATTGATTCTCAAATAAATTATAATTTTTTTTTTTTTTTCAGCTTATCACAATCTGTGATTTGAAAAAGATATTCTTAAAGATTGCATAATTTATTACCTAATTTTAATCTCCATTGGCATAATGATTTATGGATTCATTTTATGGTTACTTAGTTTTCATTTGCCATGAATAAATCTACTTAAAAGAGAATTAATTTTGTAATATCAAACAAGATATCAACAAGTTATCATCATGATAAATATTGTAGTTTACTGCCATGAAATTTTTTGTTATTGTACCTTTTATACAAGGAAATCAAATTGGAAAATATTGTTTTCGGGTGTTTGGAACTTCTAAACAATATGCTCTACGCATAAATTTTAAATTCATTTATTAGTAAATCTTATCACAAACTATGACTTGGAAGAATATATTCTTGAGACCAATTGAAAATATTATTGAATTCTGATTTTCAAACAGAATATTTCATTTATGTTTTATTAGAAAGCTCTCTCTTAAGAGGTTCTATTCGACTTTATCTATGATGATTCTAACTGTCATGGAACATCCCCCAAGGTTTATAACTTAACGTGAGTGAAATCAAAAAAAGAAGAAGTCTCTGACCCTAGCTGGCTATATGGAAATTGATTTAAAACATTAAAATAACACAATTTGGAATGATTAACATATGACCTGGTATGAATTTGGAACTATCTAAAGTTTGCAAGTCGATTTGTAATCAGCTCCTTTCCAATTGCTTGTAGACATCACCGCAATGTATAAAAACTTAAACCCTCAGTAGGAAGATGATATATGGCTAAGAGTAATAGAATGACACTACTATGAATTGGGAAAAAAGGGTTTTAATGTTCTTGCAGATACTCGATACATATATGAAGCAGAGTAATCGATGATAAATGGAGCCACCATAAGCAAGGAAAGAATGTGATATTAAAAGAAAGAGAAATGGAAATGTGCTCTTGCCTTCTTGTCTCACCCCGCCCAAGATATTAAAAGGTCTTAAAAAGACTCTTTGGCTTCTGTAACTTAAAGATCACTTGTCAATTTAATACGCCAAGTGTTTAATCAGTTATAAACAAGGGAAGAATAAAGATGGAAAAAGAGTTGGAAGGTTATAATTCGAATATTATAAGTTGAATGTTATTATATTTGAATATTATTATAATTTTATATTGTATATGTACATGTAAATATATTAATGGGGTGACATCACTTTATTTAATTTTTATAATATAATGATGCCATTTCATTTTTATATCTATATGTACGTATATAGATATATCTATTATAATAACAAAGTGAAAGATCCTATTAAATCCTTTGAGGTACATTTTATAATTCAATTAAATTATTTTACATTTTAAATTATTTATTTAATAGCTCATGCAGTTTCATTGATTGTACCCTAATGTTCAAGTTGCTAGGTCCTCAACCCATTTTTGCTCAGTGATGGTGATGCTCTTGTGCCTAATTCTTTTCTAATAATGCTTCCACCCCTTGGACATGCTTCCTACAAGGAAATTCTCCGAAGTTAAGTCATATTATCATAACAAGTTATTTAATCATAAATAATCATAATGACTAATCGCCTATTCAATTTCATGAATTTGTGATAAATAATTATAACGACTAGCCATTTTACCACTTCACAAGATTATAACAAATTTAGTTGTCAACTGACTTCATGTGAACCACAATGGCTAAATTTTAAATTGGGTCAAAAATTGGGATGTAACACAAAAGGTACCCCATCAGCATGTAAAAGATGTTTTTTTCTTGATCTCTAGGGGCAGTTTTGATTTCATTGTAACCTAAGAAGTCATCCATTAAAGAATACATTTCATAGCCTACAATCATATCTACCATCATATCTATGTCAGGTAGTGGAAAATCATCCTTAGGGAATTCTTTGTTTGAGTCTCTAAAATTGGTACACACTCAAATGAACTTATCATGTTTACATATAGGTACAATATTGGAGATCCACTCTGCATAATCAATAGCTCTAATAAAGTTTACACTTAGGAGTTTTTCTATTTCTGCCTTGACCAAAAGAGCCACATGTGGATGCATCTTTCTCAACTTTTGTTTAACAGGCTTGAAACCAGGAGAAATAGATAGATGATGCATAATTAAATCGGTATCAAGACCAATCATATCTAAGTAGGTCCAGGCAAAATTTATTTTCTTTTCTTGAAAAACTTAGTAAAGTTCTCCTTTTCTCCAACTGATAGAGGCTGAGCCACATGAATAATTTTAGGAGACTCTTTTGTACCCAAGTTGATAGGCTATGTGGGTTTGATGAGAACTAAAGATCTATCCTAAAAATAGCTTGGTAGACTACCAAGTACCTCATTTGCAGGTTCCTCAAGGAGGTTTTCACCTTTAGGTACGTCTTGATTTTTACTCTTTTTGGGCTCAAATACTGGCACAAAGTGGTTTTTGCCATCTAACCACTTATTTGTCCTTTTGATTTTATGACACAGGTACTTGATATTTGTTTCTTTCATGTTAACCGTAGGTTTACTGGTGGACGATATCACGAGTTTGATAGGCATTCAAGTAGCAGGAGATCTCATAGTCATCTTAGAAAGATGGTAGTTCAAGTTTTAGAGCAAAACCAGTCTATGAAATCGGGATGGATTAATGAGAGGGACATGGAGGCTTCAAGTTTATTGATATGGAAAGAGTCATCTCTGTTTGTTAGTAAACAGATTTTTCCTTCAAAGAAATAATGAAATAAACTGACTCTTAAATGCCCAGAAAGAAGAACAAACAGAACTAATAGTTGGATGAGTTACCATAGGCTTATAACCCTCCTCTAAATTGAGAGGTACAGCTCCCTCATTGAAATATTTACAATGAATTGAATAATAGGATGTATCATTAACTTGAAGATATCAAGAGTTTTTGACATTCATTCATAAACATGAAATGAATGTGATTGATAGATTTATAGGTTAGAATAAAGAGAGAAAGATCAACAAATAGCCACACGACCATTCATTCAATCCTTCCTTAAATTGCACAGAAAATGCAGGATTATGTTATTTATTCTACAAACTATAAGTGACACAGGACTGCATCCAAAACATGAAAGATGTGACCACACGATCAGTATCAATCTAAGAAAGATATATTCAGACTACACAGTCTGATAGATATAAACTTCTCTTCACTTTATATAAAAAAAAAGAAACCACATGATTTTCCTGTCCCTGTGATTACAATCAACATTTGCAGAAAAATAAATAACCTTCTCCTATCTCCCTATTATAAACAGAAAATGTGTCCCCTTCCTGGCAGCCACACGACATGCAGAAAAAGAAGCCCCTACCCCTCCTTTTTACTGCCTATTTAACCTCTAGACCTTCTAGTAACTTTTAGTTACATAACTAATTCTTGGGAGTAACTCCTCTTGATCGATAATATTATCAAGTATTTTATTTCTTTTTAAGCAGATAGGCTTCACTCCTTGAATATCTTTGGACGGATTGTTCAGATTTATCAGTAGTTAGACGCTGAGAAAGAAGGAACGGTGACCAGAAATAGAAAATAGAAAACTCAGACAGATATCCACTGGGATGGTGAGATGGCAGTCTTACGCTGGGGGAAATTGTCTGGTGTCGGTACATGTTGTCAGAAAATGGTCTCGGAAGTCGTGTGTTCAACATTGAAAGATCCACGCGTGTCAATCATGTTTCTGCAAGTCATTTAAGCTGCGAATGCTTGCAATGCAGAAGGCCACGGGAAGGGACAGCTGATAGCATTGGCTTGGAGAATGAAGGCCGTGAGATTAGGAAGGGCGCATAGGCGGAAGTGAGGTTGCTAGAAATGGAGCCCCCCGTGAGAGCAATATTGTAGAAGAATCCAGTTTAAGCAAATGGATTTTGGTGAGACTCATTCCAGTAGCTCAAGGCATTCCACATGTCCTTCCAATCTCCCTTCTTGATTTTAAGGAGAATAATGCCATCTTTTGAGAGGGAAGTGCAGCGAAAAAGCATAAGTAGAAATCTCAGAATGTTATAGCAAAAGAAAGTGAGAGTCCAGGTCGCCATTATTTCTGCCACAATATCTTGATGTTTTGGCAAAAGAAAAAGCACCCCTTAGAGAAATGCCCAAGGCGGCTTTCAGATTTGAGGCTCATTGAAAGGTTGTTTTTCTTCGCAAAGTCCAACACAGTAAGTTCCTGAGGTGGAAATGCACATCAACGTGCATATTCGCACCACATTTTTCATCATAAGAAGTTTACAATTTCACGAATGTTCGTAGGATCTTTGGAGTGGAAAATATGACGAAGCTTCATCCTTCTTGTTAGAATAGAAAAGAATATTACGAATCATTCAAACGTAAATTTTGTTCTTCCTTGAAACTACTTTTAAAATCAGTAGATTTAATCCTTTCATTTTAATTTTCATTCTTTGATGCTATAGAATGATTTTTAATATATTTTAATAGCCTAATAAACCATCCTTTTGTTTTTAGATATTCCCTTCTATATATCGATGTTTATGATTGATATTTCTTGATTATTCCATTGGGCACAAGCAGCCCAAGCTTTTAATTCTTATGAAGTAGGATATTTGAAGCATAAATAATGAAGATTTTTTTTTTTTAAATGTATATTCTAAGTCTAGAATCAACACCAAAACTCTATTAACTATTTAACAATATGCCAAGGAATATTAATGAAGCTAAGCACACTATTAACCAATTTATAAAATATTAACAAAGTAATAAACCCATATGAGATTGGAAGATGTGGGAGAGGAGTGAAAAAACATTGAAATCATTTTTATCTTATATTTCTATTGCAGCAAAATATAGATTAATAAAAGGAAATAGATTTTCTGAATCATTAATTTAGATTGATTCTAGCATCAATGAACTTAAAAAATATAAAAGACCTTTAACCTTAAGAAAACTAAACACATTCAATAAAAACATACTTCGTTACCCTCCTATCAACAAAGTCTTGTGTTTTTAAGAACTGCACAAGAGGTGATGAAGAATGAGAGAAATTGAAGAAAATGATGCAAGATAAAATTGTAATTATAAAAATTATACTTTGATCTAATATCAACAAGACTAGTGCCATAAATGATAGTTCAAAAATATATCCTGAGACACTATAAATGCAAATAGATATATGTATACATTTCTTTGAAGCCAAAGATGTCTAGAGAGAGAGGGAGGAGAAAATAGATGGAGAGGTAGAAGGATATGTAAAGGTAGATAGACAAGGAATTTTTTTTTTTTTTATAAAGATGGTAAGAAAAAGATAAAGAGATATAGTGATATAGAGTATGACAGAGAGGAAGAGATAAGAGATATAATGATATAAAATATGAAGGAGAGGAAGACTCAAAGATGATGAGATACAACTAATTTTGAATTATTGATTTCAAAAAGCCAAGTTTCCCATTTCATATAAAAAATGATAGTTAGATGGATAGAGGTATAGAGAGAGAGAGAGAGAGAGAGAGAGAGAGAGAGAGAGAGAGAGAGAGAGAGAGAGAGAGAGAGAGAGCTGGAATGAAAAGATATATATGGTGATATATAGATAGATACATAGATATGGTGGATTAAAGAGAAATAAAGGAAACATGATAAAGATAGAGAGGGGTTAAGGGAAAAGAGAGGGGTAAGATAAGATAGAAATGGGAGGGAGAAAATAGTTGTATCTACATGCACGAGAAAGGAAGATATAAAGGTAGGGATAGGGAAAGCGTGGGAGTTGGAGAGAGAGACATATAATAGAGAAATAGAGACAGATATAGATCCATAAATATATTACAATATGATAATGTGTGTGTGTGTGTGTGTGTGTGTGTGTGTTTTACTATTTTCCTCGAAATTGTTTCTCAAAACTTGAAATATTTCCCAATTTTTCCTAGTTAATTCAACTTAAATAGTACTTAATCAACAACAGAGATAGGAGCCAAGGCTAGAAAGGGAGGAAGAAAGGGTGGTGTGAATAAAAATAGTGTATCCAAATTGCTCAAGGTTGGCCTTCAATTTTCTACATGAAGATTAGCCATATATAAAAAGGACAAATATGCTAAGAGAGATGGATTTGGCACCCCTCTTTGCATTGTCATTGTAATGGAGTACTTGGTGATAGAGCTCCTTGAGATCACTTAAAATTCAATAGGGATAACAAGAAAGAATAGGATTATTCCCAAACATATCCTTCTTACTTTCATGAATGATGAAGAATTAAGGAAATCACTTCGTAGAGTGATTATTGCTCATGGAAGTGTTATGTCAAACATTCACCATGTATTTTTTGCCTTGCTTGATTATAGTCTAAGCATGTATTTATACAATTAAACATGCTTATATATGCATATATTGTATATATATATAAAGTTATATTTAGTTTTGTTATATTTTTTCACATGTTTTAATACATGTAGTGACTTGCACTAAGTACATTTAATAATTGATACATTTACACTCTCTGGTGAGTGTGAGTGCAATATGGAAGCTCTGTCAATTGAATTCAGTGAGTTGTTTGGAGTATTCAAGCATGACCTCAGAGAAGTCATCAAACTATGGATTTGGACAAGAGTTTTTGATCCATCAGACCTCCATCGAAGGATCTCACATATGGTGTTGCCATCATTGTTACTTGTTTGTTTGAGGGAAGACATCTTGCCCAAATAGAACAAAATACAAACACAATTTGTGTGTTAAACATTTGACATGACTTCATGTTTAACGTTAATGAAATTCATTTAAATTAACATTATAGTTATATTTATATATTATATTGTAACTAAAACTTATTAAATATGTCTGAAGCATAGATTTCAAGCGAAACATTTGCTTGTAAACCATCATTGGTGGTAGAATTAGCAGTAGGTGCATAAGAAGCAATGTGCAACACAAACAAGAGCAGATGGTATAAATTTCAATTGTGACTGGTGTGAAAGAGAGAGACAAGGTGTTATATGCCTAATTTTTGCCTAATTTTAAATTAATAATTGTAATATATATTTTTTTACTAGGGAATATTTTATTTAGTGTATGCTTTAAAAAGATATATTTAATACCAAAATAATATATACTAAAAAAATTACATATTTAAGATATATATACATATAACTTACACATATTTCATTATGAAAATGATTGTCGCTTGTGGTATGCTTGACCCAATAGACTCCTTTGAAAACTATAAATGACATAAAATATTCTCAAAAAATGAAATATGTAAAAACAATTTAACTAGATTCAGTAGATGAACACCAATGTGCATTAAACACATATATTGTAAAACAATTGTATGAGAAAGATGTTAGATTGCTTATGCAACATTGGACAAAGCTATGGCATTTACATGTATCATTTTTATAATAATATGTGCGTAGAGAATGTAAAAGTGAGAATGAGAGAGGAAAATGATGTTAGGGTTGAGAGAGGGATGGGGAGATGAAGAGATAAAGTGGTAAAGATTATGGTGCTTACATGTATCATTTTTATAATAATATTTGCGTAGAGAATGTAGAAGTGAGAATGAGAGAGGAAAATGATGTTAGGGTTGAGAGAGGGATGGGGAGATGAAGAGATAAAGTGGTAAAGATTATGTGGTGGTAAATAGATAGATATATAGATCAAAGAGATATATAGAACATTGCATATAGGTAAAGATGTTGAAGGTAAAGAGATAGGAATGTTAATTTGTGTATTTAATAAATATATAAAACATGGTTAGGATGGTAGATAGAAAAATTGTGAGAAGAGCGATCCAATAATAAGATCCATATAATCATTTGGCATATGTTTGACTATCAGCGTAACTCTTGCATCCCTCAAAAATGAAGTGCTAGCTTTTAATTCCCTTGTAACTGACATTTTATAAAATGTGTCATCACTGCCTCCCGCTAATTTGAAATATTCTGGGCTGGTCTGATGCCTAAAATACCAATTTGGATAACTGTTAAACCTGAGAGGGTGATCATGTTCCTTATTACCGATCCAAGATCTAACTCCATATTATTGGATGTTAATGTTGTTCGTTTCATGGGAAAAGAAAATCTATATTCGATAGAGAGTCAAATACAGATTGGACACTCATGCTGAGAAATTTTTGATGTGTCACAATGACCTCTACCTGAAATTTGATAGGTAACACCAGCCAAGTCACCCAATTGGAAAGCCAATTGACGCCTTATGTCTTCAATATTCAATGGCCTGTTCGGGCTCTTTATCTTGCCAAATGTTCTTTGCCACCATTTATGTCTCAGGTATATATATAGTAGGCATGTGAATGAATAGTATTGAATTTCTAATGCATGGCATAGCATTCCGAGTGATCTGTCGGGGATGATATTTGGCATTGATCTCCACCTTTGAATCCTTGTTCACTGTTTTGATGAGAATGTCCTCAGTCAACATTTGGTCAAATGCTTTGTAGAAGTCTCCCTCTATATCACAAAACATATAGCTCCGAATGTATTCCCGACTGTTACCCGAGCATCTTTCATTAAGGGGAATCCCCAAGGGTGTGCGATCATTATCTCCATACACACGACTTTCAAGTCTTCTTATGCAATGGACTCCCAGCGGCTCTGACTCGGCTACGTTATGGACATCGAGTTCACAATTCTATTATTGGCTCTGCATATCAGTCAATAACTCAGATGATTCCTCCTTGGGGATTTTCATATGCCGACCACGTGTTTGGTGTCTTCACGTTGACAGTCCCTTTCTTCTGTATGCTTCCTCATGAACATATTCAAGTTAATAGATCTAAGACATACCCAATATGTAGGGGTATGAGTTAAAGGTAAAGTGATCAGGTATAATGTCAAACATGTCGCTTGCGCTCATCATATCTCCAGACTTCTGTGCTTGACACCTCCATAATGTACCCGATGATTGCAATGTATTCACGTGGTCGTGGGTTTTCCTAAGGTCTTTGATGGCATTTACATGAGTGTTTTTCCCCGTGATGCTCAGTGCTAAGATGCTCTGGTTGGGGTCAGGCTGCTTCACGTGGTGAACACAAGGTATTTCTGAATTCCAACATGCTCGTTAACTGTCATCTTTAGGAACGCCATTCTGTCAAACAATTCACCTGTGCCTCTTATACTTCTTTAATCCCCTGCTCGAACACACCCGTATGATACGCTTGGTGATTCTCGCGTTTACAAGACTCGTCTCCTATAATCCAATTGATCATACTCTTGCATTGATAGTCCTCGAGTCATGTTCTTCTATTCATATGTGAATAGCTTTTGAAAAATTTCAATATTTCTTTGTGGCCTCAATGCCTTCACTGTGATTGTGCTATTAAGAATGGGTTGGGTTCGGAGGCGCTATACCCATCCTAAAACTGACATAGAGTGTAGTTCTGCTGCCTTTCTTGGGCTTTATCCATTACCACCTTTCATTATCAGAATACCACCAAACACTCATGTGTAATTATATGATACTCGCTCCCTTGAATGAGTGTCGATGACATTATGTCGAGCAGTTTGAACACATGCTCTATTTGTCGTGTTATTCATTGTGGTTCATCTTGATATCTTTCAACAACCTGTCGTACGAAGTTCACAACCCATGATCTTTACCGGATGCTGACATTCTTTTATCTGCTATATGAACGGGAAGAAGATTAAATCTTGTTGAGTAGTTGTAGATACACAATTCATGATCCCACGGTGAGCTTGTCCTCTCTGGATATCTCCATACGGCTTTCTATATGCAAGACACTTGGGCTTAATGCAGAAGCTCGTGGTAATGACCATTTGGTACTGCAAAGAACTAACCGATGAGATGGGGTCAAAGATGTCGTGGCTCATCTTATGAGTAATTCGCAGCTCCCCAACGAGTGTCTCAAACGTGTCTCTATTAATACATTAGAGTGCAGATTGTATATGTCATGTAGACTTTGGGAATTTCCCTTCATACAATTCTTTCATTAAAACCCGTGGCATCTCCCATATACATGGAAGCTCAAAATCTCTCTAGCTTACAATGCCCAACCTTATAAGGATCTCATATCATGCATCCTTTCCATTCACCATCGGGTTTTCATTGTGACTAATAAATATAAAGACAAGACCACACTATAGTCATAGTATGGTTACACACCGACCATGTCATAGCCATTTTTAATTGCATCTCATCATTTACTGAAAACCTTTTGACCACACCAATCGGGTTCCTATTATGAACTTCAGATGTTCACCCCTTATTTAATATACTTCTTTGATAATCTGAACCAATATATTTTTGATGTTGATGGACAGGGATTCCACAAGTGTTGTAGTAGATCTCAATATTTATTGAAGAGATATTCGAGCCTTTTTGGAGTAGAACATGTCACATACATTTCTCTGATGACTGAGACCTGAAATTGGTTTCGAACCTCGATTTGGGATATGAATCTTGGCTCTTTGAATTGCAAGCTCAATTTTGAACTTCGAACTTGAAGCTATAAACTTCGAGGTTCAAAATTCAAGTTCAACATATCCTCAACACATTGGCTTCTTCACAGGTCACAATCTACAAAACCATCATTAGCAATAAAACCAACCTAAAAGTCTTTTTATGGGGAAATTTTGAAGTTTACAATGTAGGTGTTGAAAGCATGCTTACACTATTGACATGAGAGGTTGAGCCTATAGTGAAAGTTCTAAAGGAATCCAAATCAAGAATAGGCCTAGAGGGATCAACATGATCCACTAAACAAGTTTGCGAACCAAACTTGTCAGAGCCTAAACTAGACACTTCGACTACGTTTGGTTGGGTAGCATAGGCATGGATGACATCCACTCCTAGTTCACAAGATGCATTTGAGAGACTTTCCCATTCATATTCACCAAAATCTATACTTTGGTTCGTAGCGATCAAGCAAGCAATGTTCTCTCTTATCCTTCCTCTGTTTGGATCTTCATGATCATATTCATCTGATTGGTGTTGTCTAGAGGTGGAAGCTTCAGCGTCATTAGAGGTAACCATAAGTTCTTCTCCCCAAAGGAGAGAAGTAGGAGGCATAAAATCCTCTTCTTGTAGAACAGGTGTAGCAAAGGATGGTTCATCATCCTCTGATTCACTAAACATGGGAGCTCTTTTGTCAAATCTGGGTAATTTGTCTTCTAGCCCAAAGCCTAGGCCAACAGTATCTTTAGGTTTGTGAGCCTCAGTATAACTTAAGGGTCCTGTGAGAGCTTTCTTGTTACCAATTAAGGATTTGTGGCCTTGATAGCCCATGTTTTTTAGAAATTTGTATCATTTTCCATAACACTTAGGAGAGATAGAAGTAGTGACCATGACTTCCTCCATATCTTCCTCTTCCCTATATATCCAATCTCTGATAGATTGATCTTCTTTTTATTCTTTTAGGGGAATCAAGGACTGAACAAAAGTGCCAAAAATGGTCATAACGAAAGCTAAGGGATTCAATTTTTTAGAAGGTTTCCCATAAGATCGAGGAGAAACTGGTAGAGCAGCAATAGAATCTAGAGTTTACTCGCCCATACCTAGACTCATCATTTTCAATTTTTGTTCACACTCTTTTAGGGACGATTTAAGCTCATGAGAAGAGCGATTGTGAGAAACAAGTGTTTCAGCAGTAGATAGTGTATTGATAGATATAGAGGGTAGAAGCAAGGAGTTGGGTCGCAATTCTATGGAAGTCCACAGATTGAGATCATGCTCCTTTAGAAACGGGTACCCATTTTTAAAAAATGGGTACCCATTTTAGGCTTGGGCACCCGATCCTAAATTTTAAAAATAGGCACCCATTTTTTTAAAAATCGAGTGCCCATTTTTTATTTTCAAAAAATGGGTACCCATTTTTTAAAACATAAAAATTTTGATTTTTTTATAAACAGGTACCCGTTTTTGAAAAGTAAAAAATGGGTACCCATTTCTAAAAATTTAAATTTTTGTTTTTTGGGGGGATTTTGTATGCCGATTTGACATTTTCAAAGCAGGTATCCATTTTTTGAATTTCAAATAATGGGTGGTTGTTTCTTACAACATTGGGTGGGATTTTTTTCTCCCACCTCGAATTTTGGTTTGGGAAAGGCTTGGTGAGACCAAGCCTATGTCTTGACCTCTCAAGATTTGGCTAAGACATTGAACTAACAAATTCATGCCTTGCCATAATTTTTAGATGGTCTCCCTAATCAAATTTTTTTATGAAACAAAAACCCATTAGAGCTCAGTGTCCTAATTTCAAAAATATAAATTTTATAGTGCTATGATTTTATTCACTATTTTTGTATTATTTTTTAATGAAAGGTGGTGCCTAAATGTAAAATAGTGAAGTTCACTAAAACTTTAATAACTTTTTTATTTTATAATTTTTCTTAAATTAATTTATATGTCATCAATCTACAGACAATTATTTTGAGGTTAAAATTTTTTTTTTTGAAAAAGTAAAAATTTGATCAAATTATGGTGTCAGTACACGAGAGGTTTTAAAATTTACCTTTATAGCCAATTAATAATTAATAAAAAAAAATTATTCAATAAAAATTTAAGAAAAAATATTGTCATCAATCTTAGGTGTATTAGGTAACTCCCTTTAAAAGGATTTATGAAAATTCATTTATTTGTATCAAATTATGGTTTTCGTACACAAGTGCGGTATGGTCCTAAAACACGCATTTTGAAAAAGTGGTTTTTAAAGATCCATAATAAAAACAATATCTATCATATGGGAACATAAATAAATTACATATTCAAAAACTAGATTTTGAACACTAAAATTTTTATTTTTGAAGTTTTTTATATTCAATCTCTAAATGCCTCAAATTTTGACATCAATTGACATAAAAATTCAAAAATAGGAAAAACACTTCCACTTTTTGTCCAAAAGTGAGACCCAACTTCTTGCACTTACCCTAGAATTTTCTCCAAGAATGACTATTTCAGTACCATTGAAGGGAAACTTTATACATTGGTGGTACAAAGATGGTACTGTCTGCATGTCATGAATCCAAGTTCTTTCGAGCAACAAATTATATTCTAGTGGGATGTCTAGAACTTGGAAGACCACATCTTTTTCAACATGACCAACATTGATTGGTAGCACAATAAGACCTTTAGAATGCTTTTCAACCTCATCATAGGCTTTGATGGTGATATTTTGCCTAGGGTCGATAGAAAAATTGGACATACAGAGCTACTGAATAATGTTGAAAAAGATAATGTTTAACCCTACACCATTTTCTATCAAGACTCGGTGGACATGAGTATGATAGATTTGGACTTCTATGTGTAGGGCTAGATTATGGGGATGACTAAGGGATCTGTCATCTTCTTTGGAGAATGTGAGGTAATTTGGTGAAGAAATGTGGTTCACCATAGCTTGGAATCGCTCAACATCAATATCCATGGGGACATTGGCTGTGTGTAATGCTTTTTCAAGAATATCCTTGTACAAAGGAGATAGCTTGGAATCGCTCAACATCAATATCCATGGGGACATTGGCTGTGTGTAATGCTTTTTCAAGAATATCCTTGTACAAAGATGGATATTTGTTTTGGGGTTCTTTACAACTGACTAACAAGGTCATAGTTGGATATAGCAGGGGTAGTTTCTTTTTTGGATGATGAGGCATTCTTAGGATCATTTGCAACTTTAAGGACAACTTTTGATTGCCCCCTAGTGATAGCATTAAGCATCTCATCATGCGAGGCGGAAGATTTTTCCACTATAAGAACTACCTTAGGTCGAGTGTCCCTGTATTGTTGTGAAGCATTGCATTTTTTTAAAACTACCTTAGGTCTTTCATCAATTGTATCATAATTGGGTTCCTTATCAAACTTAGGACCCATCATGCAAAGATATTCAATAAGTTCTATCATGTTAATGATGTTGTCATTATCTATGTATGTGTAGTTGATCTTTGCATCAGGATTTTTCATGTTAGCCTTAGATGATTTGCCTTTTTCATATTCTAGTAACAGTTGTTTGAAGGCTTTGTGATCAAAGTTTTTGACTAAGTCATTCGTTACTTCTTTTCTGGCATCAATAAGATCTTGGATAACATCTTTGAGCTTCAAGCAGTGCTCGGTGTTATGGGCTTTTCTCATATGGTAATTGTAGACATGGTTCTCTCCACCAAGTAGGTCTGATGGGTGGGTCATAGGGTAGAGAGTGGTCTAGAAGTGTGACCAGTTTGTTTGCAAGTAATGTCTTCAAGACCACTTCGTAAGGTTCTACCGTAGGTGTGTAAACACGTCTTGGCTTAGAATTTTTTTGTTTTTATTAGATGTCTGAGACTTTGAAGTCTCTTGTTGTTTCTCAATATAAATAGCATTGGAAAAGGTTGAAGGGAGACTCCTTGGTCTTAGGAGTATCCACTACTCCATCATTGACAACGTATTTGTTCCTATTCCAAGGCTTGTTCTTGTCTTTGTCATTCCCATTGCCATTTTTGTCTTTATTCAAGACAATGTCACCTTTTCTAATAGCAACATCCTCAATGTGGTAAGTTTTTTTAGCCATGGCATTGAAGGATGTGAATAGTTTTTTTCTAAAGTCAAATTAGAGTTTTGATACAAGTGTATTGACAAAAATGTCAATCTTCTCAGACTTAGGAATTTGTCGAGGGTATGTCGAATGTAAAGATCTTCATCGTTTGAGATACATTGCAAAGGATTCGCCTTGTTTTTGTTTAATGTTGCACAAATCCAACATAGTAATGGGAGTTGAATGTTGTAAGAATATTGTTGGATGAAGCGTTGTGCAAGTTCAGCAAATGTCTTGAGAGGAGGTGATAGTTTTGTGAACCATTCCACGGCTTGGACTCTCAAGCTCCTAGGAAACAACCTTGAATCGGGTATATGTATTCATGCATGTAATCCATACTAAGAGCATAGAAGTGTCTCACATGGTTGTGAGGATCACTATTTCCATTGTATTTATCATATTTGGGAACCTTTATATCCCTAAGAAATGGAAGCATGTAAAGACTCCTATCAAAAGGAAGAGCACATATAGATTCAACAAAGGATGTTTTGGGTTTTCCCTTAGAAACTTGTAGTTGTGTAAGTTGATTTCTAAGTTCTTATATTTCCTCCCTCAAAATATCAGCTTCATTAGGTTTTCATTTTTGGATTATCCTTTGCATGTCAAAGCCTTGAGGGAGTTTCCATCCCTTTTTTATCATGTATTGAAAGTATTGGTCCCCATTTTGTTCCAAGGCTTTGAGCATTAGCCATTGGGCAACCCCATCTTGTTGAAATCTAATCAAGTCTTCACTAGTGATTTCATCATCACTTTCATGATGTGATTGTGAATGTTTGGGTGGTGATGGTCATGCTCCTACATTGATTCTAGGAGTCCTAGGTGGCATATTATTTCCATCATTGCCACCGAGAGGGATGTTATCAAATGGGTTTCTATAGTAGCCTTGCCTATTTTTGTCATTATGTGCATGAGCATCAGACTCAGCTTAATGATAGGCTCTTTCTCTAGTGGCCATGTGTATAGCCTCTTTGATTCTTTCATTTTCTCATGCTTTTTCTTCTAAGCGATATTTTATCTCCTCGAGATGCATGGTGAGAAGGATGCTACCTTCACCCCTAGGTTTATCAAATGGTGTATCGAATGGATTCTCAAATCTATAGAGAGGGTTATGCCAGATATTAGCTTCTTGTGGTTTATCAGAGATAGGATCCTCCATGCAAGGTTGTTTGTGAGGTCGCCTAGTTGGAGTTTTCTATTGTTCAAAGGTGAAAGAAGGATGACTACTTTTACCAAATTGGAACCTAGTCGTGACTAGCATGTAAGAGAATGTCTTCATTTAATAGGATGAGAGAAGTGTTTCAAATTTGAAGCGTATAGGGTCAAGAATGATCACATGTCAAATATAGAATAAGCGAGTGGTTTGTTAAGAGTGATCAAGCATTTACAGCACTAGTGACTCAAGCCAAGAGAGTGAGCAAGTAGCTAGCACAGAAAGATAATCAAATTTTGAGAAGTGACCATTAGTGATCATTTTTAGCTTATATCTGATAGACTAAACTCATCTTTTTGACTTAGAATAGTACTTAACACAAAGATTTGTTTACCAAATTCAGGTAGGATGAAGTGATGACAACTCTAGACCAACTATTACACAATTTTAACTCTATCTTACAAGCAGCAAAAACAAGGGGATATTTCTCAATGATCCAAGCGATATTAGGACAGAAAAAAGTATTGTATGGTAGAGTTGACAATAGTTGGGCGATACTTTTTTGCCAGATGATGATTTTCCTTAAGAAGGGTGATATACTTCACTATAACTAGATGACATACTTTATAGTAGGCAGGCAATACAATTTCAAGAAAATAATATCATACGATATTTATCAAACGGGCATATGATAGAGTGACAGTGAACTATGAAAAAAATGTAGTTTTGAGCAAAAATACTCAAGTTTCAGGTTGATTGTCAAATATTTTCAGACCAGAACATTATGCAGATTGTATAGGACCTCACTTTTCATCAGAGAATAGTATGGTTTGCAAACAATAAGGGTAATTTGCATGTCTCAAACTGTTGGACAAGGGACAAAGCAACCTTTCCAACATGCAATTGTGATATCAAAGAAAATTCCTACCAATGCTAATGAGATGTTTGATTTGCAAGAACGTTTACACAGGTCCAACACATCCAAAAACACTTGCTAAGCAGATCTACCTAAGATTCAAGGTTCATTACTCAACAACTTGGCCCACACTAAGTGCCCCTTCACCTCACACCAAGTCGTTTCCCACAAGAGATATTGGCTTTGTCATGGAGATTCCATTAGCATAACCAAGGGGACACAAATGGTGAGTGTAAAATCTTGGGGTGATTCGGGTAATCCACTAGGATCAATCCTTGCAATAAGAAGTTGAGCGGAAAAATAAGGTAGTGACTAAACTAGAGTGTTTAGATCATGCTTTCATTTGTAATGCTCCTCTTGCACCCAATTATGGGACACCTTGCCTTGCGAAAAGTAATGGACCTCGTGGTCACAAGAGCACCTTAAGAATTCTTGCCTAGCATTTCCTCATGGTCCCAATCCCACAAGTACTCACACTAAGTGAAGAAAAGCACTACGTCTACCAAGGTTTTGTGTCCTTGGTAGCCTTGAGTTTATAGTGGTTTGGAATAACAAAAAATGTACACTAGAAATGTGCACCACTCTAAACCCTTTTATCCATGTGATTCCATGAATTGGAATGCTTGAATGTCAACTTAGCGCTCCCTATCCATAGAGTGAAAAGGAGTATTTTTTAGCATATGAATAGCTCTCAGATGAGACATAGAGACACAACCCTTGATAGTAAACCATGCAATGAGAGGTTCTAGAGACAAGAGCAAGAATGCAAGTGTCCAAAAGAACTCTCAATTATGCAATGCAAGTATGAACTAAGCTATAATGATATGCACAATGGAACTAGATAAATCCAAATGAGAGTGTTACTAAGCCAAGCTAGTTAAACTATGTGCTTTAAACTATTGCAAATGGAAAAGCTACACTATATGAATCTAAGTTAATATGCAGTGGTGATGAAAGAATTAGACAAGAAAATGAGAAATTCTCCACAAAGTTCTAAGAAATCAATCAAGAAACCTACAACATAACAATACTCAATAAGTGGATCCTTTGACAAGGAGAGGGCTCTCTCTTTTAAAGGTAGATGGATGGTTGAGATCAAGATCAAGGAAGTGGACAATCAAGGGTGAGGGTTGAATTTTGGCATGATCCATGTTTAAGAGCAAGTCAACCAATGAAAAGGAGTTGACTTTTCATGTGAGAAAAAAGCTTTTTCTTTTAATTTGTAAATAGAAAAAGGACTTTATGTGTGCACATTGAGTGGGTTAGAAGAATGGCATCTTTTATTTAATTAAAAGGGGACATGTTCTTTTAATCAAATATGGAATTAGGATAATATAGTCAAACTATAGGTTAAAATCAAATTAATTGATTTTTAGCAATTTTTATTAGAGAAATGATTAATTAATTTAGCCAAAATGTTGAGAAGGGGGCTAATAGTCTAGATGATCATTTTTAGGTGATTTCAAAATCCACTATGATGTCTATATCAAGTAGCAAAAAATCATCCTTAGGACATAAAAGATTAAGATCTCAGAAATTGAAATAGATGTGTATGCCAAGGCTTTGCCTATGAGTACAATATTGGAAATCCATTTATGAAAATCAATAGGATGGATGAGCTTTGATTGTAAAATATTTTGTAGTTCTAATTTGACCAAGAGTGCCACCTTAGGATTCATTTTGTGTTAAAAAAAAAATTAACAGGTCTAGCCTTTGGATCCACTACAAGGTGGTGCACAACCAAATTTGTGTCTAAGCTAGGCATGTATTTGTAGGTCCATGCAAAATTGATTTTTCCTTTCTATAGGAATTTAGTCATCATTTATTGTTCTTATGAACTCAAGGTAGCAACAATGTAGGTGATTTGTAGATTTTCTACAGTACCCAAGTTAACTGGAATAGTGTCTTCAATCAAGATAGATGACTTTTTTGGTGGAAGAGTTCTAAATAGATATTCAATCTCTCCCTCTTCTAGCACGACAAGGAGGTTTTCACCAGAAGATGCATCATTTATTTTGTCTTTTCCTTCATCCAGAAGTGTCCCAAAAGGGTTTTCACTTAAGGATATTTTCTCAATTTTTTAGTTTTTTATTTTCTTTTTCAATTTTGCGACTAAGAGAATTGACTTGGCTACCGAAGTAGGCTTCTCAATCATATTCAATCTCATGCTCGTAGTCTTGGAGATTCTTGAGGCCAACAAGAGCCATGATGAATTTGTCAAATTTACATATATTAAGGTTTGGTGGTGTGTCTTGAAGGTTCCAGTCTATTATGTCAAGGTTAGTGAGGGGAAGGTTGTGTGAGGAAACATTAGCTATGGTGATGATATGGACATACTTATCTAGGTCATCTTCACTGTATTGGAAGGGTACTTCAAAGAATTCCTCCTCTCCAATCTTAGAATTAGGTTCAACCATACAATATTTATCAACAAAGGATACCTTGGGTTTGAGGGAGCCCAATCCCTATCCTTTAGGATAAATAGTTGCCTCAAGGGGTTTTCTGATTGCATTTTTGTTAGGTCCTAGGCCGGTGTCGTGGTATCCCTTGCTTTCAAGAATTGGTGGTGCTTTGACATACTTGACTTTAGGGATTTCTATGAGATCACCTTTACCATTATAATAGAGCCAATCTACAATATTAGACTCTGTGTGTTCATCACAAAGGGAACCCCAATGTTCAAAGGTCATTTTATTCACATGCATGTTTCTTTTTCTGTATGAGGATGTATTGGGGAAGGTTTATCAAAAGACCAAGGAGAGAGTGGAAGTTATCCAATGCACAAGGCATCTTTGGATTGATAGTCGCCTAATGTCATGATTAACAAAATTCACCTTCTTTTCTATAGTTTTGACCTCTTCAACCTTCTCCTTTCCTTTACTAGAACTAGTATCAAGTTTGTGTGTTTATGTAACTGTATCGGGAGGTGTTTATGTTATTTTGAGAGCTTTGGGTATCACCTTTTCCAATTTACTAATAGGACGACTATTGGAGAAACTCCTAACCTTTTGCAGAAGATGAAGAGTTGGGCATCCCCTAGGATCATGACATCTCTTCCCTAGTGGGGAAACTTCAGGAATTGATGATAAGTAGATGAAACTACTTTTAGTGTATGTATCCAAGGTCTATCAAGCAAGATATTATATGGCAAGTCCAAGTCGAGGACATGGCATTTAGTGTTGATATGACGGGTCCTACCTGCAGTGAAAGCATGATAACCCACTTTGATTCATGTCCTCACTCATCATATACTATTATTTTCATTCTTTTGTTGATATCAAGGAGATCATCTAGAAAACCCAAGAAATAGATCATATTTAATGAACACAAGTTCAAACTAGATCCATTGTCTATAAGGGCATGTTTTATTTTCTATCACTGTATAAGGATTTCAATGTGAAGTAACAAATTTTGATGGGGATTAGAACCTTGGAAATATTTTTCTATGAAGATAAGGTGTTGTTGTGTCGTGACATTTCTAATCATGGCAGTTAATTGGAATGCATTGATGTTTTTAGGAACATAAGACTCTAAGAGAGTAGTCTCAAGGATCTCTTTGTGGATAGGTAATGTAGTGAGGAGCTCAAGAATGGATATTTGTGCAAGAGTCTTTCCTAATTGTAAAAGGACATCATAGCATAAAGTAGGTCATTATGAAGTGGATTGCGCAATAGGTGCATTTAGAACTGATGGATTAGTGGGATTGGGCATGGAAGCTTGCAAAGTAACTCTTCCCCGTCGTGTAATCACACCATAATCATTTTTTTGTAATGTGAGTGTGTTCACATAAATTTCAACTTCTTTGATGCAACCACACATGGAGTCAAAGCCACAGATATCATTGGTTTCTATTTTTCCACACAAGGAGTCAAAGTCTAATATGTGGTTAATAGAATAGTTATAGTGGAGTGTATTTGATGTGGAAGCTTGATTGACGTTATTGGTATTGTTATTTATAGTTTGGTTGTTGTTGTTTTTTTTGTGATCATGGAATGGTTTCCAAAAGATCTTCAATTTCACATTGTTAGAGGTTGGTCCCCCTTCAAGTTCTATTTCACCATTGTCAACAAGGTTTTGTACAAAAACTTTAATCTTGATGCATTTCTTAGTGTCACGTCCTTTGATGAGATGATACTCACAGTATTAATTGTCCACATATTATTGTGATTTAGGCTGATTTTTGTCAATGAGTGTTATATGGTGAAAAACGATCAAATTGTAATCTACTAGCTTCTTAAATATAACATCCTAAAGTTCTTGAAAGCTATTGAAATTTTTGTTTTGATCATTATCATGATTGTATTTTTTGATGTTGTTACAAGGAATTTATTGTGTTTGATTGTGTGATTACTGATTGTTCAGATTGTTGCACATTGATTTTGATTCTAATTACAACAGTTATTTTTGTTGTTGTTTCTACCTTGGAGGTTCTTCACACATTTAACATCACTAACACCATCATGTGTAACATCCTTGTTCTTCGACCAAAACATAGGTTTTCCATTTTGTTAAGAGTCATTGTTTGATGATGAAGAGTTGTAATGCTTAATGGAACCCTTTTCCAAGAGTCTATTCTCAATGTTCTTTCCTTTCTTGACCAAGGTTGCAAAATCTTCAAGACTAGCCATTTTCATCTAGAAAGACATCTTGGGAATCATATTTTTGATGAATATATTTACAAGGTGGGAATATTCAATTTTGTATGGCATTTGATTAGCAAGGTGTTGCCACCTTTATAAGAAATGATAAAATGTTTCATCATTTTTCTATTTAGTGTTACATAAGTCTCTCAACAACGCATGATATTCAATGTTGTATGAGTATTGTACTACAATTTTTCCCGTCAAGTTGTAAAAGGATGTAAAATATCCTCACGATAAGTTCATCAACCATTCAAGTATAGGACCTCCATAATTTCATGTAAAATGTCCCGTAAGGTAATCCTCACTATAGGTGACTTCTGGATATAAGGTAAATAACTCTTTGAGATGTGTGACAAGACATGTTTCACCTGTGTATTTGTCAAATTTTGGGATTTAAAAGTTTGGTGGAAATGATATCATGTTCATAGATCTTTCAAAGGGAAAGGGGAAAATTTTCTCGAAAGAGAAGTCCTTCATCCCTATGTTTCTCGTATTGTGGACAAAATTCCTAAGCTCATGTAATTGTCGGTCCAAATCTTGATTGTTTTGTATCCATGACAGTTGTGGATTTATGTTGAACCATCCTCCAAAGTTGGACGAGTTTTCAAATGGATTGTATGGTGGGGGTGGAGGAGGAGGTTGTGGAGGTGGTGGTGTTCCACCATGAACAATGTATTGGTATGTTGATGTGGAAATTGGAATGGATGTTTTGAACATACTTATTGGCATTTGTAAATATGAGGAATATATTGGTTGAGTCATGTCAATCATTTTTTCAATAGGTGCTTGCCCAATGTTAAAGCATCTTGAAATTGTACTTGTTGAGGTGGATTGCGGCATGCTAGCATGTGTAGTTGTGTTGGGTATGGTAGGACTAGAAAATGGGCTAATGTCTAACATACTATGAGAAAATCACAAACTCAATAAATGTACATCAACACCCTCTAGTCTACCATGAAAGAAAAATAAACAAAAGGAAGAAACACAAGGTTAAAAACCCCCTCTTTAATTTTTAGCTCCCATGTCCTTCTTTCTTCTCCATATGATGTAGC
Source organism: Cupressus sempervirens (assembly GCA_028749045.1). Classification (NCBI taxonomy): domain Eukaryota; kingdom Viridiplantae; phylum Streptophyta; class Pinopsida; order Cupressales; family Cupressaceae; genus Cupressus; species Cupressus sempervirens. Next base: position 93,526,638 of record CM053787.1, on the reverse strand, counting down.
TCCAAATTGCCTATAATGCACACAATTAGGAAGCAAGAAGCCTATAGTATTGATAATGCTATGAGAATACTAGAAGATGTGATTTTAACTTGAGAGAGAGAGAGAGAGAGAGAGAGAGAGAGAGAGAGAGAGAGAGAGAGAGAGAGAGAGAGAATACTAAGAAACTAGGGACTCAAGGACTCAAGACTTAGGGACCAGAAATGAGAGGAAGAATGCTCATTTTATAATCAACACGGAAGATGAGAGCATTAGAATTGTCACCTTGGATATGTGACTTGGCAAGAGATTCCTTTGATAATCCATGACACATATGACACAAGATGCCAAATGTAGGATTGTATGACGCTTGGAAGTCAAACATGGCTATAAATGGAAGAGGATCTATGAGGCGTCATATGACACCTCAAACCCACTTAAAGCCAAGAATCTATGACAATGGAAGCCAAATATGGATGTGTTTAAGAGAATAAGAATATATGGATTATGACATACCTTAGCCAAGTGTAAATGGAGAATCCACGATGTGTCAAGCCCATGTATCACGATGATGTCAGTATTATGTGGACTATTTGAATTTAAAAACTCCCTTATTCCACACAAATAGAAATTAGTGAAAATGGAATTAATGGAGGAAAATATGACTTAGGAAATTGTGAATTTCCATGGTTTGCGAATGATGAATCAACTAATTAATAAAATTAATTAATTGAGGATGATAATTAGGAAGAATAATTAGTAAACTGACATAGGATTAAATTATGGGTTGTTTAACCCTATAGAAAAAATTAGCAGATGATTGGCCAATTTGATTAATTAAGTGTGACAGTATCCTTTGATGAAATGTGATGATAATGGAGATTGACTAGGATGATGACAGATAGACCAAAGCCATGGTCAAATTGATCGATTGATTGAAATTGATAACATGCCAAGGACACATGACATGAATTAAAGATATGTAACATTTACCTGACATTGTAAAATGCTACAGGATTGAGATTGGTTGATAGGGTTGATCATAATAACAGCGATGGACACTGTCAATGTTATTAAATGGCTAATAATGCTATGATACAACACTGAGAGACTCGAAAATGTCAAAGATCAAATGATGTGAATAATAGTCTAACCTAGCACTAAGAGCCATGATAGTACTAAGGTCAAATTGATAAGATTTGATAGATTGATAGGTTTCCAAGGCACTGAAAGCCACAAAAATGCCTAGGATTGGACAAATGATGATAGATTTGGGATGTTTGACATGTTTTGGGATGATTAAGACTGATTTTGGGTGATTCCAAGTTGGTTTGGGGTGATTTTGAGTTGATTTGATATGATTTCGAGTTGATTTGAAATGGTTCCGAGTTTATATGAAATTAATGTAAAAGAGGATATGAATGATGATAGACACTGTTGAGATATGATAAAGTTCACCAAAAGATCAAAATTAGTGGAATGATAAAATGGAATGAGTTAGTATGAAAATGTGTTGAGACCATAGATGCGAACCATTATTGATCGTCTACATTTTACCCCTCTTTGATACAATGTGATTTAGAGCATCGTGTCAAGGAATGCTAACAAAAAAGACATAATAGCATGCCCCAGTAATGGTGGTATATATGGGTGCCCCCTTGAGAAATTGACTGAGATAAGCATATGATAGGTCAATTTCTTGACCATGAGAAGACAAAACCATAGCAACTAATGGATCACAAATTGGAGCTAAAATGTGAAAGTTAAGAGCTCTAAAGTGCAAAATGGGGGTCAATCAGGAGCCCAAGAGTATTTTCAGGGGTTACCACTCAAGATAGTGACCAAATAATGCAAATAATACCTCAGTTTTTTCACAACAAAGATACAAATCCAACGCAATTGACGAATTGAAAATCAAAGTTGAAACACAAAATTTATGGGCTCTGGAGTGCAACATAGGGGCTACGGGAGTAGGTTCAGGCATCTTACTACCCCAGGTGTGCCCAACACATGCCCAAGTGTGCCTAGTGCAGACTACACCATAGAAGGCTTCAGGGGCCAAAAATAGCCTGATTTGACTTAGAATGACCTGAAACTTTGTGTGTATATTCAAAATGATGGAAAGATGTCATAACATGAGTGAAATTAGTCAAACATGGTCAAATTTGGTTAATATTGGTCAAACAAAGGTTGAACTGAGGCTAGGCTAGGTGGAAAGCCACAAAAGGTTGACAGACAATGTAGGATGATGCAAGAATGCGAGAATGCAAGATGAAGATGATTTGGTGTATCAGAATACATGATTGTGGTGTTGGATGAAGAGATGAATGATAAAAGACTGAGGAGACAAGATGAGGACTAATTAGAATGAGGTGGACTTTTGCTTTCAGAAAGTGCACTATATGTTATTGGAGCTTTATTTTGATATGGGAAATAGAATGCAATACATCATGGCATAAAGGGCCAGAGCACTAATGCAAACATTTTGCTTAAACAAGCATGATGCAAACAGAAAATGACCTTGTCCTTCCTAAGGCATATATACATGCCCCAGACTCTCAAAGGTACATTATAACAGATAGAAAATAAAATATGACCATGAACCATCCCATCCACTCTCATAAATCAGTTTATATCATCGAGTGGTATAGGAACATGATCAAAGAAAAAACAAAGCAAAAATAAATCACTCATTAAATAGTATTTTAGGTTTTCAAATAGTGGTTGATAGGTTGATCATGTGATAGTTCTATTTGTGGATTCAGTTGATAGGTTCATAGTGACATGTTGGATTGATTGTTGGTTCACATTGCTCAGATAAGGGTGATTTTCATTGAAGTGTAGTGCTTTGAGTTTCAGTCGATGAAAGTGCAAGTGTTTATGCAAAAGGAGTGATTAAGTACAAGGTTTATTAGAAACTTTTTATGGGTTTTGTGATTTTTAGGGTTTTTGAGAATATTTGATGTTTTTTTGTTACTAGTTTCTTCAAGACATTTTACAATTTTAAGTGTTTACTTCAGGATGTTTTATGGTTTTTAGTGAGTTTATTCAAGACATTTAGTGATTTTTAGTGAATTTGTTTAGGACATTTTATGATTTTTAGAATTTTTTTTAGGATCATATTTGAATTTTAAGGATATTTTCAAGATCGTATTTGAATTTTTAGGTTTTTCCCAGGATTGTATTTGAATGTTTAGAATTTTTTCAGGATCGTATTTGAATTTTGAGGTTTTTTTAGGATCGTATTTGAATTTTTAGGATTTTTTTAGGATCATAAAGGACTTTAACTGTTAGCTCCAATTTGATATGCGATAAGTCCAATGGATAAGATGTGCTTAGGGACATGCCCCCAGTTCAAGCTCAAATTCATGCATTGTGTAGGTAATATGCCCCCAAACAAGATGTAAACTATGTACAGAGGCCAATGACAGAGTATGTATAGACTAGTGATGCTTTAGGTAAGATAATAATGAATATTAACTAGTTCATGGGTCATGACAAGGGACCAGAGATGTCTTGCAACATGAAGGATATGATCAAGGAATGGAAAAAGGGGAAAAAACCAGATGGAACCCCGATAGATAGAGGAGCAACAACTAATTACACATGGCGCATGTTTGCCAAGTTTTCACCATGGTACTTACCCAAAGTGCCTTGTTTGCAAAGTTTTCACTTTTGGATGGAATTTTACTCTTGACTCAAATTTTTGTGCCAAGATGCCTGTTTGCCAGGTTTTCATCAAGGCATCCATTTTTTCATGACTTTTTCACTTTTTCTCTTTTCTTCTTTCATGACTTTTTGCTATTTTTTTGATATTTTTTCAGGACTTTTTACCATTTTTTTGATTTTTTTTTAGGACTTTTAGATGGAATCACAAATTTTGATGATGAATGTTGAGAAGAAATATTTTTTTGGTGCTACTAGCTAATAATATATGGACCCACAATTGACCATAACTACATAGGAGTCCTTCCAAGTTTGTAGCTAAGATTAAACCATTAGAAAGACCTCGAGGTATACCATCATGTACCTTATGTAAGATAGTGGCTGCCTCTTGTGAATCAAGGCATTTTAGGATAAATGGGTCAATAGATATGTTGTGTGCGATGTCACTAATGATGACGTGCTCAAAGGCTTGTTGGATAGAGGTTGTATTTTGGTTATTGGGAAAATTAGGTAGTTGGATTTGGGGATAAACAATTGGATATAAGGGAGGATTGGGAGGATTGAGACCAACATCTTCCCACATGAAGGCTGATCGAGAGCACTCAAAAGGACTTAGTGGCATGTTGAATGTCGGAACTCTCATATTTATGACATCAACTTGTTTACCTTGTATGGAGTTGCTTAACTTTTGATTTTTTATTGTCTAATGATGCCTTTCGATTTTCACCAAGAGACCTACTTTTGTCATTTTTTTCTCTTTTTCCTTTACAACTAGAAGGTGGAGTTGGCTCCCCAAAATATGCTAATGTGTTCACCTTAGGAGAAATTGCTTCTTTATGATCACCAATTTTAATGCCTTCATAGATTTCAAAGTCTATTGCAAGAGCATCATCATTGTCGAATTGATCAAAAATTGTTGGTCTTAATCCAAAAGTTTAGGATAACTTGAGGGGACGTCATCATTAGTGTTGAATGGGCTTTGGTTGAAGGTATATAAATGGATATATGATTCAGTGGTATGATTGGGGTCATGCTTAGAAGCTGGAGGACTATTGGTTTCAAGTTGGGTATCCTCAGATGCCTTTTCATCATTCAAAACATCCATAGTCTTACATTTAGGTAGTGTAGTAATCAGAGGACCTATTCGTAATGGTTTGAATCCAAGCCCCAAACTAGGAGGTCATCCTTTCACAATGATAGGTTCAATTATTCCTTGTTTCTTACATCCAAGACTACCATAGCCATCATAGCCTTGTTTCTGCATGATAATAAACCCACATCCATACTTGTTAAGAGACACCAAAGTGGGTTCGTATTCTACTTTTGCTTTCTCAATGCATACGGAAGTATTCTCATCAATAGAAGTGATATTTTGTGTACTGATCTTAGAATGTTGTGATTTACCATGAGATTAGGGAGAAATTGGTGACTCCCTAATGTGGGATACTTGAGACATAAAGTATTCTCCACACCCATTGTCTTCAATCTTCATCTTTTATTTGGCCTTACCAAGGAGATATTAACATCCACATACTTAGAGGAATTTGTGGGTTGTGCTTCATTGTTTGTTGGGACGTGATATGCAGTAGCATCTCTCAGATTAGCACAAAATTGGAAAGGATTTGGATCACTAGGGATGGTAACCTCCACATTGTTGTAGGAAAACTTTAGACACTGATGATATGTAGATGGAACTACTTTCATAGCATGGATTCAAGGGTGTCCTAGTATCATGTTGCAATTCATTTCAATATCTAGGACCTGGAACAATGTATTTTTAGTAGTTGGACCAACTCTAATGGGTAATATGATGACACCCTTGGAGAAGCATTCACCATCATCATAGGCTTTTATTGTGATTATTCGAGAGGGATCCACATCATCTTCAAAGTAGCCTAAACCCTTGACAACTTTAAGGTTACAGATGTTTAGTCCTGCTCCTCCATCTATTAAGACACATCTGACTCTAGCATTATGGATGAAGACTTCGAGATGAAGGGGATCATTATGGTTGGGTTTGTCTTTAGGAATATCCCGAGGGGAAAAGGTGATATGTTGTGATGCAGATAGATTCCCAACCATAGCTTGGAACTAGGCAACATTGATGTTATATGGGACTACTGACTCTTTAAGGGCTTGATTCAAGATCTTTTGATGTTGGGGGGATGCATGCAATAGGTCCAAGATGGATATTTGTGTAGGGGTCTTGTCAAGTTTTTCAACAAGGCTATAATCAGATGAAGTAGTAGCAATAAGTCTATGAGGAGGTTCAGGTCTAGTAGAGGAAGTAGGTCTAGATGGAGCTCTAGGTAGGGTGATCTTGGTATGGTGTGTAGTGACAGTGCAATGAGGGTCTTCATCCTTTAAAGTGAATGTGGATATGCGAGAATTAGACTCATTGAAATAGTTGATGGTGTAGTCATATCCAATGCGTGTGTAATTCACATTAGCTTATGAGTTTGAGTTTTAACTAGAGGGTTTCTCTTTGTTGTGATTACCCAAAGGATCTTTGAAGATAGTGTGATCAAAGTTGGATGCTAGCAGTGATGGATCGACTATGATTACACCATCATCAATAAGGTCTTGTATTGCATGCTTTAGTTGGAAGCATGATGAGGTCTTCTGTCCTTTAGTGCAGTGATAATCACAGAATTTTTTGACATCCCACCAAGACGCTTTAGTTAGTGGCTCATCTTTGATTGGGGGTAACTACAGGAAGTTACTATTGAGTAATTGTTGAAGTGTAGTCTCAAGAGGTATCCCCAATGGTGTGAATTTCTATCTTTGGTTCTAGGATGTCTCTCTGGTCCATCCTACATGGAAGTCTCAGTTTTCTATTGTGGAGGTGATGTTTAATTGGGAGTTTGTGAATTTATAGGGTTTGTACCTTTCAAATTCAGTTGAGGTTGTAATGTGCTAATCGTACATGCATCCACAATGCCATCATTAGTCACATTCTTATTTTTAGAGAATTTTTTTTCCTTGTCATTAGACGAGTTGGTGTTTATTTTTTCCTTGTTCATCTTGATGATTCCCTTATGGATAAGAGCATCTTCAATACTAGCTCCTTTTCTCATCAATTTAGAAATGGTGCTTGGACTTTTGATTTTGAGTTCATACATTAAATTGGGGACTAGGTTTTCAATGCATAGGTCAACTTGTTGTTCTTCAGGAATTTCTAGTGAGCATTGACTGACTAAGCTTCTCTAGCATAGTAAGAATGTGATAAATGGTTCTCCCATCTTTTTTTTAGCTAAGCACAAATCGAAAAGTGTCACCTCATTTGCAATCTTAAAGGCAAAGTGGTAGATGAACTTGTTTGCCAACTCTGACCAAGATTTGATAGTACCGGGAAGTTTGGAGTACCATTCAAGTGTGGGCCCACCTAGAGAATGAGGGAACAATCTCATGAGGTAGGTAGTCTCATCACTGAGCTTGGTACAAGAGGCACAAAATTCCCTGATATGATCAACGGGGTTTCCTTTTCCTCAATATTTTTCGAATCTTGGACCCTCAAAGTGTTTTGGGAATGGAGGCATATACAGACTTTTATCAAATGGATTAGGATGTAGGTCCCTTTCTGTATATAGAGAATATTTCTTTTGGACTCCCAATGCCTTGACTTGTTTGGAAAGTTGTTTGAATTGTTGTAGTAATTCTTCATTAGGGTTTTGCATAATAGCCTTCCCTTCAAGTCTTTTGTGTCTATGAGTAGACCATTTACTGTGGTGAGAACTATGTCTGCTCGGTTCTAACATTTATATATCTGATGAGTCTAGTGATGTGTCACTAGATGGTGGAGGTATGTTAGTACCTCAAAGATGAAAGGGTCCTTGTTGTGATAGGTATTGGGGTACTTGTTGTGGTATTTGATGTGGTACTTGTTGTGGTATCGACTATGATTGTTGTACCATGGTTCGTTGTTGTGCCATTTGTCATGGTAGTTGTTGTGCCATTTGTTGTGGTTGTTGTTGAGATACCTCTATTGGTTTCATGTGGGACCATGTATGTGATTTTTGTTGTAGAGGTATCTATTGAGGTTGTTGTGGCACGTGTTGTTGTTGTAACAAATGTTTTTGGTGTAGAATTTGTTGCTCAAGGCGTCTTTGGTATTCCAACTGTTGTTTGAGTTGCTCTTGTTGTTTAGAAAACATGGAATTATTGTTGGTAGATTGCATGTAGTTCAAGTGGGTTTACATTGGATTGAGTGTTAGGGACGTCGTATGCTTGCACCACTTGAGGTTGTTATTGGTGTGGTTGATGTTGTTGTGAATGTGTGTTGGACATATTAAGGCCGTGTACTACTACAAGTTGATGTTTTTAGGGTAGTTGGTTATGTCCTTGAGAATTGAACATCATGTTGGTATTGTTGTTTTGGTACCTTTGTGTATTAGAGGTTTCTCCTCAGGACATCATATTGATTTGATAATGAGGCGTGTTCCTTTTGGGAATAGGTGTAATGTCAATAAGATTTTTCCTTTATGTTTCAATAGGGATTGTTGTAATTGATGTTTCACATGGTGTATTCATGGGAGGCTCCATAACATTTGATGTCATAACACTTGGTAGAGTTAGGAGCTAAGGTGCACTTTGTTGATTTTCCTCCAAAGGAGGTATGTTCGGCATCCCTAGAGTACAAGTCCCTTTAGGCATGTCTTGTTGTTGCATCATGTGATTGAGATCAAATCTTAACATCCTCTTGGGATATTTAGGAAGAGTATTGCTTTCCTTCATTGGTTGTGGTTCAATAAACAAGGGATTAATGTTGTTGTGTTCAAATGTACTTTAAAGGATTTTGATGGTTGATTCTTTATGGGACCTTATAGGTGCCATTATTGTGTTTGAAAACTCCAAAGGTTGTTTTCCCTTATCTAAGTCCACATTGATTATGGGTTGTATGTTTTCAATTGCTGTGTTGGTTTGATGTTTGGACTTAGGTCCCTCCAAGTGTGGATTAAACTTGACAATTTCTTGGGCTACCAAAAGTTTGAAGTTCTTGCAAAAAAAATTGTCTTGACATGCCTAGCCATTTCTTCATTAGCGATGTCATAATCAGTGTTAGAGTCATCATTTAAGTGTACAATACCTTGTTGTGTGTCTGATGTATTAGAGTTGAAGGTACTTGTGTTGGGTATTTTGAATTCAAAGGAGTGTGTTTGTTCATCCTAGGGTGTGGTTGGTACACTTCCACCTCTGGGTGGTATCGGCATGAATATAGGTTCAAAGTTAGGACTCCATTGAACCATCCCATGTGTAGGGGAAGTGCTTGAAGGAAACCTCATAGTAGGTGCATTGCTTAGGGTTTGTTGTGTCATCTCTTGATTATGGTGATTTTGCAAATACATGTTTAAGGGGTCCACAAGTAACAGTTGTGATGCCTCGATTTGGTCTTCGTTGAATGTTTGTTGGGTTTTCTTGCTCTTCTTTTTTCTTGGATGAGGTTTTGGTTGTGTGGGCACCTCAAAAAACAAGGGTTGGTAAATTTCTTCATATCTTTGAGTTGATTGTGTCCTAGTGAGTGTTGGCATGATACCTAAGGATGCAGATGCAGTGGAGGAAAACCTAAATGGACTCCCTGTCTCCCAAGTACACACCTAAACTACAAGTTGTAGTCAGACAGTACCAAGTGCACCCTTGGTGCACTTGGGGCCTTGAAGGTAAGCAGTTGGTAAACAGAAGGTATGTAGTTGGTAAACAGAGGTGCTAGGGTGACTAAAATGCAGAATATGAATTATTTGAGTGATTTTGAGTGTTTTCTAGGGTTTTGGGATGCAATGAAGGCTATGGAAGTGTAGATTAGGGTTCTAGAACTTAAGATGAAATACTTGGTTACCAAGTGCACTTTAGAACTACCAAATGGACACTGAAACTATCAACTGCACACTTGAAGTGTGCAGTTGGTAAAACAGAGGTGCAATTGGTAAAACAGGCCAAATTTTGATAATTAGGATGTGGGTATGCAAGATATGAGTGTTTTTTGGATTTTTGGGTATTTAGGGATGTTATGAAACCTAGGAAAGTGCCAAATGAACTAGAATTTTGGTATGCAAGATGAAAATTTCCTAGGCAAACTATGCAAATGTAAATGCAAGGTGACATTTTTGGAATTTGACTAAGGAGACGAAAATGACTCTATGGTATGTAAAGTGATGATTGGGTTAGACTTTGGACTTTATAATGATGCTATAGGTTGGTGTATGCAAGGTGGACTAAGCAAGGGATGATGTGCTAGGGTTGATAATGACATCTGAGATATGAAAAATAAGGATAAGTGACCAAGGAGACAAGTTGGTTGATAGACAAGTTGATAGGGTTAGATCATGGGAATGATGCTAGGGTTTTGAACAATGCAAGAGGAGGTGGAATATACCACTATCGTAAGTTAAAATGACATTTAGGGATACTAGGAATATGATAATACTAATGATAGGGGTATATGCAAGGTTTTTAACTTACGTGAAATCTTTGGAAAGTATTTTGTCTAGGAGTTTAACCTTGTGAAGATGGACTTTGGATCTTGACCAAAAACTGATAAAAGACAAAAATATCAAGTTGAAATAGATGACAAGGTCAAATCTATCAAGACATAGATAGAGTTTGACCAAAGAAAATGGTAAAAAAAAAAAGACAAAAGGACTAGTCAAGATCCATCATCCATCAACACTAGGAGATACCCTAGGACTCATACTTTGTTTAGATTTTTTGACTAAATTCAAAGGTTTTGGGTTCAAAATGGTGTTTAGGGGGCTCAAAATGATGGTGATGTTGAGCAGATACACAATATGCAAAGGTCCTAAGATGCAAAATGAGATTTTGGATGCAGAATGTTGTTTTGGGTGAGATGCAAAATGAGGACCTACAGTGGCATCTAAATGCAATGTCAGGGTCCCAAAATGTAGTTTGGAGGCCCAAAATGGTCATACAGGTGCCCAAGTATGCTTTGATAGCACCAAGTGTATTTCAATTGTGCCTATGGTGCAATTGGGTCCAATTTTGGCATAGCTGGTAGTTTCATGGTACAATTGGGAGGCTGGGTTGAATGGTTGTTGATTCTAAGTGGGGTGATTGCCAAGTTGCTATGCCAGAGAGTTAGGATGTTGGGGATGATTTTATGCTAGGATAGGAGATGTAAAATGAAGGTTACAACCTAAGGAAAAGTGTCCTAAGTGAATACAATGAAGGTTAGGAGGTGCAAAATGCAAATCAAGGCATGCTAATATAGGGGGACCTATCCAAGTACCTAATGACACCTCTAAAGTCTTTGAATGTTGTCTGGAATCCTAACTGGGTCTTTAGACCACCAAGTGCACTTAGATAGTACCAACTATGTTTGTGTTATAGTTAGGGCTAGTTTGGGCACAGTTGGCAGTTTCAAGGTGCAGTTGGTAAACAAGGCTAAAACTAAGGCAATTTTAAGTGCTAGGGTTTCCAGATTGATGTCACTGTGAGCTAAACAACAGAGGACAATGCTAGGACCAGAATGAAGGTTCAAAATGACATTTAGGACACCCAAAATGATGTTTAAAATGTGTAAGATGAAGGTTAGGTATGCAAAGATGCAAGATGGAAGATGCAAAGTGTAGATTTTGAGGTTGAAATGCAAAGACTAAGGGATGCACACTAAACCCTAATAAATGCAATATGAAAGATGAGGGATACTAAGTGAGCGCTAAAAGGTGCAAGATGAAGCTTATATGATGCAAGTATGAGGCTCAAACTAGGTTAAATGCAAGTGGGTTCTATGCAAGGATGAAATCTATGTTATGCCAAGCACATTTAGGAACACAAGTTGCCATGTTTTCCAAGTCTTGAATGTATTTGACCAAAATTTTCAAAGTTTTGACCAAGGTTGTAATGTTTTGATAGTGTTTGATGTTTTGACAAGGTTTTAACAGTTTCCAAGATGTAAATTTGCAAATTTTATTTTATCTTGATTAGTGTTTTACACACATGCAAGAGATATTAAGACAATAATAGTTGTTGTTAAAAGTGAACAGTCACACCACAACCTAGGCTTTAGGACTGAATCCACTGAATTCCTACTTGAATTGAAGTTTATATCCAGAGTGGACAACTTAGGATCTTGGTACCACAAGCTCCCCCTTACAACGTACTCATTTCTCGGGGCTACCAAGATCTGCTTCCCAAGGGGCATGACTTCCCAAGGGACGGTTGTCTCTACTAAGGATTGTGAGAATGTAGGATGTCTTCACGAGTATGGGTAAACCCCTTAAGCCAATGGATAGAAAGTATTTTGGCCACTAAAACAAGGTTTTTAGTAAGGGCATTCCATTTGGCAAGTGAATGATAAACTTCCTCAGAAGGTCTCCCAACCCCAAGAATCGGGGTTTGATGCACCACAAGGGTACTGGAGGAGAGCTATCACACAACAATATCGTCAACACGGCTTTCACCGTAATCAAGTTTTATATAGCAGCTAGAACATTGACCTGGCTTTTGGCCCGTTACCGCTCTAAAGTCATCCCCTAGCACACCAAATATCGAGTATCTTGGTCTAAGGCAGGCTTCCTATAGAAGTCACATGGATTTCTCTTGCACCCAAGATCCAAGAATGGTGAGGGGAGAGGATACGTCCATGTAACCCCTAGGGTTTTAAACATTGTACACATGCCAAATAGAAAAGAAAAAGTTCATTTTATGCACCAAATGAAGTGTTATTTAATCTAGGAAATGCACACACATGGTTTTGACAAACACATAGGGTCTTTGACAACATCCTGCAAACAACCATTAGTATTTTTTAATAATTATGTCTTCATATAATGATAACCACATGCTACAAAGAGACATTTGGTAACACAAAAACATCTACCCTAGGTCCTAGAAAGAAATAGAAACCCTAGATGTAGATTCTGAGTTATGTATATGCTTTTTGTGAACTAAGTGCGCTCTGACAAAGCAGACTGCACCCCAAAAGGTCAGAATGACCCAGAATGCCCCCCAAGTGCACTCAGACAGTGCTAACTGCACCCATGGTGCACTTAGGGCCCAAAAGGGTGCAACTAGTAGTTTCTAGGTGAAGTTGGGAGGTCAGTTGCAAAATGTGGGGAAATGGGCCCTAAATAATACCTAGAAAGTGAAATTCTAAAATCTACCCTCCCAAGTGCGCTCAAATAGTGCAGACTGTACCCATGGTGTAGTTGGAGCCTAGAAGGGAATAGTTGGTCATTTCTAAGTGCAGTTGGTAAGCTAGGGATAGCAGATGGGGGTTATGGTGGCTCCTAGGCTCCTAAAACTGCCTCCTAGGGGTCCTAAGTGTGCCCTGATAGAGCAGAGTGCACCCTAGGACAGAAAGCTAACAGAACACATAAATGAGAGCATAAAATCCTATTACCAGGCCCCCTAATTAGACTAAGTGTGATAAAAGAGAGAGAATAAGCATTACATGAAATGTCCCTTTACTGATTTTACATGGTATTTCCAGCCTCAAATCAGATCTTTAAAATCAAACAACCAATATTACAAAGATCAACCAATTTTCCCAATAAAACCCAAATCGGGTATGTCCAAATTAGTGCCAAAAAACTTCACAACTTCACAAATTACTAATAAATCTGAGAATGGACATTTTTACAGAAATTTCAGTAGCATAACAGCCTACAAAATGACATTTCCAGATTTGTATAGCCTTTACACAACAGCTCACAAATGTAGGACAAACTATGCTCAATCGGGCTCCCGAAATTAACAAACAATGCCCGGAAACACCACAATAACACTCATAAACTATCTCAGAAGTTTAATCACGACCCAATACATATATTCAGCTCTATTTTAACATCTTAAAGTCTGAAATACAGCAGCAACCCAAACTGATATGAAACACACAACTGAAAACACCAAACTCAAACCAAAAACAACCCCGAAAACCCACAAATCGGCATTGTTCAGCACAAAGGAAAACTCTGTATGAGCATGCACATGGAATGGCTTCAAACTCCTGTCCTTAGCCTTCTTGGAAACCTGCAAACTCCCGTTCTTGGGTCTCCTTCTCCACAGGTTTGGCAGCCTCTGAAGAACAACAAGAAAATTAGCAAAAATCAAGTTCTGGAATGAGTCCAAAATGCCTCCAAACTCCTTTTAAAGAGGGCATAACCCTAACTCACATCCAAGAGGGGCTAATAAAATATAATTTAATAATAATTTTTATTTATTAGTCCATTGGTTTCCAAAGATTAGCCCCTTTTTTCTGACTTCACCTTTTTGGAGCCTGCCTGCCTTAGCAAAGTTTTTTTTTTTTAATTATTTGAATAGGGGACATGACAAGTCCTCCCCTCCCAAATATTGCTTGTCCTCGAGCAATGAAGGTTGGAATTCTCAAGAATATGTGCTCCTTACTAAGTTGCATCCTCTAGTGGTAATCCTTTCCATTTGACCAAATGCTCTATGACGCTCCTATTTCTCAACCTTTTCTCTCTTGTATCCAAAATCTCTTCTGGTATCAAAACTAATTTCCCTTCATCATCAAGAGGTGGTAATTCTGTAGATACTATGGTTTGTTGGCCTAGAACCTTCTTTAAGCAAGATACATGAAAAATATTATGTATTTTGTTGTTTGGTGGGAGCTCCAATTCATAAGCTACCTCTCCTACCTTCTTGATGATTTTATAAGGCCCATAGAACCTTGGCTTGAGTTTCTCTGCCCCACTCCTCTTCAAGGTGCTTTGCTTATATGGCTGCAACCTAACAAATACTAAATCTCCCACCTCAAAAGATCTTTCAATCCTTTTCCTGTCAGCATATATCTTTTGTTGGTTCTGTGCATGTTGTAGATTATCCTTGAGGGACCTTATTATGTCTTGGCTTTGCTTGATGAAATCACTTGCTGCAGGTACTCTGCTATCGGAAAGTATTAGATCAACAAAGGAAAGGGATTCATAACCATAAAGAGCATGAAAAGGAGCCATACCAATAGACATGTGATGAGATGTATTGTAACAATACTCCCCTAGGTGTAACCATTTCACCCAAGCATGTTGTTGATTGGAAACATAGTTCCTCAAGTATCCCTCTATCCATTTATTAACTATCTCTGTTTGTCTATCTGTTTGAGGGTGATAGCTAGTACTGGGAGTGAGTTCAGTTCCTACCAAATGAAAGAGCTCCTTCCAAAAAGAGCTGAGGAATCTACTGTCCCGGTCACTAACAATGTTTCTAGGCAAACCATGTAATCTAAAAATTTCCTTGAAGAACAATTCGACCACTTGTGATGCCTTGAAATCAGATGTGATAGGAAAGAAATGTGCATACTTAGTTAGTCTATCTACCACCACATATATGCAATCCTTGCCTTGAACCTTGGGCAACCCAGTGATGAAATCCATGGAAATACTTTCCCATTTTTGTTCGGGAATAAGAAGTGGCTGCAACAACCCTGCAGGAAAATTTTGCTCACTCTTGCTTTGTTGGCATACCATACATTCCTTAATGTGTTTAAGGACATCCTCCTTCATACCCTTCCATGAAAACCGCTCTCAAATTTTCCTGTATGTCTTGAAGTATCCCTGATGACCAGCCAAAGGTGTGTCATGAAAGGCCCTCAATATCCTCTCCTTAGTTTTTGACCCTGGAACTAAGAAGATCATGTTCTTGTAATAAATCAATTCATCAACAACCTTGTACCTGTTATCATCCACTAACTTATCCAAAATCTTGGTGGCAAATGAATCTTTAGCATACTCTAAAATTATGGAGACTTTCCAATCAGCAGAGATAGATGATAAGGAACACAAAGTGGGCTTTCTTGAGAGAGCATCAGCAACCACATTATTCTTTCCTTTCATGTACTCATTATCAAAATCATAAGCTTGCAATTTGCTTACCCATTTTTGTTGATGATCATTCAAATCCCTTTGGTTCAAGAAGAACCTGAGGCTATTATGGTCTATCTTTACAATGAATCTCCCACATACCAAATATTGTCTAAACTTATGAAGTGCATGCATGATTGCCAACATTTCCTTATCATAGATGGAGTAACCTTTCTCTTATTGATTTAATTTTCTACTCTCAAATGCTATTGGATGTCCCCTTTGAGTTAGGACAGCCCCTATACCTTCTCCAGAAGCATCACATTCAACAACAAAAGGTAAAGAGAAATCTGGAATTGCAAGCACAGGGCATGAACTCATTACCTCCTTAAGCTTATCAAATGTTTTTTTGTGCCTCTTCTGTCCAAAAAAAAGCTCCTTTCTTTGTCAAATCAGTCAAGGGGGCAGAAAGCTGAGAAAATCCCTTGGCAAATCTCCTATAGTAGCTACACAACCCGAAGAAACCTCTCAACTGTGTAAGATTAGTGGGTGGAGGCCAATCCAAAATTGCCTGGATTTTTTGTTGATCAACCTGTACTCCTTTAGGGCTTATAATATGTCCCAAATATAGGATCTCTGTCAAACCAAACTCACATTTAGATAGCTTAGCATAGAAGGATTGCTGCTCCAAGATTTCCAAAACAGTGTCTATGTGCTTTAGATGCTCTTCCCATGTTTTACTGTATATCAAGATATCATCGAAAAATACCAAAACAAATTTTTGAAGATGCTGACTGAATACCTTATTCATACAAGATTGGAATGTTGCAGGTGCATTAGTGAGTCCAAATGGCATAACAAGAAATTCAAAGTGCCCATAGTGACATCTGAAAGCAGTCTTTTCCACATCTTCACTCCTTATTTGGATTTGATGGTAGCCTGATCTTAAGTCAATTTTTGAGAAGTATACAGCACCATGTAACTCATCAATGAGTTCATCTATGTGTGGTATGGGATACCTATTTTATATGGTCTTCTTGTTTAGAGCCCTGTAGTCTATACACATTCTCATTGTACCATCCTTTTTCCTGACAAGTACCACAGATGATGCAAATGGACTAGAGTTAGGCCTTATGAATCCCATGTCCAGGAGTTCTTTAATATATTTTTCAATTTCTTCCTTATAACCTCTTGGATGGTGGTATGGGGTTGTTATAACTGGTTTGGCACCCTGTTCTAACTCTATAACATGCTCAAAACCTCTATCTGGTGGTAATCCTGGAGGCAAATCATTGAAAACTATAGTATGCTTATCAAGAATATTTTGAATTTCAAAATGGAAATTACCTTGATTCTTTGGAGAGCTTGTTGGTTGGATTATGACTCCTACTGCCCATGTTACTTGTCCTCTTTGAAAAGTCCTCTCCATCCTCTTTGCAGAGACCGCCTTAGGTGCTCCATTGGATAACCCTCTCAATATGACTTCTTTCCCATTGGAATGAAATTTAAACTCCATAGTTTGATGGTTCATGTAATAGCCTCCGATAGAGTGCAACCATTGAACACCCAATACAAGATTTGTCCACCCAATACCAACCACATAGAAGTCATCACATAACTCATAATCTCCTAAGGTCATCTTGAGTTGTTTCACCACCCGTGTGCAAGGCATAGTGAATCCATCAGCTACAGTAACATTGAATCCCTCAAAATCTTCTGCTTTAAGCCCTCTTTTCATGACAAATCCCTCATCAATAAAATTGTGAGTTACCCCATTATCAAGAAGAATGGTCAACCTTTGCCCTGCTAGTACCCCTCGAATTCGGAAGGGATGGTATCTTGGGACTCCTGATAATGCTGCTAAAGTGCCATCCTTTCTGATTTCTTTTCCTTTCTCTTCTTCTACCTCCTCCTTAGTATCATGAAATTCCTCATGCTCATCTAAATCAGATTCTGAAGCAACTTCAATATAGTGCACTTGACCTTTCCCCAAACATCTGTGTCCTGGAACCCATGGCTCTCTACAAGTAAAACAAATCTTTTTCCTTCGTAATTCACTCCTAGTCTCTTCATCTACCTTCTTTTTTGCCACATTTGTCACATCTTTTGGTGGTAGTGTTGGGAAAGTCTTTTTCTGAAAATTTCCCGTATGTTGCCAAAGATTTGGGGGTTTTTGATTAGTGATTGATTTCATAGGCACGCAAGTTACAAGTTTCAAGCTTCTTTTGATAGCTTCCTGTAAGGTTGAGGGTGAGAAAGCCTTAACCAAACACTTAACAGAATCTTCTAAACCATCAAGAAAAAGATATACAATCCTCTTTTCACTCATATCAGGTACCATAACAGCCACTTTTTGAAATTCTTCTATATACTCATTAACTGATTTGGTTTTCTTCAACTTTGACAATTCTTTAAAGTACTCTTCATCATCCTTGAGGTCAAATCTATCTATCACTCTTTGACTAAAATCTTCAAATGTAGTTACCTGATCGTGACCTTGAGTAGTCATTCCATGATAACACCAATCATAGGCTGCATCTTCCAAGTGTAGACTTGCAAATTGAACAGCATCACTCTCTTTCATGGGGTTAAGTGTGAAGAAAGTTTGTCATTTTTGTAGCCATGCTCTAGCTGAAATTTTATTTGTTCCATCAAAAGTAGGTGTTGTAAACTTGCTTATTTTATTTTTGAGCTCTCTTCCACTTGTGTCATGCTCCCTTCTGTTCTCTTTCTTGGGCATCAAAGTGTTCATTATATCCACATATTCTCTAAAAGGAACTGAACTACGAAAGTCATCATCTAAGCCATTATAAGTAGCTCTTAATGTAATCAAGTTACCTGTAACCTCTTCCACTGGATTAATGGTTGGATTTGGTACTGGTGGCTCATCTGCAGGCAAGAAAATAGTTTTGGTTGATTTAGATGGTGTGGATCTCCCATTTCTTGGCTCCTCTGAAGTGCTCCCTTTCTTATTAATAGATGCAACTCCTTGTAATTTTTCTGTCAATATTCGCAAAGCCTCTCTAGTTTCCGCCAAACCATCCACTGTTTTCTTCTAAGTATTTTGGATGTCTTGCAAGAATTTCTTTTCCATCTCATCTGGATCAGCCATACTTTTTTCTTCCTTGGATTTTGTACTTTTGCTTTCAACTGGGGGTTTGATCAAAATTTATTTATTCTTTTCTCGCTGCAAATATCTTTTTTCTCTTTCACTTAGTTGCATGCGATCATAAATTTTGACATGCAACTAATTAGAAGCAACATGCAACCATAAAATATGACATGCAAGATCTGGGTAGTTGTTAAAACTGACATGCAAGATCTGGGTAGTTGTCAAAACTGACATGCAAGATCTGGGTAGTTATTAAAACTGACATGCAACTTCTACAAACCCTCAGGCTGGAAAGATCACGGCTCTGATACCACTGAAATGTCCCTTTACTGATTTTACATGGTATTTCCAGCCTCAAATCAGATCTTTAAAATCAAACAACCAGTATTACAAAGATCAACCAATTTCCCCAATAAAACCCAAATCGGGTGTGTCCAAATTAGTGCCAAAAAACTTCACAACTTCACAAATTACTAATAAATCTGAGAATGGACATTTTTACAGAAATTTCAGCAGCATAACAGCCTACAAAATGAAATTTCCAGATTTGTATAGCCTTTACACAACAGCTCACAAATGTAGGACAAACTATGCTCAATCGGACTCCCGAAATTAACAAACAATGCCCGAAAACACCACAATAACACTCATAAACTATCTCAGAAGTTTAATCACGATCCAATACATATATTCAGCTCTATTTTAACATCTTAAAGTCTGAAATACAGAAGCAACCCAAACTGATATGAAACACACAACTGAAAACACCAAACTCAAACCAAAAACAACCCTGAAAACCCACAAATCGGCATTGTTCAGCACAAAGGAAAACTCTGTATGAGCATGCACATGGAATGGCTTCAAACTCCCATCCTTAGCCTTCCTGAAAACCTGCAAACTTCCATTCTTGGGTCTCCTTCTCCACAGGTTTGGCAGCCTCTGAAGAACAACAAGAAAATTAGCAAAAATCAAGTTCTGGAATGAGTCCAAAATGCCTCCAAACCCCTTTTAAAGAGGGCATAACCCTAACTCACGTCCAAGAGTGGTTAATAAAATATAATTTAATAATAATTTTTATTTATTAGTCCATTGGTTTCCAAAGATTAGCCCCTTTTTTTCGACTTCACCTTTTTGGAGCCTGCCTGCCTTAGCAAAGTTTATTTTTTTTTAATTATTTGAATAGGGGACATGACATTACACCCCACCAAGTGAGCTCTTTCCTTGCACCTACAAGCACAAACACAAGAAACTCAAGTTAGTTAAGCATGTTTGCGTCGGGTTCACCAATTTTAGGACCAAAAAAAGGGCTAATGTCTAACATACTATGAGAAAATCATAAACTCAATAAACATACATCAACACCCTCTAGTCTACCATGAAAGCCAAATAAACAAAAGGGAGAAACACGAGGTTAAAAACCCCCTCTTTTATTTGTAGCTCCCATGTCCTTTCTTCTCCATATGATGTAGCTCCAAATTGCCTATAATGCACTAAATTAGGAAGAAAAAAGCTTATGGTAATGATAATGCTATGAGAATACTAGAAGATGTGATTTTAGCTTGAGAGAGAGAGAGAGAGAGAGAGAGAGAGAGAGAGAGAGAGAGAGAGAGAGAGAGAGAGAGAGAGCAAAGACTAAGAAACTAGGGACTTAAGGACTCAAGACTTAGGGACCGGAAATGAGAGGAAGAATGCTCATTTTATAATCAACACAGAAGATGAGAGCATTGGAATTGTCACTTTGGATATGCGACTTGGCAAGATATTCCTTTGAGAATCCATGACACATATAACACAAGATGCCAAATGTAGAATTTTATGATGCTTGGAAGTCAAACATGGCTATAAATGGAAGAGGATCTATGACGCATCATATGACACCTCAAACCCACTTAAAGCCAAGAATCTAAGACAATGGAAGCCAAATATGGATGTGTATAAGAGAATAAGAATATATGGATTATGGCATACCTTAGCCAAGTTTAAATGGAGAATCCACGATGTGTCAAGCCCATGTGTCATGATGATCTCAATATTATGTGGAATATTTGAATTTAAAAAATCTCTTATTCCACACAAATAGAAATTAGTGAAAATGGAATTAATGGAGGAAAACAAGACTTAGGAAATTGTGAATTTCCATGGTTTGCGAATGGTGAATCAATTAATTAACAAAATTAATTAATTGAGGATGATAATTAGGAAGAATAATTAGTAAAATGACATAGGATTAAATTATGGGTTGTTTAACCCTATAGAGAAAATTAGTGGATGATTGGCCAATTTGATTAATTAAGTGTGACAATATCTTTTGATGAAATGTGATGATAATGGAGATTGACTAGGATGATGATGGATAGACCAAAGCCATGGCCAAATTGATCGATTGATTGAAATTGATAACATGCCAAGGACACATGGCATGAATTAAAGATATGTAACATTTAACTAACATTGTAAAATGCTACAGGATCAAGATTGGTTGATAGGGTTGATCATAATAACATCAACGGACTTTTCAATGTTATTAAATGGTCGATAATACTATGATCCAACACTGAGAGACTTGACAATGTCAAAGATCAGATGATATGAATAATAGTTTGACCTAGCACTGAGAGCCATGACAGTACTAAGGTTAGATTGATAAGATTTGATAGATTGATAGGTTTCCAAGGCATTGGAAGCCACAACAAAGCTTAGGATTGGACAAATGATGATAGATTTTGGATGTTTGACATGTTTTGGGATGATTAAGACTGATTTTAGGTGATTTTGGGTTGAGGGTAAAAGCACAAACCTATGTCACCTTTTATAAAGGAGAAGTGATATCAGAATTTAAAGTCTTCAACTTTAATGACATAAAAGTGGCATTTGTTCTTAGAATTTGAAGATGATGTAAACTAATGAAATGTGTAAAATTAGATGAAGTTTATGTCTGTAATTTTTTGTTTTTAAATGAGTGAAAATTTTATCTATTTTTTAATTTTTAAAGTCTATTTTTAAATGTTGAAAATATAGAGTTTTTTTTCCATCAAACAAATATATGTAAATGTTCATATTTTGGTCTGATTTTCGAATATGGTAGAGTCGACATGTATACCTAGTGCACCAAAAAAGAAAAATTAAAATTTGGCTAATATTTTTCAAGTTATAACTGGTCAAAGTTAAAATTATCATACATTAACAAAAATTTTCTCCCATCAAACTGTTTCTATCAAATCTACATTTTTTTAAAACAAATTACATATTCTTGAAGAAGACTCTCTCCTCTAGTACAGTATTAAAAAATAATAATTTTTGGACATGATTTATTATTTTTTTCTTATTTTTGAATAGAGAACTTCCTAAATCTTAAAATACCTACTTGTAATATTTTCAAATTATAACATATTATCCATAATCAAAATAATAATAAAATTATATGATCGTAATCTTGACTTCGAGATCTACAAAACTATATTTTTAGTTTTTAAAAAAACTTCAATATAGTAGGTCAAATGGACCTTCAAAGTGAAAATTTTGTAGAATTTCTTATTTTTGCTTGTGTGGCTACCACCTAGGATGCCACATAGGCTGAAACTATTCTGGTCGAAACTGTTTCGGCCAAAAGAGTTTCGGTCGGAACCCCTGTCGGCCCAACTAACTACAAGCAGTTAGTTTGATGGTTTCAAGTACAAAATAACTTAGTTTCAAATTGTTTCATGTAAAAAACAACATTTGTGTTCTCTTTATTTTAATAAATATAGAAAACAGCGAAAAATAGAAGAGCATTTTTGGAAGACAACGATTTTTTAAGTCATTTTCAACAATTATTTTGCAGAAATCCTCAGAATCACAAAGGATCGAATATTTGTAAGGTGTTTTTTCCCATCTACTTATTTTTATTTTTATGTATTCTAAATTAAAGCATTAGCTGGTATTTAGTATTCAAAATCTTTTTCTTTTTTTTCTATAGGTAAAAGTATTCAATGGGTAGTAAAAGAAAAAGATCAAGGAAATATGATAGGAAAAGACATGACAAAATGAAAGGCCATACTAAACATAACCAAAACCAACCTATTGAAATTCCTAAATACGATGAGATTCATGAAGAGAATGAAAGTAATGAAGAGGAAGAAATTGGCAATTCTACTTATAGAAACAAATTAGAAGGCATAGCAAATTTGATGGATTTGGATGAGGAACTACTTTTTAACCAAATTCCATCTAAAGATCTAATAAATGATAACACTATTGGAAAGCATTGTCAGAACATGTGGGATGAATATTTCAAAGATAAAAGTATATTTGGATAGGCACAATTATTTGTCAAGTTATTTAGGAGAAAATTTATGAGACCTGTTTTAGAGTTGTTGGGTGTTGATAACAGGAAAAACTATGCACATAATATTAATAAAGCAATAGTTGAAAACTTGCAAAATGCTTATAACAAAATTGACAACACAACTCGAGGAGGTGATTTGAGTAATGCATGTAGAGCATTGATGACTACTATATCTAGTAGAAAATTAACACATAGAAAATAGGTACGTGCAATTTTTGATGTACTATATATATCCAAAAGAACTATTCAGAGATACATCAAGAGGAGAAATATGCTAGATGATAACATTGAGAATAACTGGGTGAATATTTGTAGAGTTCCTTGAAAAGAAAAATTTTTTGAACATGTGAAAAGACAAGTTATTGAATTTTGGACCACACATTCTCATGTTTCTTCCAATAGGTGTGATACTATACAAATTAAAGATCAAGAGATAGGGGTCAAAATTGAACATCCAAAACATTAAATAGATATAACTCAAAGTGAATTATTTCAAACATTCAAGCAAGAATTTTTAAATGTCAAAATATGTCAGAGAATGTTTGAAATTTTGCGTCCTTCCTTTGTATGCATAAATAAGATGCGTGAAACTTGTTGTTGTCGAAATCATGTTGAATTTGGTCTACACTTGCAATCATATAAAAAAGCTATGGCAGTACTTGATCCTAATTTGGTCATCCCTAGCAGTACAACATAATTTGTGAAGTCCATATTATGTGATAAATTAGAAGATTCAGATGAAATCAAAGTGCAATGCATCAAAAATCAGTGTGAAGATTGTGGAGATTTATGCAAATTTTTTGAAATGCAAATTGAGAATATTAGTGAATCCACACCAGTCTCATGAATGAGATATGAATATGAGACATACCAAAATAAGACAAGAGATGAATCCATAAAACTTGTATGAAGGAGAGTGAATTGCATTATGATGAGTTTATGACCAAGTTTTGTCCATTGATATATCCACATATCCAACATTGTCATGGTGCACGATGACAAGCTAAACAGTTTCGTGATTCCAAAAATTATTTTTCACCTAGTTGTAAACTTTCAGTTGTAGATTTTTTTGAGAATCATACATTTGCATCTCAAACAGAGCTTCAAGGGCAATATTATCATTCTAAACAAGTTGCAATATTTGTGCAAGTGACCTATAGACATGCACAATTCGAGGTGGATCAGATAGAAAGGTTGGATAAAAATGAACGCATCATCATCAAAGAAGTTCATTTCTATATTAGTGATGATAGAGTTCATGATAGGATTTATGTGGCTCATTGTTTTGCAATGTTCTCTGAAGATCTCAAAAATCGTGGAATAAATGTTTCAGAGAACTAGATTTGGTCTGATGGATGTGCAAGTTAGTATACATGAACTTACACATTTATTTTAACTTATATTTATTTGTACACATGTGCCTATTTTGATTTGATACATGTACATAGATAACTGTAGATACTTATCATGTTTCATGTTCACAGGACAATTCAAATCTGCAAAAGCATTTAATTGGTTAGCAATGCAACATGCTAGAACCAATGTTAGGTTTTTATGGAATTTCTTCGAAAGTGGACACAGAAAAGGGGAGCATGATGGAGTAGGAGCATCTATAAAGCATGCGCTTCGACAACATGAACTTGCAGGTAAATATATGCATTTAATGTGCATGTTTAATACAAGTAGCATATATACTTTTAAATTTTATATATATGCATATTGTATTTGCATACAGGGAATAGGATAGAGAGTACAAATCAAATTGTTGAATGGTGCAAAGTTTATTTTGCTACTCAAGATACTGAATACAATAAGCATTACTTTTGGGAAGTGAAAGGTGAGTTCTAAGTTATATTTATTTTTAAATATATTTTTCAAATTGTTCAGTTTTATATTAGATATAAATATTTTGAAATATGACAGTTATTTTTAATGTATTTGTAATAGATATAGGTCAATCTAATCCTTACAATTGTCAAACGATCCCTGGTATTAGAAGTTTGCATCGAGTGATGACTACAGGAAACCATAAACCTCCAGTAATTAAAGTAAGAGAGAAAACATGTTTTTGTGATGACTACATTAAGGACAATCCAGTGAGTGCATGTGAAAATATTGTGAATGGATATGTTTCACATTGGGATTTGAAGGAGATAGTTAGAAAGCCTCCTTCATTCATGATCCTGTATATTCAGTTGATTATGAGCGCATTTTTTATTTAGTTATGGCAGGTTTGTGCATGCATATATTATAGTACATATATATAAATTAGTATACATGCATATTCATTTTAAAATTAATTTATATTTATCTATATTTTTATATACATGCAGGAGATATTTTTGCAGTTCAAGCCTTAACAAATAATGTGGAAAATGTGGACTATTATCTTTTAAGATGCACAAAAGCAAAACACAAGTTGCTAGAAGGAACTATAGATGTTGATGGACAATCATATCCAATTGGATCGGTTATTATTGAAGGAACATATTATCAACAAACAAGGGTAATTGATGGTGGCATTGAATTTATTGAATACAAGCCTTTACATTACAGTAACCATGTTATAGCAACAAATTTACAATTTGAAGCAATACAAAGAAGAGGACGTCATGGAAATCAAAAGTGGAAACTATCTATTGAAGAACATGAAAAACTTCTAGAGATAATAAAAACTAGAGAGGATCCTAACAATACATTGTTTGTGGAGCTCTAGTTTACCTATGTACTTATTATGGAGCTTTAGTTCAGCTATGTCTATATAGCTAGATTATACTTTCACATTTAACATTGACAGAATATTTGTTTTATAAATTTGTATATATTGGATCATTTATCTTGGATATGTGAAATTAGACACATGTTTTGTTATTTTTATTTAAATTAGACATGGATATCTCATTTAAGACAACCTAGATTAGCACCTCCCCTTAAGACAACTTGTTAGGACCTCCCCTTAAGACCACCTATTAGGACATCCCCTTAGTACCACCTTTTAGGACCTCTCCTTAAGACAACCCCTTTAGTATTTGTATGTATTTATATACATTGTTTATGTTTTCTTACATATGATTGTTAATAAATGTATTTATGTTATATTCTATGCTATAATCTATGTTATACTCTAGATTTATATTCTTTATATGTTCTTACATGTATATGTTATATTCTATGTTATACTCTTTATATGTTACACATGTAGATTAAGACATTAAAAACAATAACATATACATATTTACATAAATATTGAAAACATATATGTCTACATTTAACACATGAACATAGTTAAATACATCTATGGAATAAAATATACATAAATATATTGAATTTATTTCAAAATATATATTGAATTTATGTATTAAATTTATTGAATTTATGTATTAAATTTATTTCAAAATATATATTGAATTTATGTATTAAATTTATTGAAATTATATATATTGAATTTATGTATTAAATTTATTGAAATATATATTGAATTTATGTAATAAATTTATGTATTAAATTTATTGAATTTATGCATTAAATTTATTGAATTTATGTATTAAATTTATTGAAATATATATTTCAAATTTATGTATTAAATTTATTGAATTTATGTATTAAATTTATTGAATTTATGTATTAAATTTATTGAAATATTTATTTCAAATTTATGTATTAAATTTATTGAATTTATGTATTAAATTTATTTAAATATATATATCAAGAATAACACATATACATAAACATGAATAACACATACATAAACATAAAACATTAAGACATTAAAAGATCAATTTAACATGTGTACATACATAAGACATTAAGTTCTAATACTCTTGATTTATATTCTTAAATACATGCATTAAATGTATTGATTAAATATTGAAAACATATGTATACATTCAACATGAACATAATATGTACATCTATACATAAAATAACACATCTATGAAATAATGTATACATACATGGGTAAAATGTATCCAAAATGCCATATAAAATGTCTCCAAAATACATCAAATATCTCTAAAATACCAGATGCATGCATCAAATGTATCTGAAATAACATGTACATCCATATAAAAGTATCTAAAATAAGACATGTATCTGAAATAACATGCATATATCCATATAAAAGTATCTATAAAATAACACATGTATCTGAGATAACATACATCTTTGGATATAAAAGTATCTAAAATGACATGTACATGTATATATATAAAATATACTGGCAACATCAATGAAATAGACATGTATGTGTAAACTAACATCAATCACATCCCCCTCCTGATCCTTGACCCCAAAAGGCTCTATGATCTGGATTTGCACCTTGCACGCCAAATGAAAGAAATATAAAATAAAAAATACATAACATATAAGGTCCATATATAATAAAAAATACATATATATAACATATATAATAAAATATATAATAAAAAATACATAACATACCTGTGACTCATGTCATGGAGGATCTATCAGGATCTGAAGATCTCCAAAAGGCAACAGACTATCACTAAGACCCTATAGAACACACATGTACATGTACACAAGTTAAATTGAATCACTCAAGAATGTGTATGTGTAAATTTATAGTAAAAAATAAATATAAACATATATAGATTTACAATATTTACCGTAGCATCATGTAATGCTCTACTAATCTGACTGATATCGGAGTCATGTAGTGATAGAGTGATCTTTGAATCATGGAATCTAGGTGCTCTAAGGCTAGGTTGTGCAGGAGCAGGAGCAGGAGTAGGTGCTACAGGATCCCAAGTAGGTGTGGGGACTGATGTGGGGATAGGAGTTGTAGGGACAAGAGTTTTATGTCCCTCCATAGGTGCAAGTGTTGTAGAATGTGCAGAGATATCCTCCTATCCCTGTGAGGGTTGTGGTCCTGTTGTGCATGACAAAATATGGCTGATGTGTCCACCAATGTCACGAAGAGGAATCCTTGTGACCATCGACAATGCCTAATATGCTCCAAGAAGATCAGATACTAAATAAGATGACATACGATGCAATGCATCCATATCTGATATGGCTGAAACCTCTAGTGGTGATGGTAGATCTACCATCTCATATAGATCATCAGCTCCTGTGCTAGAGGATGCACCTATTGAAACGAGACCATGAGATCGTAACATGCATCTACCACATCTATCTGAAGATATCTCCTATAACTATGTGACAACTATGGCAATGCTAGAATATATCTAAGTTACCTGACTATATCATCAAGATCATTCAAACCTACAGCAGTCATCTGTGGACCTCTCGGCATGACCAAAAGATTTGGACCCACCATTGCCCATTTATTAATAGGCACAAGGGTGTCCGCAAGTCTAAATCTCTCTAACATTCGGCCTCAGCCCTATCCAAAATGACCTAGAAAATCTGTATAGTCAACATCCTGATGTAAATGAATTTCTGCAAATAATTGTTTGCAGAAATAAAGGGGAAACTCATCCTTCTGTGGCCACCTATGATGTGTGGCTAACCATCGAGGATACATAAATGGAGCGACGAGTGGATCTGTACATTTTGTCGCTAAATAACCTCTAACCCTAGGCCTATCTGTATAAAAGGGAAACATGATCTTCACCATAGCAATGGAGACCTGACTATCAATCTGTGAATACTTCACAATGCTAGTGACACTGTGAGAAAGGGAAGAGTAGAATGTCTCAATACTAATATCATCAAATGGGTTGTACCCAGAGATCGTGTCGATCATCTAGCACAACTCATCCCTAATAGAAACAACCTTCTCCCTATTAGGGAGAGTGGTAGAAGCTAACAATGTAGAATCAAGATACTCGAGAGCACAAGATAATCTAGCAACAGTATTTGTAAATAAATGATGTCTCTCCTCAGTAGATGATGTCCGTCTATGTGATGTGCCCGATTCAACACTAGGACCCCCTCCATGAACACTAGCCTCCCTTGAGGACGTAGGTGCTCCACCAGTACCAAATGCCATAATGATATATATGCAAAGATCTAGATATCTATAAATGCAGAGTTAAGATATACATACATAAGTACATATAAAACTAAAAGTTAAATTTAATTTTAAAAATGTATGTATATAAATATGTACAAAGTTGAATGTAACTAAAAATATGCACATGTTATTTAGTACATCTAGCTCATGTATGTGCATATCTAGCTCAAATATGCACATCTAGCTCATGTATGTGAATAAAAAATATGCATGTATGCCATTTAGTACATCTAGATTTACTATGTTAATGTTTTCTAAAATGTAACTAATAGGTTTGTAAAACGTAATGTTATTTAAAGAACATTTTGGTTTACTATGTTAATATTTTGTAAAATATAACTAATAGATTTGTTGAACTAATGTTTACTATGTTAATGTTTTGTAAAATGTAACCAATAGGTTTGTTGTTAATATGTACTATGTTAATGTTTTCTAAAATGTAACTAATAGGTTTGTTGAACATTAATGTTTACTATGTTAATGTTTTGTATTTAAATGTAACTAATACTTGTTTGTTAAACATTAATGTTTACTATGTTAATGTTTTCTAAAATGTAACTAATAAGTTTGTTGAACATTAATGTTTACTATGTTAATGTTTTGTAAAATGTAACTAATGTTTTATTATCAACTACTAAACTCTATGCTAATGTTTTGTAAAATGTTTACTATGTTAATATTTTGTAAAATGTAACTAATGCTTTATTATCAACTACTAAAAAAAAAATTTAAAATATAATTAATTTAATTAATGAAACATTTAAAAACAATTGATTTAATTAATATTATCATCTAATAACTTAAAAATATTTTTTAAAAATAAAAAAATAAAAAATAAAAAATTCACCTACCTGTTATGGCTGAAACACTCTAACTGCGCTGGTGACCACTATGGTGAAATCAACAGTGAAAATGATTGCTTGGGAGAGATTTTGGGATATTTATAAAATCACATAAGTTCTGGCCGAAACACTTTCGGCCAGAACCCTGGCTTTGGCCGAAACTATTCCGGCCAGAACTGTTTTGGCCAAAACCCCTACGAATATCACAAAGGGTGACACAAGTTTGTGCTTCCACCCCCCATGCTTCTTCACAATTCAGTCCACAATTTACCTTGTCAATTTGTCTCAAATAAACTTTCAAACAAATTAAATTCATCCCATGAGTTAGCTAGAACTAACCAACAAAACTACCAAATCAAATAAATTGATACAAGAAAATCCTTCATTAGCTGACCCAACTCGATCAACACTAACTTAAAAAATACTTTCCTTCAAACTTCCTTTGTTAATCGAGTGAGCTCAATTAACACTTGTTCCATGCCAACTTCCTTTGGTAACAGAGTGAAATTGGCTAACATTGGTCATGTCTTGTCTTTCCTGGAATGCTCAGCATACACAGGAAACATCCTTCAACACTCGAGTGAGCTCGGCTAACATTGATTGCTCAGTAAAAGACTTGACATTTGTGTAACATCAAAGACAATATACAATTGAATGATTGTATCCAACAATCTAAAATGGGCATTTTGATCGAGCTTTTTGACCTTCAATTTATTAGCATCATTAGGCGACCTTTCATAGCTGGTCAATCATGTGTAAAGGGCACTTAGCCGAATCAAGAAGATAGAATCAAGAGGATTTCCATAGATTTATCTATCTTCACGCATTGATCTTATTCTTTGTATTGGTATTCATTTAGTGTGCCACATATACCCCCAGTAATAAGTCACTTTGTACCCAAATGCATGTGCTTAGGCATCATTGGTTATGTTTGCATTCTTCAAGCTAAGTGAGGTTCATTTTCCATGAATGTTGATCCTCCATCAAGCTAAATTTAGTGTCAAGCCACATCATCATGACACATTAAAATGAACGTCTACATTGCTTGAACATCTTGTAGCTCCAAGTCTCATGCTAGTGTACAAAGAGGCCATGTAACAAAAATCTTAACAACTTTTGGTCCTATTGATTGGTTTTTGGCCCTTCTTCAAATTGATTCACTGATAATTGATCATGGATTGCAATGATTAGTGAGACTGCAAGGTATCCAATAAATAGTGGCATCAACAGGGTCGTTTCTCAAAATATTGGTCTTATTGTGACCATGTGCTTTATCAATCTTCAACGGTGATGGTTCTAATTTATGCCATTTCAGAATTAGTGTGGAGTCTCAATTTGAGAGACTAGGTTTTATAAAGTTGAACCTATGTGAGAAATGATACCAAGCAATTAGGCCCCTCCGACACTTATTATGCTTAGATCTTATGTCAAAAATTTTGTGTGCATGGTCCATGCTCTCATAAATATGCAAAGGGTCCGATAAGGATTAAATCATATCTTCTTATAATTAAGCTTTGTAGTGCATACTTGCAGCTTAGACATTGATGAAAGAACATATATTGTAGGTGTTAGAACACCATCACCTATCACTCTGTGAGTGCCTATCAAGACCATAAATATCCAACCCATGTGCATTTTTATGCTTTTTAGGAAAAATATTTCAATTTGGTTGCCCCTAAATTCTGAATTGTCGATTCAAACTCATGGTATTTTGAGACTTCCTCATTGGTTTCTTGTTAATTTTGAAGAAAACTCAATTTTTCCATGTCTACAAAGAAGTGAATATAGTGCAAATGGTCATTTTCCCCATTTTCATCTAGATTTAAAACAATGACAACATACTTAATTAAAGGAACCAAAATAAATCTCTAAAATATTGTTGAAAAGGCCCCACACAAATTCCCTTTAAAGATGCTTTGTAGGCATATGTTGGGAATGTGCTCAGATCACTATAAATCACCCCAAAACTTTGATAAGACAAGAACAAAATTGATTTTTGATATCTCTTCCATGAAACCTTTGATAGGTGTGTTGTGCATAAACTTAGAGTTGATTTTTTGGGTCTAGGCATTTCAAATTTGAATCTTCCAAACCATCACAAATTTGAAACTGAATACTTGAAGCTTTGGCCTTGGATTATCTATTACTCATATCTTGGACTTAAATTTGCATTTTGAACCGATGAATGTGAAGCTTGAAGCTTGAACTTTAATCCTTTGGTTCAATGGTTTGAGAGTTCATCTAAATTTTTCACTATTGCATATCACTATTAAAAAAGGAAACCATACATATGATGAACAAGATCAAAAGAAATCATATTGTTAACCCTATATGGCTAAACTAACAATATAAAAATAGGCTATAGCTAAAATATAATAATGACCATAGTAGAAAATAACATAATATACAAGAAATATGAAGAACTAAACCTTATCTAATTACTCCACATTGGAGTCTGATGTGAAGTGCATAGGAGAGTCTAGGGGAACCAAGTGTCTGCTAGAAATGTCCTGCATAATCCTCCTATGTTCAGCCTGAATCTTTTGGAGCATTTCAGTCAATGTGTTGTCAAAATCTTCTTTGGCCTAGGCTAAGGCATGGGGTGAAGCATAATCATGGGTAATCTCATCGCTTTCTATTGTAGCTTTTCCTTCCTTTATCAGACAGAGGAACTTGCTTTCCTTAAGCTTAAATATAGTTGTAACCTACACAACAACATCGGCCCTTATGAGTCTCAAATGAGACTCAGTGAGATACATGTTCCTACCCTGAAAAACATCATTATTCCTAGCTTTCCAAATTTGCCAAAGGATATAGGAAGATAAAAAAGACAAAAAAATATTGAGTTTCATATTGCACTTACCAATGCAACCAGATAACACATTGCTATTGGAAAAATTATCACCAAGAACTAAACCAAAGGTTATCCATACTTTCTTGGAAAAGAAATGATAATAATAAAAATGTGGGAAAGATTCTGACAAATTGCACACTAAGAAAATATTAGGAGCATGATCACCAGGTTTGTAGAAGGGGAGTTTGTGCAAAAAGAGTCTCTAAAGGGAGCAACAAACTTTAGGCTCAATAGGTTTGTGCCAGAGAAGGGCAAAAAAATTCTTCCAGGTCCCTAAAACCAAATCAAGGTTCTAAATATCTTGGAGATAGTTGATGATGGCATAACTAGAAGAGATGATGGAGTAAACATATTTAGTCTTAACCAGGTGATAGGGTGTGGAATTAGGCCACCTTAGCTGGGCATTGTAAGAGGAGATACAATAGGTATGGTTTACAAGGAGGCCACTCAGGCAGTAATTCATCTAATGAGAGGGAGGAAGACCAAACCTGTTAACCAATTCTTCCCATTCTATAAGAGAGTCCTTAGCAAGAATTTCCTAGAAATATGAAATGCCCATTGCATTCCATATTTTGGCTAAGCACCCTTGGACAAGGGTCATAGGTTTATTTCTAGATCTAAAGTTCCACCAAATGGAATCAAGTCTACATAGAATGTTACTCCATTTAGTTCTGACACTTCTAGTGAACAAGTATTTGACATACTTCCATCCTTTCCAGATAGACTTAAAACATTGGATCCTCCTACTCCTATGTTCAATTCCATAGAGAGGAGGTCTCTATAATTCACATTGTGCCAACCTTAACCCTTGTTTGGTCGGGCATCTTTTATGTTATTCATTATCAATACTTTCCAAGGCTCCTCACCCACTATAACTTTAGCAATCCATTTAACTGCAAGAGCAATAACTTGATTTCTCAAGTCCTAAATTCCAAGGCCTCCTACTTCCTTCCTCATGGTGCACCATCTCCAATTAACAGCATGACCTTTGCCATTTTCTTTTCCATCTGAACATAGGTAATTCCTAATAATTCTTTGAATAAATTCAAAGTGATTCATATTGAAGAGCCAAGAAGAGGAGAAGTATATAGAATAAGAGGAAATAATTTTTTGACAAACTTGAATTCTCTTGGCCATGCTTAAATATTGGGAGTTCCATTTATTGAGCTTGACAAAAATCATATCCTTGACAGAGTTCCACATGTCTTTGATACAAGGATCAATAGAAAAAGCGATGTCAGGGTACCCAATGATCTGATTAGTGTCTCCCCAACTAAAACCAAACCTATTGCACCAATGAGGGGGGGAACATCGCAACCTAGGAGAATAGATTTAGCAATCAAAATCTTGTTGCCAAAAGCATCACAAAATACCTTTAATTTATTCATTGAGGTAATCATGTTCTCTTCCTCTAGTTGAAATAGCAATGTTGTATCATCAAAAAATTGCACATTAATAAGCTCTTCACCGTTTGGTAGAGATAGGCCTCTAACCCTTGGAGAACTGGAGTTATCTCTTAGCAAATAGTATAAGGAGTCAATTGCAATGACAAAGAGGGAGGGAGCAAGTGGACGGTCTTGTCTAATACACCTCGAAAGGCTAAAAAACTTAGAACATTTCCCATTGATCACCACAACTATATTAGCATCTTCCATAACGGTGGCCACCATGTGGCAAAATTTGCTAGGGAACCCTAGGGCTTTCATCATCATCTTAATAAACCCTCATTCAATTATGTCATAAGCTTTCTCATAGTCTAACAAGAGCATTCCTAATTTTTACCTAGATACTTTTGCCTAGTCTAGTGACTCCCAACATGTGATAAGATTTTCTAGGATATATCGTCCTTTGACAAATCTTGTCTGAGTGGGGGAATAACTTTAGGAATAACATTAACTAGCATATTGGCCAGTATTTTTTCTATAATTTTGTAGGACACATTCAAAAGGGTAATGGGTCTACAATTCTTGAGAAGAGTCTTATCTCCCCCTTTGGGAATCAACTTAATAAGATCAGCATTGATGTTCTGCCCCAGTGAGCCATTCTGAAAGGCCCATTGATACACATCTATGAGCTCATCACACATCCAACTTATGATTTCCTTATAGAATTCAACAGGAAGACCATCAAGTCCAAGGGATTTTTCATTCTTCAGACTCGAGATGAAGGATCTAATTTCTTCCATAATAATAGGTTTATCAAGGGTTTCAACCTCCAAACTTGAAAATATTTTGGGGATTATAGCCACAATAAGATTCTTGGTTTCTTCCATCCTACCACCAGCATCTTCGAAGGTAAAGAGGTTGTTTTAGAAACTAGTGAAGGCAGCCAAAATGTACTCTAGAGTGTCTAGGTTCCTTCTTTCTTCATTAATAGTTTCAATAGTGTCCTTGGCCTCTTTAGATTTAAGCACCTGAAAGAAAAAACTTGTTCCCTTGTCTACAAGTTCCATCCAATTTAATCTAGCCTTGAGTCTAGCACCTTGGGCTTTCCTAGTTCGAAGAGCTCCTAATTGATGTCCAATTCCAAATAAAATTGAATATATGGATATAGGATATTTTAGACCCATAGCCTTATGTAATACAACCTACAAAATTCTTTCAAAATCACTATCCAACAAACTTAAAAAGTACTACCAAAGCTCATTTCAGATGAACAGTCAGGTTTTGTTCCTAATAGGTCAATTCTTGATGGTATTATCATAATCCAAGAATTAATTCATTTTGTACAAATTAATAAGGAATCTTGTATGCTAATGAAGCTAGATATCAAAAAAGTCTATGATAAAGTAGATTGGAGATTCTTATGTAAAACACTTGAAGCTTTTGGGTTCTCTTGGCAACAAGTCAACTTA
This sequence comes from Cupressus sempervirens, assembly GCA_028749045.1. Classification (NCBI taxonomy): domain Eukaryota; kingdom Viridiplantae; phylum Streptophyta; class Pinopsida; order Cupressales; family Cupressaceae; genus Cupressus; species Cupressus sempervirens. The sequence goes on along the minus strand of CM053787.1, from coordinate 93,491,241 downwards.
ATTTATAACTACATTTTGACACCAAAAATTTCCCTTCTCACAAATAGTACCCCTGAAGGCTTTTTTAGCATCTCTAGAGGTATCAACCAAGGGAGTCCTATATCACATTTTCTCTTCATTATTATGGCAGAAGCATTTGAAAGAGCTATAATATAGGCTCAAACTGGAGAAATGTGTGTGTGTGTGTGTGTGTGTGTGTGTGTGTGTGTGTGTGTGTGTGTGTGTGTGTGTGTGTGTGTTTGTGTGTGTGTGTGTGTGTGTGTGTGTGTGTGTGTGTGTGTGTGTGTGTGTGTGTGTAGAGAGAGAGAGAGAAATGAATCACAGTAACTGAGCAGGTCACTAAAATAACGAATCAAAAATTTGCAGTTGATATCATTTTACCAGGAGAAAGCACTTTGGAAGAAGCTCAAAATTTTAAGAAAATAATAAATAATTAGATGGAAGCATGAGGTAAAAAATTAAAGGCTAACAAATTAGAGATTTTCTTTATTAATACCAAAGAGGAAGTGGAGAGAGAAATTTTTAGAAAGATGGAATGTAGAAAAGAAACTTTTCCATGCAAATACCTTGGTATTCAACTTCATAAAGACATTAGAGAAAGTAAAGCTTGGGATACAATTTTACAAAAATTGGATCAAAAAATGGGAAGATGGAAAGGGAAATGGTTAACTAAAGCTAGTAGAATGCCTATGATCAAAGCAATACTATTAGTCATCCCCACATATCATATGTCATGTCTTCCCCTACCCAAAGGTGTTAAAAGGAAATTAGACTCTAAACTTATAAAATTATTTTGGCAAGGAACTGGAGATAAGAAAAAAACAAGCTTTGATAAAATGAGAAAAAATGTATAGACCTTAAGAAGTTGGAGGCCTAGGCATAAAAAATTTTAGTTGAAAAAATGAGGCGCTAGGGGCAAAACTTATTTGGAGAATGTTTAAAGAACATAATAGTAAATGGGCCAAATTTGTATACCATAAGTATTTAAACAATAATAATCCTTCGTCTTCATTCAGAACTAAAAATTCTCCAAAAGGTTCAAGAATTTGGAACTTTATGTTGAATTGTCACCCATTAATAGCTAATAACTTGGGATATTGGTTTACGGAAGGATATTTTATTTTGGGAAGATTCATGGGATGGGTTTCCATCTCTAAATAGTGTAAATCTACCTATAAACATTAAAAACACTATTTCAACTCTATGGGGTAAGAATGTAAGTGATTATAAAATTAAGATTAACTTTAATCAGTGTGGAGGATGGGAATGGAAAATCATAGATGAAACTCCACTTACATCACAAGAAAAGTACATTTTTAATCATTTTTTTTTTAAATTAGGCATACAAATCATAAAGATAGGAAAGATTAATTAATGTGAGGAGCCTCAAAAGAAAAAAAATTTAAAGTCAAACTAAGGTATGAAAAGATAATAAATTCTCACCAATGGGGTAATATTTGCACCCCTCTAAATCTATGTTGGGATCTGGCATGTCTTTCGAAAGAAGGTATCTTCCTTTGGGCGACTTTTCAAAAGAGAATTCTAACAATGAATAGGTTCACCAAGACAGATCTTGAAGGACCATCTAGATGCCCACTTTGCGAAAAAAATAATCTAAAACATCTAAACACTTGCTTTATGATTGTCAGTTTGCTAAGAATTGTTGGTATTGGTTATGTAAGAAATTAAATTGGCAAATTGCATTCCCTGATAACCAATTGAGTTTTTTGAAAAGTTGGTTGAGACATAGTTGTTCTAAGGTTTATAGTAATTTATGGAAAATATCCCCTTCCATACTCCTATGGGAGTTATGGAAAGAAAGGAATAAAAGAATTTTTTGTAATGAAAAGATGAATATAACATCCTTTTTTAATAAATTGGATGCTTGTATTATTGAGGTAGCTAACAATAATCTCAAAAAGTCATTTTAGAATGGGATGCAGATACGCATAAAAATTGGTTTAAACTAATTAACCCACAAACGATATACACAAAATCCAACAAGATCACTAGGAAATAATGTAAATGGGAACCTCCTCCTGCAAGATGGTCAAGAAAGGAGTAGATGGAGAAGAAATTCTAATAAGACAAGCTAATATGATAAGTATAAGCTAGACACGTATTCTTGAAGTAAAATTAGTTTAGAACTTTTACTGCTATAATAAACATGTCAGATTTAGCTTATATTATGGAAGTTTAATGTTAATAAGCAACATATTTTTGGTTATTCAAAAAAAAAATTTATATACCATTTGTTTTTAAAATCAAAGTTAATAGGAGATAAGTTTCATTTTTTATTATAAAGCATACTTCTTTTCTCCTAACAACTTTATCTCAACCAAGTTTAATTTTTAGGTTATATTCACAAGGAAGCCTCAAGAGAAAAGTTATGAATTCATAAATTTAAAAAAAAGTGCTAAAATTGGATAAATCACTTCTTGGATATTCGAGACAAGATTATTCAAGACAGAATCATTTGGCACCCAAACTACTTACATAGATAGTGGACCCATGCCCTATGTATCTCTCTTGGCTCCTTCAGGGTGGGCTCTCACTGACTCTGGATTCAGATCAACCACCATATAGATAGAGAGTATCGGGTTTGTAGACTTTGTACCATGGCTAAGGCAGAATATGAGACCCATTTCCTTTTTCAGATGCCCCATATACTACGAGATCAAAGGGAGATTTTATTGTTTTTTTAAAGAGTGCAGATCCCTCTTGGACTCCCTTAGGTACATAGATCAGTGTTTCCTTGCACTCTATCTTCATGAATCAATATAGCTTCATGACCACACTTTGCAGCTATCTTTTCCCACAGGTCAAACCCAGGTACAACTTATCATGTCCTTCTTCTGGCCCTTATCTCAGGCCCAGGGTATGAAGTGACTGTATAGTTTCCCTGAAACCAACCACTCCAGATCAGTGAAACCTTGTAGTGTTCCTCTCCGCTAGCGACACTCCTCCCGCAGCACTCATCAATAGAAAAAAGCCCTTAGCCTCCCTCGTCCTTCTCAGTAATTATTTTCCTTCTTCCCTTTGAGGAAGGACCTAAACCCTAATCCTATTCAAGATGACTCTTTCTCTCTTCTTCATCTTCTATTTTAGGTTTTGTGCTTGCTCTTTTATTGGCACTGTTTGGTGTTTTGTTTGGTGCTATCTTCTTGGTTGTAAGCTCCCAGTTCCATAGACCTGTTTTGTGGTCTCTTGTTGGACATTAATATTATCTTATCTTATCTTATCAATTATATTTATGTCAGGGCTACACAAAGGATACATATCCATCTCTAAACTTTGGTGCCCAATTGAGACAGTTTTTTAAATCTAAACACAATCTTGGACCTCATGACCTTTTACCTATCAAAAAAAAGCATTTCAAATTTTAGATGATAAAACTAAAAACTCTTGGCTACCAATACACAAATGAAACCTCGGCAATACATGACACCACAAAGACTATTTGATTTATTATTAGAAATCAAAGTTTCATAACCATTTAATTCATTATTTCGTAGATATTCATCCATGAGTTCATAGATAAATAATTCATGGAAACCCTAAATGAACAACCACCATTCAAAAATTGTCGATACATCACATTAGCATTGAATTTCCTATTTAAGGTATTTTCATATCCAAAAGAAAGCCTTTTTCAATTACATGTAACTAAATCTTTTAAAGAATATTTATAACATATTTTGATTATAAGCATACATCTAAAGAACCATCATTATAAAACAAAATTGACTAACTAAAGAAAGCTTGATAAAGACAATTTTGGAACTTCTTTTTCAACTCCTTGCATAGGTGGTTTTTGGGCAACCATTTGTCCCTGATGTGCATTAGTAGCAATTATGATTCTATCATATTCTCAAAAAACATTGGTGTTGCAAATTGCCCAAAATATTATTTGTCGCATAATTTCTACAACCTTGGTGATGAAGGTATTATGATGATTGGCATGCCAGATAAGAATAGTGTCAATTCTTGTCAACTCCTTGTATTTTTCTTGCAAAATAAGTAAGGTTGAACTATGGCACTAGTGTTTTCTTTGTACTCTATTTCAGATCATCTGTTGACAACATGTCAGATTTATCTTTCCTTTGAAGCTCACATCTAATATCTTTGAAGTTTTTCATTACTTTTTCAATCATCTCCTTGGTGTCTTCTAGCAATTTGTTGATATTAACTACACTTTGTTGTATGCATTCACATTTAAAACCCAAGTCGATCAACCATTTTTTAGAAAGTTCTTTGTATGATTGTACGGTGTCATAAACTGTCATTGTATCTATCCCTAGACCAAAAATCTCATGTATTTTCTTTGTGGTGTTCTTAAGAGAGACACATTCCATTTTTGACATCAAATATTGTCACATTCTTTACTCCCAAAAAGACATCATATGATTCACTTATATTATCCATAAACAACAACCCCCAGGCCTTTTGGTCTTCAATTCATTCTCTCATGATTTTAACTCTTGACAAAAATAGGGCCAAGGATTGTGTCAAAAAAACCTAAAATCTGAGTTAACAAAGGTCCAAGTAATCAGCTCGGGCTATCTGAAGGTATCTCTACTATAGCCTTGAGATTTTCTTTTTCTAGATTTTTTTTCTACCTTCTTTTTCATGTTGGAAGAGACATGCCAATTGAATAGGCCTGCTTCCAGGCTAGGTTCTTTAATATCATCTAGAGTAACATCAAAATTTCCAAATCCTTTTGAGTATTTGGGTGTGCAATTTCAAGAAATAGGTGACAAGAATTGTCATCTTCTACAAGGCAAGAAGTGATCTTTAATATTTTGGCCTTTGGAATAGATGAAGCTTGCAACACTTGAGAAATGGCTTCAATTGGTGGAGATTTATTAGCCTCCCTTTGTCTCTTATTATTTAAAGTAGTTTGGAGCCATGAGGTGGTTGCCAACACTTGGGATGCAAATTTCAACACATTTGGTGATAAAAATAGAGTTTTCTTAATTTTAAGTTTTGTTCTTACATTTTTAGTAGAAGAGGGGAATAGGGGCTTTGCATTACGTACTTGAGATTGGATGTTGGGGGTCTTGTGCCTATTTCTTCCTTTTTTCATCATCCACTCCCTCGGGTGTTCCTTTTTCTTTTCCCTTATCATCTCTTTTGGGAGTCTCACCCCCTACAATAATATCAACATTATGCAAATGGAAAAATTCACAAATAGACTTTATCCCCTAGCCTTTCTTTGGTGATTTTTCATCACCTCCTCTGGCGGGACCATATGAGACAATTGTTTGTGTGCTTGAAGTGAGTGTTTTGAGCTAATGAAATCGTTGGGTTTTGACTTAGTGGCAATTAAATTTTGGGGTTTGTATTCCCTTTGCCATCTCCCTTTTTCATTGATTGCCACATTTGTACTCTCTTAATAAAAAGAGTTGTTATTATATCCACATCATCTCCTTTAGGAGCCTCCCAATCAACTGAGTCCAATGGTTTATTCTATATCTGTGTAGTGGGAATTTGTCACATAAAATTCATGATACATAACATCAATAACATTAAATGAGAGGTGGAACACTCATATATTTCATTGCCAGTCTTGACTACAATCTCCTTTAAACTCATTTACACAATCTACCCTATAATCCTCTAGTAGAGGGCTTTAAAGATATGATAGTCCCAAATGCAAAGTATCCTTAACAAAACCTTGTATCTCAAATTTCTCCCTTATAGCATCATATATATCCATTCTATACTTCCCAACTTCCTCGGTAACATTTATAACATTTTATGAGGATTGATATCTATATGCCTTGGGTGAATAGGGAAGAGAACACCAACTTTATGTCTCTTTGTGCACCTTTTATTGACTTTGCATATCCATCTCCATAGTTCTATCATTATGATCTTATTATCAACATCACTAGGGAGTTTCCATGGTAATTCATCAAAAGCCTAGTTCTGATGTAGAATGAGGTAGGGAACTACAAAAAGTAACAATCATAGGTATGGATTAATTTTGCAACTTCAAGGGTGTTGCCAAGTTTTATTCTTTCCTTTAAAGCTTGAAGTTTTTGGTATAAAATGAGTGTGTGTCCAAGTGTGATGTCTAAGTATCCTTTAGGTTACTTACTTCTCATCTTTCCCGAGTCTCTCACTTTCTTTGCTTTCGAGGTCTCCTAATCATGTTGTGTGGGTTTTTTGTTTTCTCGATGCGGAAGGGGTATAGGTGATCTAGGCGTGGTTGGGATGTTTTCTGGCATCTTTTCGATGAGAAGTAAGTGATTCATGTTTCACAATCTACTATCTCGCCCTTGTTACCAAAATTTCACACATGCTAAATTTTTACTTCAAGTGACATCGTAGAAAACATTGCAAAAGAAAGTATTCATTTTCTATTCATTTTTATCATTTTGCAATCATTTATGAAACCATGCGCAAAAGAGATACAAATGTTCATTGTATAGATCATCACTGATATGTATAATTTTCATTTTTACAATATGAAATGAATGAATGTGCTGAATGGAGAAAGTCTCACACAAGTCGTGAGGATAACTAATTAATTTTCTTTCATCAAGAAATACACTAACAGATAAATATACACATGAAAGAAATGGGAATAGAGATAACCAATCATTCCCTATTGCTTTGACTGGTTATGGTTTCTTTTCCTTTCGCACTTGTCCAACTCCGAGCTCCATGGTCCCCAGCAGTTGCAAAAAAATATAAGGCAACTGATGTTAGATCCCGAGGGATCTAAGCAATGACTACCTACCTCTACGACTACATATTCTACCTGTCAATGCATCTCGTCATGAAAGAAAAAAAATAGTGATATTGGCATTTAATGCTAAAAGAGATAAAACCATTTGTGAGTGTCACGAGCCCATGCTCAAACCTCATAAGATATGCAACAGAATAGAAAAGATGAACAGACTAACAAATCTGTATTATGAAGTTATTACGAACATGTGCAACAAGCAAAATAGAATCCGAGTTCTGAATTTTAACTCAACAAAAGGAAAAATGAAAGGGTAGTATCAATCTGAATAATGCAAAAAAAATTTAAGAGGATGGATAGTTACAGCTTCAAATTAGAAGACAGAGTATAGTAAATAACAAGGATACCGAGGAATGTTGTTTGCATATCATTTTCAGCAAAAATGACAAGTACCTCAAATATAAATTGTAGAAACAACAAGTCATTTATGTTTGTATTAAGCTTATGTTTTGAATTTGATCCGAAAGTTTGATCTCCCATCATTTATGGTACTTATAGCTAGAAGCTTTAAGAGATTTTTGTAAACTGGGAGTTCGCTACAATTAAGGTCATGAAAGAGGTACTAGAGATTCTATTTTCAACATCAATGGCTGTAAAGAAGGAGAAGTTGTTGCATAGAATAAGTGAGCCTCAGTGGATCCATATATTGGTAGCCCATGAAAGTACCCAGCAAGGAATTTTACTTTGAGGCCTTCAAGTTAAACGAGCTCAGTACTTCTCCAATGGTGGAAAAGTAGTTTTTTTGCCCATATAGTGGGCAACTGGTAGCTAAATTAGAAGTGGGCACTATCTATCTTTTAATTAAAAATAGCAAGAGAATCTACAAAAAGGCATCTACAGCGACCAGGAATGGTTGAAGATGGATCAGAGATTAATTTTTAGTTTGAGGTGAATGAGGAAGAATCACAAATAAGTTCATTCATTCTTGTACAGTCTGGTGCAGGAAAGACAACTGTACTCACAGCGAAACTCCTTCAAAAAAGGAATGAAAAGCAATGAAACAAACTCTCAATTTTTGTTCTAAGTAATGATAACATATTTTCAAACTCCGACCAACAGATTCAACAATTAAAAGCTTGAGCTTCATCTCTATAGCAGCAATATGATGAAAAGACAAATATGGTGCCAAAGATATTACAACTTTCAAAGATAAAACCCAACTGTTAAAGGAAAAGCCTCTATATTGCATACCAACATCACAATGATGTGAACCTAGCAGAGAAAAGAAATAACAGCCTATAAACCGTGACTAGATCTACAGCAAATAGAAGTGAAGGGGCGTCCAAGACCAAGCAAGCAATGAGGAACTCACATTTTTGACATCCAAGCAAAGTAAACACCAGTTGGCAGCCATAAACCTTTTTTTTTCTTTCAGAAACATTTTCCAGTTCAGTAAATGGCACCCAAACAGCAAGCAAAATGATTTCATGGTGGTCATAATCAGAAGACTCAACGTTCTGGATGACAAAATGCCCAGAAAATGCTCAAACTCAAGTTCAGTAAATGGGTGTCCCAACAAGAAAATAGAGGGAGCCATGGTCGTTTTACCTTCCAAAACTCCAAGAGGATGAGTGACAATAAAAAATTCAAACTCAGTAAATACCCATGGCGAATTCAGGAAAGCAACCATTTCAGGTTCTCACCAAAAGCAACAGTCAAATTCATTGCGGACATGTGATATGGAAACAAATTAAAATCCAAAAAAAAAAATAGTTGTAGACCTCATTATCATTCACAGCGGCATCAGATAAATCTAGATTCAGCATGGTCTAGCTTCTTACCTTCATGACTACGACGAAAGGTGCATAGTCGCAACAAGTAATGATGATTCAAAGACTGAGCAAAGAATCCAGGCATGGCAGCTCCTTCAAACCAGAAACCCTCATCCTCTAACCTTCCAGAACTCCAAAACAAGCAAACTAAGAAATGACAAAATGAAAACCTTCTAGGGTAGTCGAATAATATCTCCTACCCTTTGTTCTTTTGCATAATATTTGGAGTCTGGGATATTGAAGGGGAGTTTTTCATTGTTTTTATTTCTCATAGTTGTAAATTTTTTGCCAAGGTCTTTTATCACCCATGCTCGACATTTTTTATATTTCCTTTTGCAAAGTTTTTGTTTTGTTTAATTCTTTTAGAAGGTTAAATGTGCATTTCCTTCATTGATTTCTTTTATAATATAATTTATTCTTTTTTGCTATTTTAATAAATATTAGCTATTTTATTGGAATATTAAGTAATTGATTCTTATTACTTAATGTTTTATATATATAATACTTATTAAAATAAGAAAGGATAAACCATATTATAAAATTTATTAAATGATAGATATTAGATGCTTTATATTTTACTTTTGAGATATAAATCATTTAATGACTATCATTTAATAAGTATCATAATAGGAAATAAATGTTTATTTTCCTTTTAAAAGGGTTGAGAGACAAATATTTTGCAGATCATTATGATTAAGTGTTGAGTCATGTATGATAAGACTTCGGGGTAGGAAATTATTGCCTTTGGAGGACTTTTGGAGTCTGGCAGGAGTTTTGGGGCTACATTTATGAGGGGCAGTTGGTGATATTATCAGACCATGCCTTTTGGGCTATTTGGTACACCTTTTTGAAGTCTTGTCAAGGACTCAAGTTGGCCTTTGGGGTTGAATCTGACCCAACATTTATGGTTTTTGGTAAGATGCAGTTGGAAAAAGATGTTAAGTATGAGTTGAAGGCTCATTTTGTAGGGTTCGGATTTGTGTGGATGAAGGTTTTGTGGCTTTTCTCTGAGTCCTGGACTTCATTCTACAGAGTTTGTAATTCATTTCTGGAGATATAAAATAGGTTGCAGCAGTGTGATTATGCTTGGCGAAGTCATCAGTGAGCCCTTTTCTTTTCTACAATTTCTGTGTGCTTTTTAAATGATTAGATAGGTTAACTTGTGAATGTTTCATTATTCCTTGTTTTTCTGTCTCATTTCAGCACCTTTGTGTAGAATAGTAAGTTTTTTTGTAGGTTATAACGTGTTTTTTTGGGTGAAATTAGTCAAAGGGAGGTATTAGTTTGTCTTTCTTTTTGTAGTTTCAGTGGAAAACCTTATTATAAATCATTTGTGCAAGCCTTTATAGGAAGTTGTGCTTCATCTGTGTTTCATAAAGCTATATTATCCTCTCTGTCACATGTGGGTTACATTTCCATATCCCTCTTTGGTGTATCACTTCCTTAGTTTAGACTTAAGGTTTAGGTTTTGGTTTTCAGCAACTTCTTCCCCTTTTCCCTCAAGTTTTCTTTAAGTTTTAAGAGGTTATCACTGAGAGATTCAATAGGAGCCGGCCTAGAATCTGGAGGTTTCATCTCGTTGTCCAGTCCCATACAGTGAAGTGAATCCCATGTTAAGTAAGGGTTACTGAACGTTTTCTAGTTCAGTAAAGGGTGCAAATCTTGAAACTTAACAGCCCTAACATTCCATGTCCCATGAATTCTGACCTTTCAAGTTGATTTTCCCCTTGAGAAAACTATATCAAGTGTGTATCTGAAGGATGGAGCCGTGACAATGAGTAACAAGCTGTGAATATGGTTATATCATGATGGAAAGGCCTATGAAGCTGTGGATCGAATCCAAAATGAATCCCATTCAAATTTGTGAAGGTAAAATCAAGTGCTATGAGGGAACATGGGTCTATGGGTTTTCTATTGTGTACTCATGGAAGTGAATTTGTTTTCTTCTATTTTCGAAGATGTGTAAACTTGAGCCAAATCTCAATCCCAATAATCAAATAGTGTGAACACGATGTTGGATGAATCATTTAGGACTCATAATCAGTAAGGCATGCTCAACATCTAGCTCCAAAGCCATATGATTGAGGTGAAAGAATGAAGTGTTGTTAGTTGTGCTCCAGTCTGGGAAATGTTGTTGAAAGAGAGGATTTTTATCCCAAGGCAATGAAAAAGGCCACTTCTCTGGAGGCTTTGAGAATAGAAAGTCAAGTTACTCTAAAATGTGAATATCCTTTGGAGATGCTTAAAAGATACTCCCAAAAAAGTTAGTGATGGAAATGCAACCCTGATATAAAGCAGATGCAACGTTAAAAGCTTTAGGTGGAAAGTGAAGGGATGAAGTGCACAAGCCATCTAACGATCACCCCTTGAGCTGCGATCTCGAATAGGAGGAAAATGGGTTTTTGGAAAAGCTAAGTTTCTCTCTCTCTCGCATGTGTTAATATTATCAATTATATCTACATTCTAGATTATAAGGTGAAGTAAGGCACTTCATGTAAAGTTAAATCATCTGTGTTGTTAAGTGATTCTTAGTCATATCACTTTACTTTAACTAAAGTAATAGGGCTTTCGAGAATTTGGTTATTTACATGCAAATGAACAGAAAGTTTAAATAGTCATTATTCATGGAATTAAATGCAAAGAATGTCATTATAATCATTGACCTAACTTAATTTCATTCGTGTGGCACCGACGTTCTAATTCCTAAAGCTATTTCATCGAAATCACCTACAATTGGTTTATTCAAGTATATTTATATGGCTATTTATCAAGAACTGTATCATGTACAATCATAGCGAATGGCAATCAGAGTTGCTAGTTATGATAAGTTAATTGACATTAAAAGGGCTTACAGACACATCTTTCAAATTCTACAATTTGAGTGATCTTCATAGAAGCCTTAATTCTCAACCCATTCACCCAATCATTCAGAAACTTTAAGAGAGCGGACTCATTGAAGCAGCTAGTTTTCCTATGGCAGTTCATGCACTTGAGTTAGTGAAGGAATGCATCAAGAGATACAACTTGAAAGAAAAGTAGATTTTGTTTCCTGGTCAATCTATTCTCATCTCAATCAACAAGGCACTGATGTAGTCCACATTTGGCATTCCTGTGAAGGAGTAGTATTGTGATGTCGAATTTGGCTCTTCCACATCTATGTTCAATGAGAAGAAGACCCTCAGATGAGAAGACATGCAAAGGACATGGTTCCAGATTGCTCACTCAAAGAAGAGCAAAATGTCAAAAACCCTATTCGGCACAAATTGGAAAAGAGAAATAGTGGATATCCTCACACTCCTCAGACTGAAAGGAAAAGAGGAGATTTTGGAGTTCATCAAGCACCATTTCTTCCTAGTACAAGCAATATGTGCTAAGGATATGTAGATCGACTAGGCATAGATTATCTATGATGAGCTCGCCTGGTGGTTGAATTCGGCCAAAGGATTTAAGTAGTTTTACATGCCCTCATATCTAATCTATGCCTTGGCAACTCACCACTTGTGGCCCAGCCTCCCTAGAATCACGAACTATGATGAGTGCACCAAAGTATATGAATTTTACCCCCATTTTCAGTTGCAAAGAAGCTATGAGGAATAAATGGTTGTTAATGATGCCTTCACAATGAAGCTATGTTGGTAATTGCAAGGATGCCCTAAAGGGAGATGTTCACCAAAGGAAATTTCAGCCATAAGCTAATTCAGATGCTCATTCATCTAGTTTTTGAGTTTCTCCTATTTGCGAATAGAAGCTTACGATGGATTTCCTAAGAGGTTGCCAAGATATCCAGAAGACAAGGTGGTTCTAGTTGAACTGTGTTGACAAATCCTTTAGGTGAACACCATGTGTCCTAATTTGAGGAAATATGGTGAACAGATCAGATGCTCGAAATATGGTGAAGAGCTTTGAGGAAAAAATTAAATTTTTAGACTATGAGGTAATCATGCCTCAATATGATCCAGATAACTTTGTAAGGGATCACTTGAAGTTGGGATATGCCTATAGGAAAATTTTGAATGTTGAAGATTTCTAGTCCAGGTTTCTTAACGAGTACAAAACTCAAGAGAGGTTTTGGTTGCAATTAACCATTAATGAGATTAAAATATATAATGATTTTGTTGATGTATCTGACCTTGCAGATGATGGAGCATACATGCACCCCACATCCTACGAGAAGATCAAAGGCACCCCAATTTTGTCTACCCCACCTCCAGTCAAGAAGAATGTGCCAATCACTCCTACCTGTGAAGCTAGCTCTCTTCCGAACACTGGAAAAGTTAGGGAGAAGCAAGATAATAAGGGGAAAGAACAAGAAAAATTGGTGGCCAAGCCATCTTCCCCTGTTCAAGTCATCAATTTGGATGGTGAAATTAACCCCATGGATGGCCAAGAACAAGATGCATCTCACCAAGGGGATACCATAGCCCTTTCGGTAACTAAGGTCGTTGCCTTCCCTATTGCTTCTCAGAGCAAACCAACTCCCTTAATTCTGAGGAAGTTGTTCGATCCCACTACCTTGCATTCTCCTATCAATATGCTCTCTACAAAGTCATGGCTCGAAGAGACCATTGATAGGAAGAAGGGGAGATATGAGGAAGCAGCTCCATCGAAGGACTTGATCACACAAGTCACTTCCTCTTATTCATCCAAGAAGACGAAGAAGCAAAAGACAATTGTTGCACTAGCTACTGATTCAACAACTGACCATATGCTAGTAGAGATCTCTGAGCCACAAAAGGAAGGAAAAATTCATGAGCTTTCAAAAGATAATTTCCAGATCAAAATGGTAGATCTTGGAATCCTAGTTCATGACTCCATGGTGAACATGTAGAAGTCTACCAATAAGAAAATTGAAGATAAGCTAAAAGAGTTTAGAGAAGAAAAGGAAATATTGAAGGCCTCGAGCGGAGAAATAGTGGAGTACATAAGGTCTGCACTCAGGAGCATTTCTTTCAGTCAATTTGACCTGAATGCAAAGGAGAACAAAAATCTACTCCTAAAACTGCAACAAGAAAGGAAATTTAGGCAGGTTGGCTAAGTGTGGGTAGATTAGATAAAGACTTAAGGTCCCCCACTAGTTGAAAACTTGGGAAGCCTAGTGTTGGATGCTCACAAGCTCAGGGAAGTAGATTCAAACCATTAGACAATGATACAAAAGGTAGCAGAAAAGTTGATAGAGCAGTTGGCACTTCTACAAGAAGTAATTGACATGAAGACAAATGTGGCAATTACTCACATGATTCTGAAGATGGGCAAGGAGTCATTTTTTCACTGGAAACAATCCTTGGAATTTGTTATAGAAAGCTCTACGAGGTCAGAAAATGAGCTCAAGGATGTACATGACCTAGTGCAAAAAGTTATTGAGAAGTTCTTTCAATACTTGAAGATATTGCACGCAAGGTCCTTTGTGTCCACTAATGGAAAGCTCGTGGATATTAAGAGAATGAAATCAAAGTTCTTGGCATTTTTTGATGAAGTCATTGACCCACTCAATTTTTGAGTGTCCAAGATCCAGGAACTCTTAGCAGTAGATGCAATCGTAAGGAGAGAATCAGAGAAATTCCAATCAAGGGTGGCCAAAATAGATGATATCGAAGAACTAGACAAAGTAATTAATGCCATGAAAGCCTATAGAGCCAAATCAGTTACTCCTAAGAAGACATGACCTTCTCATGCTTTTCCAAACATCTATCATTCTTCCCCTTCTCCTTCTTTTTGTAGCCATTTATGGCATTTTGTCAGTCTTTATAACGAACAATGATTTAAGTTTGTTCTATTTTTAGTTTATTATGTTTAGAGATGCTCTGTGAAGCAATCATCCAGTGTAACCGGCCATTTTAAGAAGGCCTATAAATGTAACCTTTTAAGATGTTAATAAGATCGACAAAATTTACTTTGGACAAACCCTTGTAGTTGGGACTACTGTGTATGATTCTGAATCCATTTCAAGTTTTGTTGTTCACTAAGTTTCAGTATAGTGTATGGAATGAATGTGCTAATGTTGAAGATTGAATGAATGTGAATAAACTTGGTTTTGTTTCCTTTGTTCAGTAGATTGTATGTCTTATTTCTTCAGCATAAGCATCTATTTTGTTCTCTGTGATGTACATCATAGTGTGTGTGGTTAATATAGTTTGTTCTATAAGGAAGTTGGAAACTGGTGTGTGGAGTAGCTGAGAGATAGAAAATCCGGGTATTGTCAAAACATCAACAAATTGTTTAATCCAGGAATTAATTATTTCGTCATCTCTTCCTTTTTTCCTATTGTTGTAGTTGGTTATGCATGTTTTCATTCATTGCATTTTAGGTCAAAATAGATTGTATATTGTGAGTTAGTCCCCCTTTAAATTACCTAAGTTTTTTTAAGTGTTGAACAACTTGGTATTTGCCTCTTCTTCTCTCTGGTTAAGAGCATACCCCCAAAACCCAAAAAACAAAATTCATTGGATATCTTGCATTCAAAAGGGAGTTGTACCTTTCAATTCAGGGTTCTTTGATAGATAACTATATTAACCCATTCTATTGTTAACATCTTTTGTCATCCATAGGCCATTGGGAAAGTTACGAGTCAAGGTATAAACCAAAAAGATAAGGAGACAAATTGTTAACCAACAAACGGTGAGCCTTCCTTTCAAGTGCCCTTGCGATTCCCTAACCAATTTCATGGTAAATGTTTCATTTACCCTCCTAAAATATGCATACTAGTTTGTACTTGTAGACTAGGATAAAAATCGTATACTTGGATATTCTCATCAAATTCTTGGGTATGATTTCATCCCAGCCAATGTTCAGTGCATGGTAGGGCATAGACCAAGTATGAAGACATAGAAGAATTTGTTCAAGGGAAACATAGTGATCAATTGGTGTATCTAGTCACTATTTATCCTTGACCGATCTAAATAACATAAGCCAACAAGTCAGTTGAATTAAGAAAACATTCATTCATCGAAATTCAGCAGATCTTAATCGCCTTTGGTTATGTGAAGGAGCACTATGATATTTGTGATCTCTCCCATAACAAAAGAATGATCAAAATTATTTGGCAACTCAAAATGATATTTCTTCAATTGTGAAAACTTGTGTTTGAAAATTCATTTATATATGTTGATTCCAAGAAACTCTAAGAGTGGGTGAATCAGTACACGCACTTTTGCTAAACGTGCAATGTTAGTCTATTAATCTTTTCTACACATTGTATTGTTGGAATAATCAAGACTAGCTAGGTTACTGAGAGGGGAGGGGTGAATCAATAACCTCAAAAAAACTAAATTAATTCAGCACTTAATCCATTCATCATTGATTCATCTAATATAATGCATGCATGAGAAAAGATAAACATTCATAACACATGAACGTAGAATTTTGGTGACCCAAGAACTTTCCAAATAGAAAGTAAAACTAGGGTGGGGATGATACCACAAAAATTCACTACTGTAGTATAAAGTTAGCCTATTAAGGCTTACATTGACCACTTCTGATGATTTTCCCTATTAAGAGCAATTTGGACTGCTAGATCCACCTTGTTAGAGGTTTTACAAACATACAATGAAGTATGCACTCTGTTGAGAGATTTAGAGAAAGACTGTTAAGTCTACCTTGTTAAAGGATTTAGAAAGTTGATTCACCTGTTAGGATGAAATAGTGGATCTAACTTACAACTTGATTGCTAATTAGATCCTTGAAGTACAGATCACCTCTTGTGATTGATATAACCTTACTGCTCCTTGTAGACCTTGTTGAATACTCTGCTTTGTTGCTGATTCGCATTCACTCTTCTCAAAATATTACATATCCATTCCTTGATACACCCATGCATTTATTGTAAATGATACAATACATTACATATATACCATTCTAATATTTACAATTACAAGGTCGGCTAAAACACAAGTAAACAAAATATTACTGAGTCGACCAAATAGTAGAAACTCGAGTTCTGTAAGCTGACTTGGTGAAATTATGATACTCGGCATCAACTATATTACTCAGCATCGTCATGCACTCAGTAGAAGTAGAAGCTCAGTCCATACTAATCACATAGCGTAGCTTCAAACTCGGTAACCATTGGAGACTCGATAGTATATAGTGTCACTCGGTAGATACTAAATCCTTTGTTTACCTTGCTTTCACTTGGTAAACACTACACATCCATCACTTGGTAGACACTGGCTTCACATCACACAAACTAATGACTCAGTAGACACTGTGAAGCTTAGTGACCACTATATGCTCGATAAAAATTGCTAGATTGCACACTCACTTGGTAGCTTCAAGAATGCTCAATGTGAACTGCTTAACTAATGAATTTTTTTGGCAACCACTGAATGCTCGATATAAACTATAGATTGAGTGATGAGCTTAGTACCATACAAAATTGAATAAGTATTGTCACTAATGACAAATATAACATAATGCCAACAATCTCCCCTTTGGCATTAGTGACAAAAATACTTAGAAGCCAAGACTTATGTACACTGACATACTGATTTTTTATTTTTCAAAATTTATCTCTGTAAAGTTGTTGTATATACATTTTTCACATATCTCCCCCATACTTATGACATAATAAATACATTGTCTTTCATCCTGATTATTCTGAACAAATATCAAACTATTCTCTCCCTTATTGTCTCCACATATCTCTTACCATCTCTTACTCCCCCTTTTTGACAATAATGCGAAAGAGTTACGCAATATATTCAAATAGAGACATAAAAATTTGAGAGAAACTCGGAGTGTACCTTAAGAATAAGAGCTAATGTCTTATCCCAATTGTCTTGCAAAATTTTGCAGGTGGAGAGTGCCACTTGAACTTCTGCTAAAATTTTAATCATATGATCTACAATAGAAAAATTGTTATCCTGGACCATTGTTTTTTAATATACAACATGTTTCTACATTGAGTCCATAACTAGAAGGATCATGTTTTGTATATCTATCAATGTGGACCTAATCCTAGCTTCCTCTCTTAGCAATTATGCCTGAATATCTAACAAAAATCTCACCTTGATGTGATGTGTTGAGCTTGAACTAGGGTCAAGCTGCAACCTTTGAGTGTTGGCCTTGATATCAATATCAATCCTATTCAATTTCTCCTTTATCTCCTTGGTATACTCGGTAACATCACAAAGTTTGCCAAAAAAAGATGTTACATTGGAAAAAGAATGTTCAAGATTAGTCAAAATTGAGGATAGTTCTACCTGGTTTATGGCAATGTGCTGAGCAATCTGCTCAAGCACCTTATTATCAAACTTTTTCTCTGCCTTCTCTGTTAGCTTTTCTTGGCCAGATGTATCCTCATTGAACTTATTGACTACTTCTTCCAACTATAGCAAAATGTGTTGAGATGAATCTACATCAACAGGTATAGCTTTTGTTATTATATTATTTGCATTCTCAATTATTCTAAACTCTCTATCTCTTTTAGCTCTGAGTTGTTTCTGCCTTGCCTTTTGTTCCAAAAGCTGACTAACCAGTCTCATTTCATCAACTGTAGCAGCATCTAGATCCAACTTGGGAATTACAATTTCCCTGTCCAAATCAATATCTTCATCAATTTCCTTACCAGTAAGTAGAAGTTTTAGGGGTTTCCTTGGTTCTACTTCTGACCTTACTTCCTTGGACTTAGGAATAGAAACAATTGTAGGGATAGTTGGGCTTGTAGTAAAAACTTGAATAGGACCAACTAAAGGAAAACTGAAAGAAGTGCTAACTGAATCCAAAATTGATGTGCTACCCAAAATTGAAGTAACAATAGGTGGAGCACAAACTGGAGTACTTACAACAGAAGAACTAACTGGAACAAAAATTGGTGCTAACAAAGCTGTAGTAGTCAAGATTGTAGAACATGATGGTAAATTTACTGTACATGTTGCTGATGAAGATGACAAAATTGTAGAACTGGATGCTTCACATACTGCTGATGTTGTTGACTCGGAAGCTAATGAAGAGGGTTGTAGCTTGGTAGATGAAGTGGTAGACACTTCCATTATTGATACTTGGAGCTGAGACGTAGCAAATAGTGACTGAACAGATGATGTGTCTGTTGTAGATGTGATCACATTTGCTGAAGCTGTCTCCAACCCTATTGATGTAGTAGTCTTTGGTGGAGAGTGAAGAAGGGAGGCTATAACTTGTGTTGTTATTTTCATTGGATCACTTTCTTCATCTCCTTTCTTATCTTCCTCATCAGCTTCTTCCTCTTTCTCTTCATCATCATTCTTTAATGCCTGATAGTCTTCAACATCAAAACTGACACATGGAATGTTACCTTCTTCATCATTGTCACTGTCACCATCATCATCCTTGATCTCTACTAGATCTTCACTAGGCTTGTGCAGATGATAGATGTTTTCCCACATAGATGTGGCATCCTTGAACATGTGTTCAATTTCTTTTACCAAAATCAGACAAGTATGAAATCTCATCATCATTTTCTCTTCATTCTTTTTCATTGCTTCCTTAACCTCTGCATTTGAAAGATTTGGTAGCAATTTTCTCAAGGATTCCTCAAATATGTCTTTAGTTGTCTGTTCAACTAATTGCCACCTAGCCTTGACTTTGTCTAATAAGACTGCAGGGATTTGTGAAGAAAACTGATCAGGAAAGAATTTCCATCTTCTTAGCTTGTCCATGATCAGATCTTCAACTTCCTTTTGTTCTGTTGGAGTCCTGGATTCATACTTGAGTACTTTGAAGTTATTGATTCCAGCACCTACTCTTAATTGATTGAGGCTTTCTTGAAATCTGGGAGGAGGCTTAACAAGCACAACTTCACTATCTCCTTTCCTTTTAGATCTCCTTGTGAATACAGTTGTGGAGGTCTTGGGTGGCTTGGTAATGATTACCCTTCCTTTCTTTTTCACTACCTCTTCCTCTATCTCAGATTCCTGCTCTTCTTCTTCTTCAGATTCTTCTACATCCTCTCCTTTTCCCTCGATAAGCATGAGAGGGGCACTTGAGGTTATCAATTTGGCTACCTCCCTCTTTCCTTTGCTTATAGCCTGGGGTAGCTTGATTTCAAGCTCAATTCTAGCTTTGGCTTCTTCATAAGTTCCAAAAATAGGTTGCTTAGGATCTACTGGCTCATTCACCACTGCTTCAATGATATCTTTTTGTTTCATCAATGTTGATCTCATATGGAAGAGGTTTCACCCATGCAATTCTAGGCCTGACTGCCTGAATATACACCCTATCACAATTAACCATCAAATATACATCATCTTTATAGTCTTCAACTAGCTTGGGTGGAATCATGAACCTGTTGTTCATCTTCTCTTTGAAAACTTCAAAGTAATTATCCATGATGCTATCAAAGTTTTCACCCATTTGTGTAATAAATTCATTAATTTGGTATAAAATTGGGGTATTTTTCCTCCATACAACTGAACCTTTTGATGGGAAAAACTTTTGAACATAAAATAAAAGACATGTTAACAAAGAACTAAATTTGCAGGGGTTTTTCTTTGATGTCCTAATGCTGTCCATATTTTTATTCAATTGTTTCAACAATAACTCTGACAAATCAAATTCCAAATTCTTCTTTACAACCTTGAATGCCAAATCAACTACCTCACAAGGCACACTATTCAAATGACTGGAGCTATAAATCTTGTGAGCAATGACGTGAATACCAAACCTCAATTCAACGTCAAATATTGTGCTAATCTTCAGACCTCCACCATCCCACTCGGTTAGGGTTTTCTTTCGAAGCTCTTCTCGACCTAGGGTTTTGGTAGTTTTGGCTTTGCTTAGCATAGGGAGACCTGTGATCTTATGAATCATTTTCTTGGTGATCAATACAAGTTTTTCTAGCCATAATTGATCATTGTGCACATGACTAAGAATATACCTAAACCACTTAACTTGAAAGCTCCTTGGCATATGCAGAATATGGGTTAACCCTTTTGTCTCTAAATGCTTATGCTTGGGTTTCAAAGAACCATCAGCACACATTTCTCCTAGGTCACTATCCATCTCTAGGGTTCCAATTTCTTGAACAGAACACTTAAAATGAGTGTGAATATTGTTAATTAAAAGTACCTTTGGATGAATTTGTGATTGAGCTCCATTAGGGTCAAGTGACTCTGCAACAGCTGGAACTAACTTGAAATTTGACACTTTCCATTCCACACCTTTTACCAACATCTCATATCCTCTTTTTGCCTTGCTGCTGTTGTTGCTTTTGGATGTCATGGCTGCTCGGTAAATGAGAGGAATTTTTTGAACAAATTCTTTCCTACAAATTTTCTCGAAATTGCTTGGATGTACCTTGAATCACTTTGCTCTGTGTATTCTGAAGTCATGGTGAAAAATGTACTCGAATTCTACCCTTTTTGATGAAAAATTCTCCATTAATGCTTGGTACCATAATGACGTAGTGTGTGACAGACTATCATCCACTCACTTGCTCGGTAGAAGCTTGTGACTCGGCAATCGAACAAAACTTTATTACTCCCGACCTAGCTCGGTTGAGTCTATGATCAACCTTGCTCGATGAATGCTAATTTCTTGTGATCCTTTTGTATCTGAAATACTAATTTGGATCTTCTACTTTCTTTCATTTGGAACTGCTCAAGATTTGACTTGAAGATACAGTTCCAGTTCTTCCTTTGAGAATCTAATTGGAAATGGTGGAGTCACCCACTTCTTGAGACATGACCATCATTTGAACTTTTTTGCTCAGTAGATTTGGGAATCCACTGCTGTCTCATCTGCTTCCTGATGTTATCAGCTTTAGCTTTCTTTTCATCTTCAACCTTTCCTATGTTCATGCAGTTCTTAGCTATATGACCAAGTTCAGTGCATGTATAACATCTTACTGTTGTATCCTTCTTTCTCAAGTGATGCCTTGCATAGTTTATGCCAATGTGTCCATATTCTCCACAATAGTGACATCTACACCAAGTATTGTAGTCCCAACCAAATATTGCCTTTACAAATTATTCAACTGGATTGAATGGTTTAGATCTACATTCAGATGCCTTGTGACCTTGCTTCTTACATTTGTGACATTTACCTTCAAATTTTGGTTTCTCCTTGCAGTCGTTAGCTTTATGACCATGCTGACTGCAATTGTAACATTTTCCATTGAATTTTGTCTTTCCATTGCTCCAAAATTTGTTTGATGTATGATCTAACTTACCACAATGATTGCAAGTAGGCCTTTGATTCCTTAGGGCACCTTGTTTGGAAGATTCACCTTCTTCTTTGTATCCAAGTCCTACTTTACCTTTTTGCCTATAAAGATTCTACTCACTTTTCTGATTCAATTGATCTATGTCTGCTTGTGATTTCATCATCATTTCATTGAAATATTTTTCAAAAATTAGATTAGCTTTCAATCTTTCATTGATTTGTCTTTTAGTGATTAAATCATTCCTTAAACTTTCATTTTCAGATCTTAGACTCATGATTTCCTCATTTGCATTGGAGAGCTGATTGATAAGACTTTCTTATTGAAGTGATTGATTTTGAGTTTCATTATTTCTTGTCTCCAAGTCTTCACTTGCCTTATTCCTTTGTTCCAAGATTTCACACATTCTTATTGACTGAATTTCACGTTCTCTTTTCAATTTTCTTACCTCTTCTTATAGAGAGTCATTATTTTCTAGGAGTTCTTTGTTTGCCTCATTTGTTTCATCTAAATTTTTTGAGGGGAAAAAGGCTTCAATCTTTTCTTCAACATACTAGTGGTCATTCATTTGTTTTACAAGTTCTTTCTTTTTCAAGATTGAGAAAGATGCTATTTTGCTTCTTAGAGTTGAGCTATGGTCATGTATAGATCTAGCTTCTCATTGTCAATAGCTTTATCAAGTCTGAATATCTCCATTGTCCTTGATCTTTGCTCAAGCTGTCAGACTTTATCTTGAGAACCACAAAGCTCTAATACTAATTGTTGGAAATAATCAAGACTAGCTAGGTTACTGAGAGGGGAGGGGTGAATCAGTAACCTCAAAAACTTTAAATTAATTCAGAACTTAATCCATTCATCATTAATTCATCTAATCTACTGCATGCATGAGAAAAGATAAACATTCATAACACATGAACACAAAATTTTGGTGACCCAGAAACCTTTCAAATAGAAAGTAAAACTAGGGTGGGGATGATACCCACAAACTTGACTACTGTAGTATAAAGTTGGCCTGTTAAGGCTTACATTGACCACTTCTGATGATCTTCCATGTTAAGAGCAATTTGGACTGCTAGATCCACCTTGTTAGAGGTTTTACAAACATACAATGAAGTATGCACTCTGTTGAGAGATTTAGAGAAAGACTATTAAGTCTACCTTGTTAAAGGATTTAGAAAATTGATTCACCTATTAGGATGAAACAGTGGATCTTACAACTTGATTTTTGATTAGATCCTTGAAGTACAGATCACCTCTTGTGATTGATATAACCTTACTGCTCCTTGTAGACCTTGCTGAATACTCTACTCTACTGTTGATTTGCATTCACTCTTCTCAAAATATTACATATCCATTCCTTGATACACCCATGCATGTATTGCAAATGATACAATACATTACATATATACCATTCTAATATTTACAATTACAAGGTCGGCTAAAACACAAGTAAACAAAATATTACTGAGTCGGCCAAATAGTAGAAACTCGGGTTCTGTAAGCTGACTTGGTGAACTTCTGATACTCAGCATCCACTGCATTACTCAGCATCGTCATGCACTCGGTAGAAGTAGAAGCTTGGCCCATACTAATCACATAACGTAGCTTCGAACTTGGTAGCCATTGGAGACTCGGTAGATATAGTGTCACTCGGTAAATACTGAATCTTTTGTTTACCTTGCTTTCACTCGATAAACACTACACATCCATCACTCGGTAGACATTGGCTTCACATCACACAGACTGATGACTCAGTAGACACTATGAAGCTGGGTGACCACTATCTGCTCGGTAAAAACTATTGGACTGTACACTCACTCGGTAGCTTCAGGAATGCTCAGTGTGAACTGCTTAACTAATGAACTTGCTTGGCAACCACTAAATGCTCGGTATAAACTGTAGACTAAGCAATGATCTTAGTAACCATATAGAATTAAATAAGTGTTTCCACTAATGAAAAATATAACATAATGCCAACATGTATCACTACTACTTTAACTATCAATGAAATGATAAATGTTATGCAGTAAAACCATGTAATGTTCCACACAAAAGCATACATCAATGACACTGATATTTTTACGTGGAAACTCCTAGGGTGAGGTTAAATACCACAATGGGAGTAATTTACCCACTTAAGCTTTCCTTGCAAGAAAAAATGGTGTCATGTTAAAGGCTTACAATTGTTCCTTTTGAGAACGCATCCTATTAGGAATGCTAGCAACCTTTTAGGATTAAAATGGCTTATTAAAGCTACCTCACTAAAGGATTTAGATCTCTTTTTGAGATACACTTGGTTAGAGGATTTTAAAGACTTTTTACAAGTCTTCTATGTTAAAGGCTTACAGTAGATGCTATGGTTAGAAATAAAACTAATGTAGTGATCTAAATATATGGCACACCTTGCCTAGTAGACCCTTTGTTAAGTTACCTCAAAGATGCTCTAATCTTCCTCATGCACTTTTAGCTTGTGTAAGATTCCTCCTGCTCTCTACCTTTGTTCTTCTTTTCCTTTTAGCACTTGTTGTAGCTTTATGTTCACAATTATCTTCCTCAAATGGATTCTCTAGCTTACTCAATCATGGAGACATCACACTGTTGCTTGATGGGGACACAACCCAAGAACAGAATGGAACCAACAGAAAGGGAAAATTATATTAACTGAGAAAATAAGCTAGTACAAATAGTACAGAGAAAATAAACTTCAAAACATGCCCTAAGGGCTTATAATAGCATAAATCTGGAGAATATTTCTCCTTTTAGCACCTCCTCTCAAACTCCACTCCGAACTCTGATGAAGGGCCAAACCACCCGTACCAACTCACAACCAAAAATGCAACAATATGGAGATAGAGAGATGACAAAATTGCTTCATAAAGCATCCATTAATACTTGAAATTCATTAGAAGAGATTACATTTGAAGAGCTTACAATTCAAGAACTTCTATTTCTCCAACTTCCATTAGAAGAGCTTCCATTTCTCGAACTCCCTTACAAATGATAATAGGCCTTTCTTAAATAGGCACTTACCACCCAAGGCACGATTTATCCACAACCTTCTACAATATCTACAACCTTCTAGAATTTCCACCTAAATACAACTAAGCACCACTATGTGGCCCAATTAGAAAATTACATTTCTTTTGTGGATCACAACAAATATTAAATGCATGATGCCACCTACACACCTCAATTAATGGAATAACAACTATTTTTATTATTTTTCTATGCATGATGCCACCTACACACCTCAATTAATGGAATGACAACTATTTTTATTATTTTTCTATGCATGATGCCACCTACACACCTCAATTAATGGAATGACAACTATTTTTATTATTTTTCTATGCATGATGCCACCTACATACCTCAATTAATGGAATAACAACTATTTTTATTATTTTTCTATTTACGCCACCTATGCATCTTGAAAATAGAAATTCCTCTTTTCTCCTTTTTCCCTTATTTTATTTTTAAATTATTTTTCCTTCTATTTTTTGTCACTTTCTCTCTCCTCCACAATTTTTTTTTTTTTTTTTTTTTTTTCCTCTAATAATTTAATTTTCCCATGCAAGATGCTCCTGCATCAGACTGCCTTGGTAGATAGAAAAGTGTGTCCCACACTTTGATGTCAAAAGAAAGATATAGAACCATTTTCATCTTCACCACAAACTTCCACCTCAATAGGGACAAGAAAACCAACATGCAAATCTTCCACTTTTTTTTTTTCTGCTGATGCATGATGCTCCTGCATTCGACTCCCATGGTAGAAAAAAAAAAAATTGTGAATATGGAGTCACAAAATGAAGTAGCCATTGTTGACATGATTTTTTTCCCTTCCTCCAACACATAGCTGGAACAAGTATCCGATGCTGAAATTTCTCCTTTGCAATGAACTCTATCCAAGCATAAATCTCATCCTCATTCAATCTTGTTGAATTAATCACACCTGTAATCAATCCAGCAACACCATACCAATCTTCCTTTGCATACCACACATGACTAACAAGATCCTCATGCAAAAAATCATCAATATATTTTAAACTCAAAAGACAACATCCCATGATTCATAAGAATTTACCTGTTTGACATCTTCATCTTTGCTTGCCTCTTTTATGTCATCAACAATGTATGTAACTACTCCACTTGCTTGATCTCCAACTAAGGCACTATACTTCTCCTCCATTGCTGCAATCTTCAAATCATCTTGATCTACTTCAGGTTCGTAAGTCTTGTCATCTTTATGCTCTTCCTCTTCTCGTTCATCTTCTTCAACATCTTTCTTTTCCACATCCAAGGAATTATCAACATCTCTTTTCTGGTGACATGCTCTTTGTTTCTGCAACTCAGCTTCTAATTCATTCACTTGCTTCTGCAAATCAACTAGCAATGATTGTTGATTTCTTGCTCTAAATTTCTCAAGTCGAGGAATCCTCAGAATCCATCCAATCACAAAAGTCATCTTCTTCTTTCTCTTCTCCATAATCAAGTCTTTAGAAGACAAATCTCATGCAACACAAGAACCTTGTGCAAACTGCCTCATAGTCGGCGATCTATCTACACAATCAAGAACTTCTTGACAAACTTCAACCAACTCAAGGTCCTGGTGTAAACTGCCTCACGTTCGGCGATCTGTCCGCACTCTCAGGAACTCCTGCTCTGATACCACTGATGAAGGGCCAAACCACCCGTACCAACTCACAACCAAAAATGCAACAATATGGAGATAGAGAGATGACAAAATTGCTTCATAAAGTATCCACTAATACTTGAAATTCATTAGAAGAGATTACATTTGAAGAGCTTACAATTCAAGAACTTCTATTTCTCCAACTTCAATTAGAAGAGCTTCCATTTCTCGAACTCCCTTACAAATGATAACAGGCCTTTCTTAAATAGGTACTTACCACCCAAGGCATGATTTATCCACAACATTCTAGAATCTCCACAACCTTCTACAATATCTACAACCTTCTAGAATTTCCACCTAAATACAACTAAGCACCACTATGTGGCCCAATTAGAAAATTACATTTCTTTTGTGGATCACAACAAATATTAAATGCATGATGCCACCTACACACCTCAATTAATGGAATAACAACTATTTTTATTATTTTTATATGCATGATGCCACCTACACACCTCAATTAATGGAATGACAACTATTTTTATTATTTTTCTATGCATGATGCCACCTACACACCTCAATTAATGGAATGACAACTATTTTTATTATTTTTCTATGCATGATGCCACCTACATACCTCAATTAATGGAATAACAACTATTTTTATTATTTTTCTATTTACGCCACCTATGCATCTTGAAAATAGAAATTTCTCTTTTCTCCTTTTTCCCTTATTTTATTTTTAAATTATTTTTCCTTCTATTTTCGTCACTTTCTCTCTCCTCCACAAATTTTTTTTTTTTTTTCTAATAATTTAATTTTCCCTTGCAAGATGCTCCTGCATCACTTGACTCTTCTATTCTATATTGTGAACTTCTTCACTTTCTCACTCTATCATGAACAACTACTCCTATCTCTCTCTTCTTTTTGAGTGTCAAGTGATTCTTTTAAATCACTCCATCTAGTTGCGGATGCAAACCCTGAAGTTATCCCACTCAAACTGCAATTTGAAATTTGAACTCCATAGCGAGCATAGTCATAGGAACCTGTTACTACCTATATGTAGATGCCTAAGCTTATTGTACACTACGAAAGTGCACTACTCTAAACCCTTCTATCCAAGGTATTCTATAGATTGGGATGCTTGAATGGTGGCCTAGAGCTCCCTATCCATTAAGTGCACAGGTGTGTGCATAAGCATAGAAATGGCTCTCAGCTAAGCCTTAGAGATGTAACCCTTGCTAGTAAACCATGAAACGGGAGATTCTTTAGACAAGAGCAGGAGTGCTATTTCAAAGAACTCTCAAACATGCAATGCAAGAAATGAAGCTATGCTAAAATGAGATGGACAATGCAACTATGCTAACAATATGATAGTGTTACCAAGCCATTCTAATTAAACTAGGTGATCTAAGCTATTGCAAAATAAAACTACATTATTGCAAATGAATTATGCTAACATTAATATGCAAAGATTGAGACAAGAAGCAAGAAGTTCTCCACAAATGCCTCAAGAAACTTGTTAGTAAACCTATAGCATAACATTAGCTCAAAAATGGGATCCTTAGAGAAGGAGAGAGCTCTCCATTTTAAAGATGTACGGATGATAGAGATCAAGATCAAGAAATTGATGGTCATGGGTGGGGGTTGACTTTTGGCATAATCCATGTGTAAGAGCGAGCCAACCAATGAAAAGGAGTTGACTTTTCATGTGAGACAAAAGCCTTTTCTTTTAATTTGTAAATAGGAAAAAAACTTTATGTGGGCACATTGAGTGGGTTAGGAGAATGGGGTCTTTTGTTTAATTAAAAGGGGGACACATGTTCTTTTAATCAAATATGGACTTAGGATATTCTAGTAAAACTATAGGTTAAAATCAAATAAATTAATTTTTAGAAATTTGGATTTAATCAAATAAGGACTATGGACTTAGTTCTTTATTTGTGTCATGTCTACCGATCGTTGCTTGTCTGTGCCACCAATATTTTAACTTATGCCCTATTTAACCATAGTAGAGACAAGTGGGTTTATTTGGTGACATGTCTTTCTTTCTTTCTTTTTGTCCATTGTGGTCTTTGAATCTTTTGCCTTTGAGGATTCTCCTTTTTCAGTTGTATGGATTCCTTGGAATCCTGAACTAGTTGAAGGAGTTGTTTCTCCTTGAGTATCTATTAGTTTCTCTTCCTTTGAGTTGTTTTCCTTTGTTTTGCTACCTCTATCACACATTTCTTTCACCGCTTAGAGTTCAACTATCAACTATCTAATTTGCTCCTCCATTTGTCTGGCTTCCTTTGTTAGAGCACTCAATTGTTTTGTTTTCTCATGATCATACTCCTATAGTATGTTATTTTCTTGCACTATATATATGTGCTCTTCTTCCATGAGAGCTATCTCATCTTTTTTTCTTTTAGCAAATCTTTAGCTCGCTTTCTAACTTCTTGAGCTAGTTGTAGCTCTTCATATGCTTGGCCTCTTGCGAGGATAGCATTCCCTTTTTCATCCATAGCTTCACCTAATCTTATTACAGAGAGTTCTTTCTCCTTCTTTAGGAATTTTACCTTTTTCCTTACCTTATCATTTTCATCCATGAGTTCTGTTATAGCTTCTTCTGATTCTTCAGAACAACTTTGTTCTTCAAACTTCTCTATTAGCTCTTGACTTTCTCCCAGTTTTCTCATCAACTTCTTTTGCTTGGCTAGAGATTCTCTTAGTCTTTCGTTGAGGTCTTTGGTGGTGTCTAGTGCTTCTTACAGTCATCTTATAAGTGATGTCATTGGATCATCCCCTAAGTTGTTAGACTCGTCGTTGTCAAGGCCTATGCTCTGATACCAATTGTTGGTCCCAAACGGTGTTGAGAGGGGACCTAAATAAGTAGACACAATTTTGCTAAACCCACATGTTAGTTTGTTAATCTTTTCTACATATTGTGTCACTACTACTTTAACTATCAGTGAAATGATCAATGCTATGCAGTAAAATCATACAATGTTCCACACAGAAGCATACATCAATGACATGTATTTTTATGCTGAAACCCCTAGGGTAGGGGTAAAGGTAAAAACCACGGTGGGAGTAATGTACCCACTAACCTTTCCTTGCAACAAAAAGGGTGTCATGTTAAAGGCTAACAATTATTTCTTTTGAGAACACATCCTTTTAATAACACCAATAAGTTGTTAGCATTACAATAGCCTATTAATGCAACCTTGCTAGAGGATTTAGATCTCTTTCTGAGAGACGCCAAGTTAGAGGATTCTAAATACTTTTTACAAGTCTGTTATGTTAAAGGCTTACAATAGATGCTATGGTTAGAAAGAAAACTATTGTAGTGATCTAAATATATAGCACACCTTGCCCGGTAGATCCTCTGTTAAGTTACATCGAAGATGCTCTGATATTCCTCTTGCACTTTTAGCTTTGGTAAGAGTCCTCCTGCTCTCTACCCTTGTTCTTCTTGTGCGCTTAGCACTTGTTCTAGCTTTATGTTCATAGTTGTCTTCCTCAGATGGATTCTCTAGCTTACTCAATCATGGAGATATCACACTCTTGGCTCTTTTCTTCTGTACTATGAACTTTTTCACTTTCTTGCTCTATCGCTAATAGCTACTCCTATTTCTCTCTTCTTTTTGAGTGTCAAGTAGTTTTTTAAAATAACTCCATCAAACTAGGGATGCAAACCCTAAATTTATCCCACTCAAACTAAAATTTGAATTTTGAACTCCACAATGAGCATAGTCATAGCAGCCTGTGACTACCCATCAGTAGATGCCTATGTTTATAGGCCATCTTGGTTGCCCACACATCTATAGCTAGACTTGTTTCCTTGTGTGATTTAGATGCATTTTGTCGCACTACTCTACAACATGTCTTTGTCGCGTTCAGACCTTCCTTTTGTGTTGTCACATCAATGGTGACTAGGTTGTGGCCACTTAGCATTTGTACTTCTTCTCTTCACTTCAGTGTCTTGATCAGTACACCAGTTTACCAGTGGTGGTCCTTGCAATACTTTGAGACTTCTTGTTAACTAGTTGTTAATCAATGACAACACATCTTTTAACTCAGTTCTTGATTTCATTGTTCATCATTTTCCTAGTTGATGTAACTTAGTCCAAAATTATAAACCCCTTTCTTCAAGCTAAATCCATTTAAAAATCCTCCTCTATTCTTTTTAAAAATCCATTTCAAGTGTCAAACTTAAATTCCAACAAGATCTTCAAAACTGTTCATCGTGTTCGCCTAGCTTCACTGGAAAGGTCAAAAGAACACCCATTAGTTTGACAAGTGGTAGTTATAATTTTGTAGCTCTCCATTAGTTCAACTTTGATCATCAGATTTTGATGGCACTTCTGGAACTACCTTCGAACTCTAAAATTTATTTTTGAACAAAGTAAATGGAAACTTTGTATGCCTTTGAAAAAAATTTCACCAAATGTTTGTACAAATGACACCATCGTGATTCAATAACACAGGTAGAACATCCTAGCGACAACACTCAAGGATGCTAAAGAAAAGAACAAAGTTCTTGTTGAGACAGTGAATCTCAATGGTTGTTCTAGAACTAGGTTTATGTTCCAATGACTACGAAAATGGACTTCACAAAAAGAATGGAGAGCTTAAAACCTGACACAAAACATATTTCTAAGCTAAGTGTAGGATATATGGGCGACAGTATGTTCAATTTTATTTAAGCTATAATGGCTCCCCCTTATCCTTGAATTCGCTTTGGTGAAGTGGAAAGTCTCCTTACACTTGAACCATGATCATCCTCATTATTTGATCTACAAATGCAGTCATTTCAAATTAACTATATGAAATCATATTCATCTTTGCAATTTCAAACTTAAATGCATATGACTAAATCTTTTGAGGTCCTACAATTCTAGCCAAGATTTTCATTTGCATAATCCTACTTCAAATTGATATACCATGCACGTAAGATACCAAGACTTGATTTTCATGTTTAAGCATTGGTTTCTTTTCCAGAAACATTAACATTTCATTTTAATTCCATAATCACATCATGTATTCATTATGGAGTATGCCTCGCTTAGTATGGCGAGAAATTTCTGAATTTGCACTTGGAATTCTCTATAAGCCTTGAATTTGAATTAAATTGGTGATTGAAAGAGGTTTGTAACACATTATGTAGGCATGCAATCAAAAGACGTGATCCCTTTACAAATTTCAATTGCCCAAACATCTCCTTTTGAGAATCACCCCTTTCTTGGGCTCCTCAAACTTTTGGATTTTACAAGCCCATTGAGATCGTGCAAAACATTTTTGACTTTGATTATGTATGAGGCTTGGATTCTATGCCATAAATTGGAGATTGCTTTGATGTTGTGCTCCACAAAGTGTGAGGTGTGAATTACTTGTGAGTTGGGCTCATGATCTTGGGTAGAAAATAAACTTCTCTTGGGTGCCTTAAAACTCCAAGGCACAATTTGCATGCTTATTGGGCTCGCATCAAACCTCAAATTGTAAATCACACAGATTGCTTTGTGTTTGGGTTTGAACCTAATCTTGCAACTAACTTGAACTTGGGCTCCTTTCCTTGGCAAATCCAAAAATGTTCTCTTATTAGGCACATGTATATATGTGTTGTGCAATTTTTTCCTATATGTTGAGCTTAAGTGTGATTGACTCCTACATTGGCCAAAATGCACTCGGTCATTTTCAAAAATTGCATGTCATTGGGGCTCTATTTTTGGGACAGAAAATGAATTTGTCTTGGGCGCTTGTTGAACATGGAGCTAAGTGGAAATTGCATTCTGCTTGGGCACCTTAGTTGTAAATTGACCAGATTTTACCTTGAATCTCACTCATGATTGGTCGTATAAAACTCCCTTTATCAATATATTTCCTAATTTCAGTGATGATTGTCTCATATAAAATTTCCTAAGGTTTCATGTTTTCGTTCTCCCTTGTTTGAATTTTTGCCTATTTTGCATCTAATTTACACTCAAGTTTCCACCATGAGTGATTGCCCTTTCATTTTCAACTTAGAATTTGTAGGAATTCCATACTAGAAATGAAGATAAAACAGAAAAGTAAAGTAGAGAACACAAAACTCATAAATTAGATTGGGAAAACCCTCCAACTGGAGGGGAAAAACACAGCCACAAAGATCACTTTATTTATGATAAACAATAGTTTCATTTACAATGCACAAACTGAAGAAATAATGATTTCTTCTCTGAATTTGAAGACATTTTACAAAATTCTATTCTGATACAAAATCATTGAACCAGCAATATAATATATATATATATATATATATATATATATATATATATATATATATATATATAATTCACACTTTGAAAATAACAATGAATGCTACTAAAGGTCAACAACAAAGAACATCAGCCACAGTAAATTAAGCAACACCAATGTTGTCTAGAACAATGAATATATTATACACCTAAAGAGGAGACTCTTCATTGACTTCCCAATAAAGTCTTCCATAACACATGAAACAACTACCATTACACAAGGTCTCTCTTCAATATCTTGAACCATATCTCCATTCAATGAGTGGATGGTCGCAGACAATAACAGAGAATATAGAATAAAATGCAAATGAATTGGCAGCAGCAGAACACATCACGTAGAAAGAAGGATCGCAACCATATCACAGCAATAACTATCACAGGTATATTTTAGTGAAAGATATCTCCCATAGCTACATAACATCAAAAAAATGTGCCTTCACTATGTTGTCCTGCATTTTGTCACCACAAAATGTTGGTAACACAAAAAGTTTTCAAGCTAGTTTTGCGTTTCTCTAAGCTTGAATTTGATATTCAATTATTTAATGTTGATCAATTGATCCATTTCAATTCAAATATCAAATTGTTTTACTGAAGGCCTTCGTCAAGTCTTTTTCGTTTTGCTTTCTGTCAAGCCTTTGCTTGATTTTTGAAGCCTTCACAATCCATTCTTTTCTTTTGAGTTTGCTTTTGTTTATTTTTAGTCCCTTGGATTTTCTCATGTCATGCCTTTCGATTTCCCTTTCGATTTGGTCTAACCTAGAGGTCAATCGGAGTTGTCAATCAAGAGTTATGCTCGTTTTAGTGCCTCAAAAGTGGACATTTTAGGTGCAACAACACGAATTAAAAAAATGATGTTATATTTTCATTTTGACATTCACTTTTTGAAAATATAACATTTTACTCACTTTTTGTTATGTTTTTAAGTTACTTTATCTTTTAATTTATAACTTAAAGTGACTATAGTGCACTTTATGTTATAATTTTAATTTGAGTTACTTTTTAATTTTTCACTTAAAGTGACTATAGAACTATATAGTTACATTTTTAATTTTTTATTGTAAAATCAAATACTTATTTGAATGTCACTTTAAACTAATGTTTATGTGTTATATTGAATAATATGATACATAAATATTATTTTTGACTCATATTGATGACATTTTTATAAATTTAATTGAAATACATGACTTAAAGTCCTCAAAAGTGGACTTTTTATGTGCATTTGCATGTAAAAACTATGAAAAATGGAAACTTTTCATGTTATTACATATAAAACTCACTTTTGAGGATATTTTTCATGCCATTACATCAAAAGCTTATGAAAGTGGACCTTTTTGATGTAATGACACGAAAAGTAGAGTTTTTATGCTTAAGCATCAAAAAAGTGAGACATGTTTTAAAACATGCAAGTGGCCTCAAAAGGTTTGATTTTGCCTATCAACACATTTTAAAATATGCAATGCACTTCAAAAAGTGCAATTTTGCATAAAGACATTTTAAAACATGTAATAAACCTCAAAATGTCTGATTTTACATGAAGACATGTTTTAAAATATGCAATGGTCATGAAAATGTCCCATTTTGAGAAGAAAATGTGTTCTTGCTCCCAAAGAATTCGATTTTGGCCA
This sequence comes from Cupressus sempervirens, assembly GCA_028749045.1. Lineage (NCBI taxonomy): Eukaryota > Viridiplantae > Streptophyta > Pinopsida > Cupressales > Cupressaceae > Cupressus > Cupressus sempervirens. The sequence goes on along the minus strand of CM053787.1, from coordinate 93,457,047 downwards.
TAACTCAAGATTTTCTCTATGAATTTGAATGAAATCTCTTGCATTCAAGGTGTTTTGGATTGGTGATCATTTTGCCTCCATAAAAAATGAGTTCCATGAGCTGAAAAATGTTTTTGGGAGTCCAAATCTAGGGCACGCTTTTTAAGAAAAACTCCAAATTTCTTCATTTTTGCTCATAACTTGAGTTTTACTCAATGGATTTGCATGGGATTTGTTCCATTTGAAATGTTTTTGCATGGCAATGAGTTTCCTTGCTTTTAAAATGGATTAATTTGCCTCAAAAATGTTTTTGAAACTTTCATGATGAATCACGTTTGTGCTTAAAATGCCCAAAAAATTAGGGTTTTAATCCACTTTTATGCGTTTTGAAGCCACTTTTTTGCTTGATGATTGCCTTTTGTCCATATATATGTCATGAAAAGTGCATTTTGCCTTTAAAAGGGATGAAAACTCTCATTTTCACGCTTTTGGAATTTCCCCAAACTCCAAATTCGAATTTGCATGTTGAAGTGGTTTTCTTGTTGACATGTTTGAGTCTTTTGCCAAAGGCATGTGTTTATTTTGTGCTTGTTTTTGTGTTTTGCTTGTTTGCATTTCAGTTTTTTCTCCATTTGGAAGAAATTGCAAGTTCTTTCCCAAGAACTTGAGCACGTTTCACTTCACTCCACTTTCCATTTCCATGTCACAACGCTTCATCTCTCACTCAATGAAATGTGATTACATGTTTTTCATCATATTTGTCATCCACATATGCATGTAATCTCATTTTCCACTTCTGTTTTCACCCATCTCACCTTTCACTTCCATTCACATGACACGATTACATGAAATATCTTACATGTAATTGCATCTAAAAGGTCTGATTTTGATTAAAAGTCATTTTTTGAAAAGTCAAAAAGATGTCATGTGCATGTTTTCCCATGTAACTTGACCTTACTTTTCCTCAAAGGCATCTATAAAGTTAATTTTCACCCCTCCATATGCATTCGCTCTCCATGAGCAAATACATGCTTTTCCATATTTCTACATCTCTCCATGCTTTCCATCTCATCCTTTATCCCTTGTTACATGTTGCATTTACATGTAATTCATTTTCCATGCAAGGACATCTTGAAAGCCCAAGTCACATTTTGAAAATCAGCAATCTCCATTTGCACGCATTCCCATGCATCAAGCACTTTATAGCACAAACATATATATATATATATATATATATATATATATATATATATATATATATATATATATATATATATATATATATATATATATATAAAGATGTTGATGGAAAGTTATTCTGAGTTTACATCTGGACATTATAACACCCATTTTACAAAATCTCTCAACTTCTTGCTTACCTTGAGTTGACCTAAGGAACGGTGAGAAGGGGGAGCCTTCCCTTTAAGGTAGGAGAGACTTTGTCTCACACGTTGTGGCTGGTCATCCTATTTTGCGACTGAATTTTTACCCAAAACTGTCAATTGCAAAATATCCACCCAACACACTAATCAATTGATTATCTTCAACTTAAAGGAGTTGGGTCTGCACACTTTGCAGAACATGGCTAACCCATGTGCTCCACTTGAGCATGGATGGAGTGAGAATGGTCTTGTTGTAAGGCTCCAAGCAATGCTTGAAGCAGAAAGTGGTTGCTTGTGGGGCTCAACATAAAGAGATGCAAATCAGAAATTGTCATGCCCTTGAGTTTGCACAATAACTCATCTCCACAGTTTGACTAGGTGCGATTCAAATTTGATCTTTGTCTAAACTTGCTCATACAAAAAAGCATACACAATTGGATCGAGAAATAAAATTTCATACATTTCAAATGAATTGTGGAAATCTGATAATGTTAATTGCTCATTTTCATCAACCTCAATTCTACTTAAGACCTAAACTTCTAAAACCTCCATGACTTGAAATCTTACGAAGCTACTCCAAAACTAATACCAGCTGCTAAAGAAAAAAAGAGGGAGCCCTCATTTGTAATGAGTCGATGGTGTGAAAATATCACGACAAGTGGCCTTTACTGATTATATCAAAATATTTGGACTCTCCTCTTCCTAAAAGAATATTCATGATGTAGGATTTCATGATGAAATGTAGAAAGTTTTTCTTCCTTATTTGTCTTTGGTTAAACACAACAGGCAGAAACCTCTCTTCTAGGACTCATGAAATTCCTTCCCTCCATTGGATTATTTGGCTTTGTAGAATGGTGCTAAAGAATGCTTCAGCAATCATGGAGGAATAGAGTCAAAGACTATATTTCTTCTTCAAAAACAAATGGGCAGCTTTATTCTTTATGCAAAGATTCATTTTCTCTTCCAATTCCTCAAGATCGAATTGTGGGTTAACAAACTGAGTTGTAAAAAATAGTTTGTCATGTTTTGGATCAAGAGTATTCGCTTATCTAGGTATCTTCATCTTCAGGAAAGTACACAGTCAAACAATCATTTAGCTTATAAACATGTCAATAAAAAAATCAAGGGCTCTCCCCTTTTGTCGATCCATTGCAGTCTTTCTTGAAGTAGGCATCTTTGCATGGCTAGCATTCTATAGAAAAAAATCATAGAAGTGTTAGACTTTCCAAACTTCCTATAGCTGCCCCTCTCAACTACATTTTCTCAGTGTAACACCAGCACTGGAGTACATCGGGATGTTGGTACTTCAGGATGAGTTACCGGGATGAGGGTACAAAGGCCCTCAATTTTGAGACGGTGGGGGGATGGTGGGGGGGATGGCAACGAGAGGGCAAGGGAGTGTTCTATACTATACATATGGAACTTGAAATACTAGTTATAAAATGATGTTTTGGTATAACATACCAAATTGAAATACTTGAACATAGCAAATCAAGATACGAATCAGAACCATTAAATGTCCAACATAGTAATATAGTACATATCCAATAGTAATATTCAAAAATCAAAAATCAAATAGAAATTCAAGTACCCTTCCAGGTGGCAGCATGGTTGTGGAATGGCGGAGGTGGGGGTGTTAGCATGAATGTTGATGATATTCCTATGGGGGGAGTATATTAGCATTGTTGGAGACATGATTCAGAGCTTGTGTGTTGCATTCATGATATTATTTGTCATTGATGTCAACATATTGGTTATTCTGTGAAGACTAGCAAAGTTACAGAGGAAGAAGCGGTTGGTGCGGTTCGTGGATTGAAGATCAGCTTATGCGCACTTGAGGATATGTTCTACATTATGTCTAGATGCTATAGTTCAGAGTACATACGGAAATATGAAGGTTGGACAGAGTTATGAAGATTTTAGTAAAGGCAACTTTCAAAAAGCATTTCTGGAAAGCGCGTACTGTTGTTTTGATTTTGTCTCCTCACAAGGATGGAATTGGCTTAAGTGGACTAAGAAAGAGGTTGAAGACATGTTAAAGATGCCTTGGTTAAGAAGGCACAATCTGAAGATCATCAAGTGGAAAGTTATGAAAGCTGTAAGCCGAGAGCTTGGTTGTAATCTTGAATATGAAGTGTAAAATTGTAATGTAATGTGCATTGTAATGGTCTTATATTATTTTGTAAATTGAGAAACTAAGTATATTTTGCAAGATGCTTCACAGATACTCCCCTTGTTTTCAAAGTATCACATTAGCTAATACGTGTTGTTCTTTAATATCTAAAGAACTACTGTTTTCAATGTAAGACATTTAGTCTAAGGAGAACCAATCTTTTTAATTTTTTCCTAAAGGCTAAGAATTTTTTGCACATTTCATTTGAAGTTTAGAATTTAATTAATGCTGATTTGAATGGTTTCAAACACAATTCTAATTTTGGCTTTCCTAGTGGCACCCATATGGCACAAGGCTTGTTAAGAAGGTACCTCTCTCACCACAGAGGAACTATTTCCCAATTTGGTTGTCAAGTTGGAGATTTTTGGAGAGATCTCTGTAATTATTACATTCTGAGATATGTACATTGGGATACTTTTATTAGCGTTGTTATCTCTCTGCACAATTTGCAAGTAATGTGTCTTTATCACATTTAGTGGCACAACACGCAATGTGGTTTGGGAATGTTTCCTTACAAGTTCCTGTAAAAATCTGCATTATGTGGCAAGTTTATGCTCTTAGTTGTCACCACCAAGAAGTACTAAAATTACATCTCTCACATTTGGCTTGTGCGGATAGATTGTATTCATTATGTATATAATAGGACGTACAATGGTTGGCATACCTCCTCGTTCATGTGTGGAGCCATCTTTCCAACATCATTTGATTTCTTCTTGCTTTTTCTTTGATATCCTAGTCTCTAGTTTTATCTATTTCAGTGGGAGAAGCCATTGTTACTTTCTCCTATTTTTTGGTTTCACTGTTTACTTTCTGGAAAGCTATTGTTAAATCATTCATCATGGCTTACAAACCCATGAACAAGTGAATCCACGTCCATTCTAGAAAGTGAATATTACCTGCGTTTGGCTTTTTCCTACTTAACCACATGAAAACGATATTTTTGTGGGAATGTTGTAAATAGAAAATGCCATCCAAACCATTGTGAGTGAAGCATTCCTTAATGGCAGAGTGCCAGGTGTTTATACCCTTCACAAGTTATTTCGAATTGCATGTCTAATTGTTTTGATTTGTTGCAGGAATATGATCTCATGGTTATGTTGGCAATGCAGTTTGTGAAAGAATAATACATTACAGGGGAGATTCTAGACAATGCCATTCAGAATTATGACCTCTTCAATGGAGAGTCTTGGGTAGAAGGCATATTCCCTGTCTGTTTTGAAGAAGAGGTTGACATATGCTAAAATTTATGATGCCATCAAGATTGGTCTTGGTACAGAGTCCAGACAACTACTGCCTCTTTGAAAGAGAGTTGGCCATGTATGCGGACCTGCTCTCTCCTCAAGTTGCCACCACTTTTCTCAGGTTTTATTTCGTATTCACAAGCCTTTGGCACATAAATTCCATGTTAAAACTGAAGCCAATAATTGCTCTCCATCCTAAGAATGTAGGGACAGACCTACATAAAACTGAAGCAGGGTCATCATAGGTAAATGAAGACAAAACAAAGATATTGGTTGTGGAAGAAGCAAAAAGGTTATGGGTCTCTGAATGGGGTTTTTTTTGTGTTGTTAGCATCTGTGTTGTTTCAACAAAAAGCAGTTTTTGCCATTTGGGTATTTTGGGGATTTCCTTGGTTGGCACGGGTACTTGGTATGGATAATGCTATTTAGTCTTTTTACTTTGGGCCTCGTATGTATGCACTCTAATCTGACCCTGTTGATATTCTAGGGCTTCTGGTAGCTAGTGGCTTCAATGCCTTAGTGCTGTAATTAAATAAAGGGGACAGTTTTTGGTTGGGAGATCTCAGTCTCCTTTCTAAATTTTGCATTAAAAATATATAATTTTAAGCGATTTAAGTATTTTTTAGTTACTCAGGATTTTTAGCTTTGCAGTCAAAAACATTGGTCTATATGTTGAAACAAGGTAGCTGTTGTTAATGTTTATGGATCGCTTTCTGCAAATGTAATAACACTGTAGCTAATGTCATTGTTATTGTTGTGTTCCAAATGCAGATTTGAAGACTTATAAATATGCGAGGAGACATGTCTCATGAAGAGACATGAAGGCATCTCTCTACAGTTAATCATCATTAGATAATAATAATAAATAACCATATAATATATTTATTTATTTATTTATTTACTTATTTATTTATTTACCATCAACCATGTATCTCATGATCAAATCAATCCGACTAAAGCTACAAACTTAACACTCCCTCTTAGCTAGGGAGGATTGTTATAGAACACATTATACTCTCAAGTATATGAAGAGATATCATCTCAATATGATATTCTCAAAATGGCATATTTAAGGATATCAACATATATTCATGAACTTAAATGTTATCTTTCAATATCATTTGAAGTATGATTCAACAAGAAATATCAATCATATGATATTCACCATACTCATATTCTTTTGGTATGTGCATTGGCATCAAAAAAAAATCCTTGATGCCTACCAAAAAAATATGTTATATCCTAGTAGGATATTAGTAAGATTCCCAGCACTCTGGGACAACAACTTAATGTAGTCTATCAGATAACAAGAAATCACAATGTCGTGGTCTCTATCATGACAAGTATTATGATATCCAGCACTCGGGGACAACAAATGAAGTCTAATCATGATATGTTTGTTATCATGACTACCGATACTCTAGGACAGCAACTTAATGTAGTCTGTAATGTCAAGTTATTGATAAGATTGTCACCTTACAATAGCAATCCTCTAAAAATGCATCAATGAAAGATCGTCACTTTTCATGACATAATCCACATATGCAAAATAGTAACCACCATAAACCAAGTCAGAGGGTGGAACAAAGGCTTTCACCTCAACTTCTCTCTCATAGAGAAGATTGCATTACAAGGAATTTCACTTAAAACTTCTCCCTCCTAGAGAAGATATCATTCACAAAGGATTGCATCTCAAAATTCTCTAGTAGTTACTCTCTTAGTAGGCTCTCTTCCCCCAAGGATGCCTGTCGGACACACTCTGAATCTGATATCAATCTTCCGACTTTCTAGTGATAAATCAAAACTTCCTCATGATGTACACAGGAGTAGGCTCATCAAAATCATGCAATCACACACATGCATTTCTAGACTCCCTCTAAGTTCTTGCGTTGCCTTCGAAGAAGTGTCATACTCCCTCTTAATGTAGAAGGATACACATGATCTCAATCATCTAAGTTATTTGCTTCAAGTGCCTCACTTTATCCAGCTTGATCACAACTTCTTTGAAGCTACTATCATAAGCTGCCTAATTGTTTTTTTTCTTCTTTTCTTGCAAGATCAACTTCAAATACAAAGGAAAAATAATTTATCTAGTACATATAAAACTGCAAATGACAGAGAGACTACAATTAGTAGATAAATGTAATACTTAGATTAATAAATACTTATTTGTACATCACCATCATTAATACAAGTTGCCTAAGAGATGATTCAGATTTGAAACTCTGATGATGTCCCTTCTCTTACATCTCCCTTCTAAAGATGGTTCAAGTGGGAATGGAACATTCGTTATTATTCCCCCCTCACAATGTAAAATTCTCACTCTTCTATCATTGAACAATTTTGCATCACATAAAATATGACAATCTCCATTTTGTTCTTTTTCAAAAAAAAAATCATCACATCCAATAGCACGAAGTGTGTTTATGAGGATAATCACGTGCTTGAGTTACAAAATGTTTGTCTGCAAATAGTTCAATGATTAACGTTTCACAAATATTTTTCTGTCATGAATTTTTGGATTCCCAAGTTTTATCAACATAAAGAGGTCATTATAAGAAACTCTCCATAGAAGATCTTACAATAACCTTTAATCACTCAATCAAGTTAGTTATCTTCTTCTTAAAAGGCTTATTTAAGAGAACATTGAACCAACCTACTAAAACTAAGGACCAAAAATTTAGGAATTGAATAAGCCCGATGACCATGAAGAAGTAGTTGATTCAATTCCTTCAATTTATTGTAATAATGCTCATCCACTATGATAGTTCAACCATTATAACACAACCAATCATTCATAGGTACCCCAATCTTTGTCTTCAATCATAGATGAATCAATATCCTTTCCCATAATAGGAGCATACCAACCACTGAAACTCAGTCTCAATACATTACCTAAAATTGAAATCTATTATACAATTATCTAATGCGGAAATTGGTTCCCCTAGCTGGTTGTCTAGCTCTTATCATAAACATTGTGTTTTCAATAACTTGCAAATACAAGTGAAATCATTTGGAAGTCGCCACTTCCTCATGATGTACATAGGGGGTACGCCCATTAAAATCTCATATTCATGAGGTATAGTCATGAATCACAGTCATCTTGACTGCTACAATTTATTGATCATTTGGAGAATCCATCTCCACATGGTTAACTCCCTCTGAATCAATATGACCAAGATCATTGAAGGTTGACCGAATCACATCCTCTATTTGCTCCCTATCTTTCAAGGTTTCCTAAAATGTCAGCCTTCCTCTGAATCTCAAACTCTCTCTTTTTCCTACAAGAACATTCTTGAAGGAAAAGATCAAGATATATAGCTTGTATAGAAAAAGAAAAGAGATTACTATAATACTCAAGAATAATAAACAGTCTTGCATAATAAGACCATTCCAATAAAATATAGATAAAATACATTTTGAATATATGTGCATATATTCAACCTTTTAAATATATATCTTAATCTATATTTTAACATATTATTTCTATTTCAAATAAATAAGATTATGAAACTCTTATTCATTTAATGAGTAACTGATTCATATTAGTAAACAATATTCACATTGAAAATAAAGAGATAAATGCTTACCTCCATGTCACCCTTTTAAAGTTTACTTTCTTAATATATTATAAACATTACCCAAATCCAATATTCTTATCAACATAATTACTCTAATAATAGATTTCCACTCACATGATATTCTATCTACTTACCTTGCTCGATGATAGCAGCTCCTCTTTTCTTAACTTCACTTGTTATGTGATGGACTTTTTCCCATATAAGTTGTTTACCTTCTTAGTCTTTTTCGCTCCTCCTTACATAACGAAAGGAGTACAATTATTTCAGAACAATTATTTTAAACCTCACAATATGCATCAATATGGTCTACGTCTCTGCATTCGGTCTTATGGACTTGCGCACAAGTACTGTGGTAAAAATTGTTATTCCTTTTTCTTCATGATGCCCTCTTCCTTGGGCTCTTCAATGCCACGTACTTCTATGTCTCTTATTTTTCGTATTTTCCAAATGCCTCATTACAAATGGGAAGTGTATGGATGATATTTCTTCCAGGCTTCTTAAACCATATAATTTTCCCTTCTTCGTTTAATGTTGAAATGACTCCCTTCATAATTGGTCTTGCAAAAAAAAACACATTTTATCTCAAGACATACATCCTCTTATTTCATTGCTTGATGGTGTGGATCTGTTGCAAGTCATTCGCATTTCTCTTTACCTTACCAATTACTTTCTAATAGCTAGAAATAACGTTGGTTGTCCCTTTGTGTTATCAATCTGCGTGGAAAGTAAAGGATACTCCTTCCTCCTGATTTTGCAAATAACATCCTTATTTCTTCCCCACCGATGTGGTCTCTGCCTTTGATTTCTATCTACTTAACTTATTTTGGCATATGTAGGATGATTGCAAACAAGGGTTGAAAATATGACTTTTGCACTAGCAGACCATATTTTTCCAATGGCTTCTTAAGGCATTTCAAACCAGCTCATTTAACAAACATGCTTAAACCTTTGACATCATTGTTGAGGGAAAGACACTTTCTCAGATATTTTGTCAAACAAGTCACGTGTAAGCTCTCTGATGGTGTTTACTTAAGAATCTCTATTAAACAATATCGGGTTCTTTGTATTGGTTTCCAATAGGGCTCAGATGCATGCCGTCACTCAGACACTCTGTCTCCCAATTTTTTGATCTTTGTATCAATTCCCACAAGTTGATTGTGCCACAATCAAGCTTCTTTGCTACTTCTACACAAACTTCAGAATACATTCCAGCTTGCTCATTTGTACGATCAAGATACTCACCGGCAAGCCTACCCCACCTGCTTCTGGCATAAGCTCGTCGTACATCTTCATAAATGGGTGGGGGTGTTATTACAACCACTCGTGTTGTACTGGATAACCCCATATAGGCATCTATTATGGTCTTGGTCGCCGCATATGTCCCTTGCAGTCCTTTTAGTGCAGCTCCATTAGTGCTTCCGTGCACAAAAGACAATTATTGATGACACTGGTCCGTAATAGTTTTGAGCCTCCAAAGCACGGTAAATACATTAAAATTTCTTTAGTGCAAACATAACAGGAGCCACTCAAATATCATTGACAATTGCTGAGTCAACACCAATTCTGAAATCTCAGCATGTGAACACTTGCATAACCATCAACATATTAAAATGATGGTGTTTGAATTATACACAGGTGAATGGGCGAGCATCCACACTTGAACAAAGACTCGTCATTTGCATGGAGGAGTATCAAGCTCAATGACATTCACTTTCCTAAATAATAAGACTGCCATGCCATTGCCGTGGAGTGGCACATGTTTCTTAATATGCAAGCATTTTGTATATGACTCAACATTTTGTTTCAAGTTTATTATGATAGGGATCACATGCTAAATAATAGGCTTGTGTCTAAATATGTTTGTTTACCATACTGGGGTAAATGAATTAATGCATACAGAGAATAGATAAGAACAACGGAACTCCTTGTATTATTTGCATATGCCAAAGACATTACATTATGCTTCAATGATGACTACAATGACCCAAAAGGGTGTATAAATACTTCCCGAAGGGGTCCATCGGCTACATGACAATTACCGAAGGGCCCGTCGGCTACATAAAAAGAACCTTCCCAGAGGGACCCGTCGGCTGATACACAATTTTACCAATGACATCATCCCCCCCAAAAGAAAAGTCGTCTTCGGATGACAATTCAATAAAACTTAAAATAACAAATAACCCAAGTACATCAATCCATAAATACTAAACAGCAAGATGGGTCCCTAGCGTAGTGGTCGTCCGCGCTCTCAACTCATTTAGCTCCACCTGCAGCTTGTAGACTTGTTCCTTCCTAACTTTCAGTTCTGCTTTTGCCTCCATATGAAGCTCTAGAGCTGACTGCATCATGTCTACAATTTCCCCTAGTTCTTTTTCCTTTGCCACTGCCACTTGCTCCTTTTCTGCTACTAACTTCTCCAGCTGACTTTGTTTGTCCAACAGGGCTGCCCTCTCGAAGTAAAGTTTTTTTTGCTTTCAAGTGATTGCCAAAACCTCTTCTTCATCCATCCCGATGGTGATCAAATTCACTCAACTTTGGGCACATGGCATCTTCATGATCTCCAGGACCGCACCATCTGCATAATAACGTTGGTGTGTTGGCTGTTGTACAGTCTCAAGCAAAGTAGCTCCACAAATTGCATGTGCAGCATTGAACGATCAGTCGTCCGTTCACATCATACTGAATTCGACTACGATTCCCATTATTATTATTGGCATTGTTGTTGTTGTTTTGCCCTTGTCAATTATCTCTGTACCCTCCCGTCGTGGCACCCGCATTACTGGTGTTACCGCTTCCTCCCGACGCGAAAACCTCCTATGTGAGGTCCTCTTGCTTTCATGTTGAAGGGGCATTCTTTTGTGGAATGTCCCATGATCTGGCAGATGTCGCAGAACTGGTTCTTTGGACAGGACCCTTTGGTGTGACCTTCTGTCTTACATTTCGTGCACCATAGGTCGCTTCCCTTCGTTTCTTTCTGCATGTTCTTAAATTCTTTCATCATACGGATCATGTCCTTCTGGAGAGCTCGGACTTTCTTGCTACTGTTTTCATCATCGCTGCTATCCTCTTCTGAAGCATCGTTGTCTGACTCGGATGAGCTACTCTTTTTTTTGTTTTCTGCTCACTTTCTAAGTTCATCGCCCGATTGTATGCTTATGTGTACGACAATGGCAGCACAATCCTTACCTTCTTCCGCAATTTCGGGCGTAGGCCTTCAATGAACCATCTTTTTAGCAGCCCATCTGCCAGCTTATTTTCCATTTTATTTATTAAGTCCTTTAATTTCTTAGCGTATACTCAGACTGTTTCATTCTTCCCCTATTTTGTGTTGTATATCTCGACTACAATCTCATTGTCATCACATAGCAATTGAAATTCAGTGGTAAATTTTTTTTTAACATCGTCCCAACTGGTTAATTTTTGCGAATTTGTATCGGCACGCCAATCGATTGCTACCCCCCTTAGGGTTTTCAAAAATTGTTGAACCCATTCGTTTGTATCTGTTACGCCATTCACCCTCCAAATTGTTTTGCATGTTTTACAATGTCGGATTGGACCGACTGCTCCATCACCATCAAATTTTGGCAATTTTTCTTTTGATCCTGCCATCACTATTTGAGGTTGAGGGGTTTGTTATGTACCTGCATTATTTTGCACACCCGCACTGTTTTGCACACCCGCGTTGTTTCTAACAGTCGTGCTATTTGATGAAAAATGGTTTTCATCAACCGAAGCTATCCATTCCGAAAGTGTATCTCAGACGAAGAGTTCACTCCACGCTCGTGCTCCCTCGGCACTTCAAGCCCTGCGAGTCAATCCCCTTCCATCTAGATTATCTTCCCTCGGCGTATGCAGGTTCAGAAACTCCTCCCTTGCTTCTTCCACCAATCCAGCCATTGTCGAGTCTCCTCCAAAAATTCTTCAGTGCTACGATGTCCGTCGATAATTTGCTGAAACCTCCGTCTATGTTCGGCCTGTTGTGCCAAAATTAAATTTTCCCGCGCAGTGTGTATTTTGTCATTTTCCTTTAGCTTATTCTTATTCTTGTTTAGTTGATTCGGCATTAGTCTTCATTCCTCTGCCTTCGTACCAGGTCCATCGGGCAATGGCGCCAAATGTTTACCGTATTGGGGTAAATGAATTAATGCATACAAAGAATAGATAAGAACAGTGGAACTCCTTGTATTATTCGCATATGCCAAAGGCATTACATTATGCTTCAATGATGATTACAATGACCCAAAAGGATGTATAAATACTTCCCGAAGGGGTCCGTCGGCTACATGACAATTACCAAAGGGCCCGTCAACTACATAAAAAGAAACTTTCCGAAAGGACCCATCGGCTGATACACAATTTTACCGACAACAATGCTCCACTAACAGGAAGAAAGCATATCCATGCAAATGTTTTGAAAGTCTCCATAATCATTTCTTCCACAACCCATTTTTATATTGTATGCAATCATGGTACATATGAAGTCATATTCTTTTGAGGAACATCATTGAATACCTTGCGAGCCTTGTTTGTGGTTCAATTTTGCATAGAAGTGTAATCAGAATAAAAGCTTATCTTTCAAATTATTTCTATTAGCATCTCCAATATTTTTTGTTACACAATTTTCTTGACCATCTATATACTCTGTTATGCGTATGATTTCACACTTATATATGTTGATTTTACAATTCTTTTTTTACCTTCTTCATTTGCAGTCTAGCTCTGATACCATGTTAATGTTTAAGGACAAATGTAGTAACACTGCCATTGTTATTGGTGTGTTCGAAATGCAGATTTGAAGACTTATAAATATTCTACGGTTAATCATCATTAGATAATAATATATTAATAATAAATAACCATATAATATATTATATATAATACATATGTAATATATATATAATATTATATATATATATATATAGACACACACACACCCACAAGAATATTTATTTAAATGATGATTTACCGTCAACCATGTATCTCATGATCGAATCGATCCGACCGAAGCTACAAACTTAACAGCTGCAAGATAGATTATTCACCTATATTTAATCTTTGTTGCATCATCGTCGGTTCTCCCACTTCATTCTGCATGAAAAAATCTGAAAGTGCTGTTTTCAGTTGTCGCAAGGTTTCTCTACCTCAAAGGCATCCTCTATATTCATTCATATGAACTTCCTTCTTGTACTTGCATCGTTTCTCATATTTGACATGGTGTCATTGTGACGTGGGTTGTAGATCCTGTGTGGCATGACATGGTCTCTCCTTTCTGGCAGAGCTCTTTACATTCCAATTTTGAGTTTTCATTACCGTTCATTCATAACCAACGTCCCTTTATCTTCTTAAGTCTCTCGGAGGCTCTTTTTGGTGTGATTGCCATCAGTTATGGCAGTATCATTTCTCCTACATCTTCCAGACTTTACGTTACACAGGCAATTCATCTCAGAAGTTTTGTATGCGCAGCATATCAAAATTACGTTTTGTATGGTGTGGGTGTGCTCTGCAAAAACATTATTCTGCTCTTATCAGAGTACTGGTGTACTCTCCAAAGGTGTTTTTCATGTTCATATGTATGTAGTTTTTACACAGGATACGCTAAGGAGTTTGAAATATCGAAATTCTCAGTCAAGGAGACTAATTGTTTAGTATTCAATTTTGACGCTTATTTGTTGAACGATAGTGCTATTTGGATATAATTATATTTAAGTGTTGATTATACTGTGATCTACAGGAACTATATGGTTCTGTCATGATTCACATTTCTGATATTCTGTGTGTGTTGAGAAGAGCATTGTATGATTATATTTGTAGCCCTGTTACTCTGAATGGAAAGAATCAATAAAGGCTGAAGTTTGTCGGGCTGGGTTATTTCTCTCCTTGAGGAAGAGTTTTTCCAGGGTTCCTGTGTTTTATTTATTTCAGTTTCCTTACATGCTTTCTGGTTAAACTTTCAACATTATAGACTCCAAAATATGCAAAACTACAGTATAAGGATTAAGCATAAAAATTACGTACTATAAATATATGCATAACCAACCAACGGAACCCAGCACATCCATTACGCATCTGAATAATTAAACACAGTAGTCAAACTGACAGTGCACACGTTATTAATTAATAATTACCAGGCCAGCTCACCCTGACAAGCATGTTCATTCTCAGACAGACATTCATTTTGAACAGTAAAAAACATTGAAAATGCTATCTACTGAAAACTCCGTACTTTGGAAACCACATATTGAGTGAAAATTGAACAAACAATAAGATAGTTATTTGGGAGAAAGAGGTAGAAGAGTGAACCGGAAGTCATTTTAAATTGAATAGTAATATATCTATAATAACCAAAACATTGATCATATGAATAAAATTGCTTAATTTTTAATTTTCATTAATCACAGTATCAATTATCAACATAGTATGTATGCAAAAGCAACCTGACACCGAACAGGAAATAATAAGAAAATAGTTTGACATCAATATAAACATCGGAACTCTAGGATCACAGAATAATTTAGAAAAGTACCACCCTCAATGAATTACCAAAGTATTTTCCTAATTTCCAATATAGCCTTCTTCGATATGCTGTGGTCTTCTGTTCAAGGGTCCTTGCATGGTCAACTGAAAAAGGTATTCAGTTATTCAGGCCCTATAACGTGAAATGATATTATCAACTAGTTCCATAGCAACTTTAAGTGTTTGTCCAGCATCTTGGTCCCCATGCAAAGACAATCGAACCTCTTCTATGTGAATATTTATCTCTTGAAAAGTGTATACTAAGCTCTCATTTAGAACAATATCAAGGTCAAGCTCTTGGGCCATCCCAAACCCTAATAGTTTTCCAAATGAGAAGTGAAGCAAACTCAGAACCCTGCTGTAAACCTTACTTTGCAAAGCAAATGCTGCCTGCGACAAGAAAATTTTCATGATTGCATGCAAAACTCTAACATCTCCCTTTTGCAGTAAACCAATCACTGTTTTCATGAAATCAAGAACAACACAATTGAGTTTGACTTTAGTTCTGCCTTCTTCGTCATCATTAGAAGTCCCTCCTGTAGCATCAGCTTCTGCTTGATGGCAATCTTGAGAGTTTATGATATTGGCAGGGCAAGGTTCCAAATTCGCAAGTGTTATAGTCCAAGTACAACACAATCGTTTGCCTTCTTCTACCAACTCATCAAATCCCTGCTTTGATTTTTCACTCTCCAAATTCACATCATCATAAAGAGTGTCTGCAGCAGATATAGCGATAAGAAGATCAGGCATCCATGGTTTTAGTACAGTTAGAATAGACCCTGCAAACTTAGATCCAATGGCAGATTCACTCAAAACAATAAGATCAAAAAGACTATTTGCAAGATGAGATGCTTCAGAAGCTAAATCATTGGAGTTCTTCAGACATAAATATAGCATTTTTGCAGCATAAGTCGCAGAGCTCTTTACACAAACCAAGATGCATTTCCAATCATTCCCCATGCCCTTTTGACCTCCAGACTGTTCCCCAATTTGCAGTTTGATGTACTGGAAAAATGCCGATGCGAATTGTAAGCATCTTGCCTGTACAGAGACACGTAGCACCAGACTTAGGTAACTGCTGTCCACAATTGACTTTAGAATTGTCGCAGATACCCTGGCAACTAAACTAATCATGCTTCCTTCACTGATATATGTTTTTGCAGCAGCACCTACGTAAAAAGAATAAAATATCATGAAAACTATAAGTGACCTCCAAAACTCTCTCATCACGTGAGATGTCAAGGATGAAAAATACCAAAAGAAGAACAGAAAGGAACTTAGTAAGTATGAACCTGCACCTGTAGCATTTGAAGTCTGTGCCAGAGAATCTGTTTTTCTTGACTTGTGGCGCTGAACCTTGACACATTTCTTTTTGCCCTGAAGTGCTGAAGTTGAATCTTTACATGTTCCATTAGTATGATGCTCAATAAAAAGCTGCTCAGCCCAACTAAGAAGTTCTTGTAGTGTATCATCAAGTCCAGTTTGCTGCCACAAATGAAATTTAAAAAATTTCGATTAACAAAGTTCTCAACTCTTAAAAAGAATGACCAGAACATCAAAATACTCCAGGCATTTTAAAAAATAACTGTTGACTAAATAAAGATTTGTCTGGCAATGTAGCCATAAAAGCCTTGTAACATCTTTTACATGGTCCAAAATGCTTCATGAAATGAAACAGAGGAATTTTTTTTGTCGAGTACTCTATATATCATATTCAACTATGCAATATCAAGTTTTTGGCCATTGTTCCAAGCAGCTCACTAGGTAAAGACAGAAGATAGCTTTGATATAATGTATTTAATATTTTAAAAGCACAGAAGGACAAAGAATACAAAACACCTAAGAACAAATTACGGATGTCACAGTTCAATTTGCAAAACTTGTTTGTCAAGACATTATCTAGGTAGTAAACTATACACAGTTGTATAAACCCAACATACCTCATGAAGCAAGCATTCAACTCAGACTACAAAAGAAACATGAGCATCACGCTAAAAATAGCATCAATGGCCAAACAACTGTTCTGTGCAAGTGCTGAATTCACATCCAAGATTATCATCCATTGGCTGGAAATCATCATTTTAAAACTACAAGGCTTTGTGGCATTCTACACCACAGACATTTTAGTGTATGAAAAGTATGTTGTTTAATGTTATCACTCATAGTCCTCTTACAACAATAATATCTCACAGCAGGGTTTTAAATTATTATATTTTCAGAAAATGCTATGTTTACAAAATCTCCTATCAAGCATGGAGCCATTCTCCATGCCTGATTGAATTGTCTGTCATGTTGATTTGGCCTACTAAGCCCTGTAGATCGTTGAAGTGTGTGCATCAGTAACTGCACAATTTTTGTTGGCATACAACTTGGTGCTTCAAAATATAAATGATCGACTGGTGGGAACTTGATTGTAGCAAATGTCTAATATTATTTGGATAGCTGAGGATTAAGGTGCTGTTTCTGGTACAAGAACAGATACAAAAAATTGGTGTTGTATGCTGGTATACAATTTTTATTCCTTCAGTATGGAATTGGCTGTATATATACAGGAAAACATGAAATATAGGGGGAGAAAAATAGGATTTAAAGTTTTTACTATGCAATTACAGACATGGTTAGCTTATCACATATGGGTTACTAAGTATAAAAGCAAATTTGAGTATAAGCAAACAACAATTTGAAAAAATTTAATGTTTAGAGTGAAGAAAACTCCTGGATCATGAAATTCATGGCATCAAGAAATTCACATGACAAAGGCAAAAATTATTGTAGAGAAGAGCTTATATCTCTCTGCCCATACTTGTCCAAGAGCTTCATATCCACATAGAAGATAATGTTTAGGATTTTTTCCCAATATTCTGATTTTTGTATCTATATTATTGTTTTGAACTTTTGGGGGATTTTTGCGAATATGGAATGCAATAAAAAAGCTAATTGAAAGACCTATATCTAAGAACTTAATTAAGAATCAAACTGAAAACCAATCTGATCTTATTATCACCAAATGCATCATACAAGGAATCATACCAGGAATTTAGGGAAAGAATTGAATGATCACAAATTCTACAACTCCAATTGAGATCTGCCTACTGAACTGGGGTATTTTGGGCACAAATTCTGACTGATCTGTACTGAATTTATCTGCCCAATATGGCGCATGCTGTTGGCGAAGTTTGTACGTCCAGCAAAGAGATATAGGGCTCCTTTAAGTCAAGGTGGCTAGCTGCAGACAACATATAATCTGCCAATATAATTCTCAGCCACTAATCTGAAGTATCCCACAACAATTCTGATCAAACACGGTCTGAAACTTGCCAAAATACCTCCCTGAATGCTGAAGATTATCCTCCTGGGCTGACATCAGCTACAGGTGGAGGAAGCATTTCAAGGCTCGACCTGCCTGAAATATTCCGAAACAATGCTTATTTCCTTCAATTCAAATCCCTAATTGATTTTTATGTCTTCCTCTACAGTATGGCCTGGAATTTTCTTGCAACTATTGGAATTGGTCTGCAAAACCTCCTCAATGATCACAATATTTTATCAAAACAAATATCAATATCAAACTGCCTCCATTCAGATGTTGTTTCATTGAAAATCCTTCTCATTAGCAATCACAATTATTTCCAGCTATGGGGTATCAACCAAGCTGCTTAGACTGAAGTTTTCGTACTCAATCCTCTGCAAACTCTGCAAACTCCAAACTCAAAGCTCTCCAATAACCAGTAAGTGCAAATTCTCAACCAAAGATTTCAAAATGAAATCCCAAACACCTTTTATTTCAGCTCTAACCCTGTTTTAAAATTAGGGTTTCATTTGTCCCTTTCAATAATAAAATTACTTTATTATAATTATGCATCCTTATAAAAATCCAACCATAAGGGGCGATTCTCCATTACTTTATTGTCCCCTCTCATTAAAATAACATTTTTCATTTTAAAACTCAAGGTGAAATTGGTGATTCCTCCTCTTTTAAAACTCCTAAGTTTGTTCAAAAGAATCATCCCTTAGATCAAGTAATAGCTGAAAGGAGAACAAGGGCTACTACAAAAGATGTTAATTACTTTCAAAGTGATGATTTATCATTAATGTCTTTGTATGAGCCAAAATGTTACGAAGAGGCAGCCAAGGATGAGAATTGGATTGCAGCCATGAAGGAAGAATTAGAGCAAATCTACAAAAGATATACTTGGGAACTTGTGCCAATACCCAAGGACAAGAATGTGATTGGGACAAAATGGGTCTTTTGCAATAAGGTAAATGAAGAAGGTGAAGTTATAAGGAATAAGGCATGCTTGGTTTTAAAATTTTAGTCACAAGTTGAGGGTGTTGATTTCAATGAGACTTTTGCACCCGTAGCTAGAATAGAAGCCATTAGAATGTTTCTAGCTTTTGTTTCATTCAAAGGTTTTAATGTTTTTCGAATGGCTGTTAAATCAGCATTTCTTAATGGAGATTTGAATGAGGTATATGTTGAGCAGCCAGAAGGCTTTGCAATCCGGTCAGCACTCCTATGGAAACCGGATGCAAGTTAAGTAAGGATGATGTATCTCTCTTTGTTGATCAGACTTTTAACAGGTCTACGGTAGGAAGCTTGTTGACATTATGCAAGTTGTTGGTTATGTTACACGCTTTCAAGTATCACCCAAACAAACACATGTTTCAGCGGTTAAAACAATTTTCTATTATCTTAAATTGTCTATTGATCATGGTCTATGGTTTCCTAAAAGTTCTACTTTTTCTCTAACAACTTATACAGATGCAGATTGGGGTGGTTTTGTGGATGACAAGAAAAGCACAAGTGGTTGTGTGTCACGACCCCTATACTGTTTATTTGTTGTAATTCCGATAAATAAATTTGTCTTTTATAATTCCTTGTGTTTTATTTATCAAGCATTATTTAAATATATTTCAAGTGTTTTGTTTTAATTTAATTTAAAATAAATAAATTTTGCGATTATTTAATGAATGTATAATGGGATCTCAATGAAGGTACTTGGTTGAAATAATTGTCGTGATTAAATAAAATTAATTATTATTATTATTATTATTTCTTTTTATCTTGTTGTGTTTTATTCAAAAGTGCGAAAGTCATTGTGTACATTTTTGTAGTTTACATATATATATAAGGAAATGTTATTTTTATTTTGTTTTGTTATTATTGATATGTTAATTAAATAAGGTGGTATTAGGTTTAAAAACATTTAATATTGTTTTATTTGTTTAAATATCGTGTCAACCACGAAAATTGCATAGTCGAATTTAAAATCAATTTTTAAAAAAACAACAAAGCTGTTATAAAATACTTCCAAAATATAGAACTAAGTTTTTAATTAAAACTTTTTTTTTTGGGGGGGGGGGGGGGGGGGGGGGGGGGGGCCGCACATAACGTGAGACGTCTAAAGTAATGCACAAAAGTTATGAAATATGAATATAATGTATTTAACACTTGGTCGACTGAGTTTTTTTTTAAAAGACCACGGGAATGGGCATTTACGTCTGGCAAAGAAAACGCTGGATACATGGAAGCTGGAGCAGAGATGTGTCGACCCAGGAAGAAAAGGGAGCACGTGGATGCTACAGGTGTGGCCTCTCTGGAAACTAGCAACGTGGACGCCTGGGAAAGACGTGAATCAGACCTAGGTCGACCACAAAAGGGCAGCGCGAGTATGGAAAGAGTGGAGGTTTTGCCGCCACAAATGGGGATAAAAGAAGCAAGTCGTTCTCTTGACAGGGAGAGGAGAATACTTATCAGAAATCTGAGATAAACAGGAAAATCTGGAATCATGTTTATATTTCTAATCTAACATCTCAGCCATAGACAGAATTTGCAGTAAAGAGAAGAAAAACGCGAGGGGTGAAGAAGTAGCTGTTTGATAGCATAGTACAGAAAATTGCAAGCTCTTCCCTTTTCTCATTTCAAACTCATTCAGTTTCATCAGGTATGCAAAATCTTATTTGAAAAAAAAAACTTGTTCTTTCAAAGTTATCTAGGTGAGTGATGAGAATAAGAGTAGAAAACGTAATTAATTATGTTATGTTTGCTATTTGGAAGGGAAATCTTATAGTGGTGTTACAGCTGAATATAATGTTAGGAAAGTCTTAATTGTGTTGAAGATATACGTACACATATGCTGTGATGGACTTAGACAGTTCATTTTTAATTTACATTACAATTGGAGTGACCTGCTGTACTTAATCTCCAGTATAAACAGCAAGATAGCTAAAAGTGTTTTAATTTATTTATTTATTTAATCTCAACACTAAAAGCAAGTAATTTACTGATGTTTGATGATGTCTGGAAAACTAGATGAATTGCTAGGAAATATCATGCATATTTTCTAAGTTTTATTATCTGTATAAATATTAGTTTCTTACAAAACATCCTGCAATCAAAATTCTACTAAGGTTCCAATAAGAAAAGACATAGAATGGAGAACTAGTATGTTTGCTGCAGTCAACTTTAAGAGTCTTAACTGGAAAATCTCTCTCTGTTGGCTTTACTAATAGCATGATAGCCTGTGATAAACTTATCTCTGCAAATTAAATTATCAGTTATTATAGATATTGAAAAAGAAAGACAAAGAAACTTAGGTAGACAAACCTTATTCTTTTGTGCAAACTTAAGACTCAAAGCCTACTGGCAGTATAGGCATAGTACGTTATCTTCAGCATAGTATGTTTCAACTATTGGAAAGTTCCTTCTTACAATAACTAACCAAGTGGGAGACTTAGGCTCATACGCATAGGTGAACATTACATGAACCAACTAAGTTCTCTGGAAACTAACTTTATGCATAATATGATGGAAACTATAATTGCCGCCTGACTCACCTTAGTAGGTGTACGATGGTGAAGAGTTACTCAGAAACAAGAAAACCCCACAAGGGTCATCTCCACAGTAGCTACATCAAACTTAGAACAAACAGAACTACATATCGGTAGTGAGTGCGTGTTCCATTGATATCTTGATCCCGTGGATACAAGTATGTAGGCAGCCTGGACGGTGAAGAATACCTCCTGAGCACAAATACTCTGGACATAGGTGTGGTAGATTCGTGATTCACAACAATTTATAATTTATTTCAAAAGCTTAGGTAATAGAAAACTTGAAAACAAAAGAAAATATAACTTAAGATTCTCAGGAAGGTACCTATACCCAGCCGGATGCCCGAAACCCGAGAAGGGGTATAGGACTTAGTAATTTACTCGATGGCCACACACCTGGCAAAAGGCTCAAAATCCAAGGAAAGGTGTAGGTCTTTTGGTAACACTAAACCTTGCAAGGAACCTTGGCTCAGACATAGGTAGTCTGTGTAACTTCCTGCAAGCCACCCGGACCCGGTTGGTCCCGAAGAGGGAAAGACTCTGATCAGAGCAATATTTATCTCTGCCTATATAATAACCCATCTCGACTGGATGGAGGTACGGCATCATGGTCACTTATGGCCTGAGAAGACCGCTTAGTGTTTATTGGTTTCCCATCTCGACTAGATGGAGGTACGGCATCATGGTCACTTATCTGATAACCTACTCATATGAGTAGAGGTATGACCATAGATGGCCGCTTACAATGATTAAAGGTCTATCTTACTGAGATAAAACTTCTCCTGAGCAAAACAAAAAAAAAAAAAAACCTAAAACTCAACTAATGAAATGGGTTATCATAATGAGTTATCGTTCTTAATACTTCTTAATTTATTTATAGGATCGAAGGGTTCTTACATGGTGCTCTCTTCTTAAGTGGTTGTTTGGTGTCATGGCTTAGCAAGAAACAATCTTGTACCTCCTTACCTACAGCTGAAGCTGAGTACATAGCTGTTGTTTCATGTTGCACTTAGGTAATTTGGATGAAGAATACCTTGCTTGATTACAAGCTTGAGTTTATGCATTTATTGTGACAATACGAGTGCCATCAATATCTCTAAGAATCTCACCATGCACTCTCATACCAAGCTGATTCCTATTAAATATCATTACTTGAAGGAGCAGGTTACTAACAATAGCACTAAGCTAGAATATGTTTGTTCGACGGAACAAGTGGCTGACAGTTTTACCAAACCTTTGTCCCAGGACCACTTTGAGTATCTTCAAAGCAAACTCGATGTTCTACTACCTCATCAAATGGCATATTTTTGGGGGGAGCGCTTCATTGCTATTTCTTTTTACAAAATTGTTTCACATTTATGGTCATTGATGTCAAAGGGGGAGTATATTTTCAAGGGGAATTGATTTAATATGGGTTGCCATCAATGAGAAAAAGGGGGAGATTGTTGGATATTTTCATCATTGATGTCAGTCTATGTAAGCTTTAGAAAATTCAGGTGCTTGAGATGCTTAACCAGTTTAAGGTGCTTGAGGTGCTTAACCAGCTTCAGGAGCTAGGGTTGCTTGTATGACAACTCTACGTAGGAAACTACTGATGATTGACATGTGTATTGTGTTGAACCTTGTTGTGTTGGCATTTTGGTCCTGATCTTGTTTATTTCTTTTTCTCCTTGTTGTTGTGTGTGCTGACTCACGATAAGTCCTATGTGTTCATCTCTGATAGAAATAAACTATATTTCAGACTGTATAATCAGATTATTTACTTGATCTCAGATTGTGGATTGCAAATCTTCAACTTCAGAATAGTATTCTATGCTTGGAGAATCTTCTACTTGAATGAGGATTGATAATTTGTTCTTCAATAATCTGCAAGAGAGAAATATTGTTGGGACTGCATATATGACTTGTGATTGATATATGATTAGTCCTCACCGATACAATGATAATCTATATATATCCAATGAAGAGCCATGTCCCCGTAGGGGCATGACTCTATGTGGCCACGTAGGGTCATGACCCTACGTGAGCATAACAACTCGTTTATCCTTTAACAATAATGCATTACCAAGTTAATGATCGGCGGCACTAATCACACCCGTTACAAATTATAACCAATGTATAAAACCCGATATGAATCAGTCATAGTAATATGTTCAATAACAAATGGAGCCCGATCTGAATCGGTGGCAGTAATATAAATTGTACACACACACACACACACACACACATATGCACATACATGTATATATATAGTTATATGTATCTATTATTCTTACCTTCAATATAATGATAAAATCAGATTCAAATGTTCAGTATTACTTTGACTGAAGCTATACTTCAACACTCCCTCTTAGCAAGGGGGGTCCGTTTGGTTCCTGGAAGATGAAACGAATTGGCTTTTTCAAACTCTAGATTTGAAAAATTTTGCATTTGTTTCAAAATTGGCAAAATGGAATTAGCATACTGGACTTCCAATTTTGCCTCAAAACCAGGTTTTCCAACTTCCTACTCGCAAGTAGGAATTGAAAATCAAAACCTAGTTATGTTTTTTAAGGAGTGTAAAAACAATAGATTGGACTACTTTTTGAAATTTACTTTCAACTCCAAGATTAGGCATAAAAATGTATCTTCACACGCATCTTTCGAGTGAAACAAACGGTTTAAGTAAAATTCCAAAAATCGGAATGAAGATTTGCAAAACCTTAATTTGGCTAAACCAAGGTTTGTAGAAATCTGGGTTTTTTAAATTCCACGAACCAAACGGACCCTAATAGATACAAGAATACAGAATATCTGTATATAACACATTGTCTGACTTTAACACTCTAAAATAGTGACTTGTCAAATAATTAAAATCACCATGCTATGAACACTATCATAACATATATTATGATCTCTAATTGTCCGAAACAATATCTAGAGTAATCATAATGCATTTGTTATCAATGACTTCCGGCATAACCCAAACAAACTATCATGATAATAGGCCTATCATTTGCAAGATCGTCACCTTACAAAAGATTACCTTCTGAATACATACGTCCATGAAAGATCATCACCTTTCATTACATATCTAATGCAACTAAACAACCATAGAAGCATAAACACATATAAATTGAAAATTTAAATTCAATATTCAATATTACAATTTAATCATACCAAGTTTTCCTCTGAAGTACTCCAACTTCACTTTAGCAAGAGGCTTGGTAAAGACATCTGTTGTTTGCTCATTAGTACTGATGTACTCCAGTTTGATAGTTCCCCAAACCACCATATCTCAAATGTAGTGATAAGGAATTTCAATATGCTTAGACCAATTGTGAAAATTTGGATTAGCTAAAAGCTTGGTACAACTCTGATTGTCACAAGAATCACAGTGGGCTTCAAATGCCTTTTAAACAAATCAACTGATAACATTCGTAACCATACAGCTTCTCTGGCTCCCAAGGAAGAGGCTATGTATTCTGCTTCAATAGAGCTTAATGTGACTAAGGATTGTTTTCTGCTGAATCAAGAAATCATCCCAGATCCAAGACTAAAGCAACATCCAGAAGTAATTTTACATTCAGTAGAGTTGCCTGCCCAATCAAAATCTGAATATCCATGAAAATTGGTTTCTACTTGATCATATCTAATTCTCATGCCAATAGTGCCTTTTAGATATCTTAACATATATTTAGCTGCCATTAGATGTATCTTCTTTGCACACATGAACTGGCTCAAGGTGTTAGTAGCATAACATATATCAGGACGAGTATTCACCAAATACATTAAGAATCCAATAATTTCCCTATAGTGAGTAGGATCCGTAAATTCAAACTTAATCATATCATCCTTCAGTTTGTGCAAGTTGACTTTCATAGTAGTAGTAGCTGATTTACAATCCATCATTCCAAATTTAGTCAAAATATCAACAGGATATTTTCCCTGATTTAGAAAAATGTAGTTCCCTTTTTGCCAAACTTCTAGTCCCAGGAGATAGTGGAGAAGACCTAGATCTTTCATATCAAACTCTGTTGTTAGTTCTTGTTTGCAATTCTTTATAAGATGTTCTTCACCTGTTATCAACAAATCATCAACATATAATACAAGAATAATCATGTCATCATCATCTATCTTGAAGTATAAGTTAGGATCAGCTTCATTCTAAGAGTACCCTAACTTTGTTAGATAATTGTCTATTCTTTCATACCATGCTCTAGGAGCATGTTTAAGACCATATAGTGTTTTCTTCAACTTACACATGTGAGATTTTTTGTAATGAGTGAAGAACCCTTCCGATTGCTCAATATAAACTTTTTCAATTCCACCATTTAAGAATATTGTTTTAACATCCATTTGATGAACTTTCCATCCTCTGGATGTTGCGATTGCCACGATAGTCCTAACAGATGTGTATCTAGCAACTGGAGAAAATGTTTCTTCATAATCAATACCTTCTTTCTGTGAGAAACCGCATGCTACAAATCTGGCTTTGTATTTTTCAATGTTGTCGTCAAGTGCATGCCTGATTTTGAAAAGCCACTTAAAAGAAACAACTGATTTGTTTTTAGGTCTGGGTACAACATCCCATACATCAATTTTTAGTATTGAATTATATTCTTCAATCATTGCTTTTTTCCAAGGTTTTCTTGATAAGGCTTCTTTAACATTTGAAGGTTCTGATTTGATAAGTTCAGTTAATGGTGCTACATAACAAGACTAATTTCTTGTCCTCTTGCTTTCTCTGATTACTTCATTAGGTTCAACATGATTCTCTTCTATAATTTTCCTGGCCCAAAGTGGCCTCTTTTTATTGTTAGCATTTTCAATATTCTCAAGATTTGAAATAGTAGGTGAAGGAGGTTCAGTATCATTCTCCCTCTCATTTTCTACTGGGTGATCTTCATCTATTTTAGTGACAGGTGTTGTATATGATTCATCACTGTTTTGTATATGATTTGTAACATCTCTACTAATCTCAATTGTTCTTTGACTGTATCCAATGAGTATTCCCTTCTTTCCAAATGGCTCTAGTTTTGTTCTTTTCTCTTTAGGAATGTGAGTATAAATAGGACACCCAAATATTCTTAGGTGACTTAGATCTGGTTTGATGCCCGTAAATACTTCTTCAGAAGTGGTGTTTTCTAATACTGAGTAAGGACAACTATATTGAATGTAAACAGTAGTGTTAGATGCTTCAACCCAAAAAGAAGTATGGAGATTTTAGTCGTGCATCATAACTCTGGCTGATTCAATAATTGATCTATTTATACATTCTACAACTCCATTTTGTTGAGGATTATATGGTACAAAAAACTCCCTCTTAATCCCAACAATAATGCAAAAATCTTTGTAAATTTAAGAGATGTATTCACCTCCATTGTCTGATCTTAGTATTTTTATATTCTTTCCTGACGGATTTTCAACTAAAGCTTTGAAATCTTTGAATTTCGATAATACTTCCATTGATTCCTTTTGTTTGAGGAAGTAGATCCAAGTTCTTCTAGAATAGTCATTAATAAAGATTACATAATAGAGACACCCATTTAAAGATGGTAAGCATAGGACCACATAGGTTAGTGTGAATAAATTCAAGTACAGATTTTGATTTATGAATACTGTTAAAAAAGGATTACTTGGTATTTTTGCCTAGGGCACATCCTTTGCAAATGCCTATGTGATCAAATTTGAGACTAGGTAATCCTTTTACAATTTTTCCTATTGATGACAATGCACGAAAATGAATATGACCTAATCTCCTATGCCAAAGTTTAGAAGGATTTGAAGTTTCATAACTTAGGAAACCTTTGTCTCTGAACCCAATAGATGTAGCTTTCTTGATGTTAGAATTCTTTGACCAAGATAGAACTCTATCCTCTTGAAAGGTGATTATGAATCCTTGGTCAGCAAGGCCAGAGATAGAGACCAAATTTATTTTTATACCAGGTACATATAAAACATTTTTAAGTTGGAGAGTAATACCTAAATTTAGATTAATTGAGCAAGACCCAATACCTTTAATCGGATGAGTAGAATTATCTCCAATGGTTACTTCTGAGGAGTATTCTGAGAAGCTTTCAAATTTGTCTCTAAAGCCTGTAATATGTCGAGATGCTCCACTATCTATAATCCAAGTGTTTTTGTTTGAGTTTAATTCACTTGAGAGAGCTAAATAAAATGCAAAGATTTCTTCTTTTTCCTCTTTCTCTTCTTTGACTTCTATTAATGTTGCTTGAATCCTTTTTTGTTCTGGGCAGAAGTTGTGAGAGTGACCAATTTTGTCACATTTGAAGCATTTTACTTTTCGCCAATCCCATTTCTTATAAGGTTTGTCAAATTCCTTCTTATTATGTTTGAATTTTCTTTTCTTGTTTGAATTTACATGAAGAGCTTAAATGTCTCCCTCTTGATTTATGCTTAATCCTCTTGAAGCTAATCTTGATTCTTCTTGAGTGCATTCATTTTTGAATAATTCAAACTTAGGAAGTTCGGATCGAGAGCTTAGACCTCGAATGAAGGTTTCCCAAGATAGAGAAAGTCCTCTAAAAGCTAGTATGCTAAGTTCTTTGTCATCAACTTGGATTTCAATTGCTGCAAGTTGATCTTTTAATTCAAAAATTCTTAGAAAGTAGAACGTAATTGACTCCCCATTATTCAACTTTATGTATAGAAGATTTTCCTTTAAGGTTAGCAATATACTAGTATTATTGATTTCAAAAGTATTATTGATTAGCACACCTTAAGGAAGAAAATGAAGATTGTGCCGCCATCATCATACACCGAAGCATACAATCGGGCGATGGACTTAGAGAGTGAATAGAAAATGAAAAAGAAGAAGAAAAGTAGCTCATCCGACTCAGATTACTCATCTTCGGAAGAAGATAGCAGTGGTGACGAAAAGGACAGTACGAAGGTCCGAGCCCTCCAGAAGGATATGATTAGAATGATGAAGGAATTTAAGAATATGCAAAAAGAGACGAAGGGAAACGAGCTATGGTGCACAGAATGCAAGACAGAAGGTTGTACGAAGGGGTCCTGTCCGAAAAACCAATTCTGTGATATCTGTCAAATCATGGGACATTCCACAAAAGAATACCCCTTCAATATGAAAACAAGAGGGCATTAACAAGTGCTCCTGACACAGAAGACTTCCATGTTGGGAGGAAGCAAAAACACCAACAATGACGGTACCACTTTAGGTGGGTACAGAAATAATAGAAGAGGGCAAAACAACAATACCAACAATAATAATGGGGGCCGCAACCGAATTCAGTATAATGCGAACGACCGCCCAATGGTTCAATGCCAAGCATGCAATTTGTGGGGCCACTTTGCACGAAACTGTACATCAGCAAACGCACCAAAGTTGTTATGCAGATGGTGCGGTCCTGGAAATCATGAAGATGCCAAGTGCCCGAAATCAAGAGTGAATTTGATTAGCATCGATGCAGATGAAGAAGAATTCTTGGCAATCACCCGTAAACAAGCAAAACTGTACCCCGACCCGACAGAAGAAAAGAAGAGATTGGAAGAAACATGGGCAAGAATTGAGAAAGCAACGCAAGAAAAGAAATCACAATTGAAGGACACTACTGGTACCTCAACGAGGAACAGCACAGAACAAAACATCATAAGGCAGATATTACAAACTGAACACCAATCAAGTTAAATGTTCTGATCCTCACAATGCCTCAACTACGGACAACACTCATGAACATCGCTCCAACTGCTAAACTACTAGGAGAACATGGAAGGGAAAAGGAAAGCAGAGCAAGTGCAACGGACTCAATGTTGTTAGCCCTCACATCTGGACGGCATCCAGTGGTCATCGAGATGGGTATATTAGGAACGGTCCTTTCAGACACAATTGTGGATGAAGGTTCGGAGGTAAACGTCCTACCAGAAGATACTTCAAAAAAGTTGGGACAATTGACATTGTGGCCACCTACATTCCAATTACTAACGACAAACCAACACAGCATTAAACCTCTAAGGATCTCGACGGCACAACCAGTGACTATTGGAACACAGTCATTCCTACTCGACTTCGTCGTCATCCCGCTGAAGAGGAGAGGATATGACGCCATTTTGGGCCAAAGATGGCTTGTACAAGCAAGGGTTAAGCATGATTGGAAGAAGAATACACTATCAATGGAAAGCAGGGGACAACGATTCATTATTGATTTACACACACAGATGGTGGGCGAAGAAGTCGTATCATCTGATTCCGAAGAAGAGGATGAAAGAAAGCAACGATTAGAACCGAATGCGGAAGGAGTCCTACGGTTGGAAGGTGGATCGACGGACGACGATTTGGATTCAATGAACAGCCTTTTCCAGTGGCAGATGGAGGATTACGAGCTTTTTCAGAGCTGTAATATGTTAAGAGTCAACGAAGGTGAGAAAGAAGAAGGAAATGAATGTCCAAAGGAATACAGAGAAGCGGAAGAAGGAAAGATAGTTACGACAAAAGCTGAAGGGAAGAACATACAGTACGAACCCAGAAAAAGGAAAAATTCCACGTACGGTACACAGTGAATGGACCGCGCGGGAAGAAAAGGTTACAACGCACCACGAATTTACTAGAAAGGTGCCAACAGCAAGGAAAACACATCATACGGTTTGCACAAGAAACAAAGAGGAAGGGCTTAATAAAAACTTCAGCAGTATAAAGTGAAGGTTCTAAAATCAAGAATACAGTTATTGACAGCAAGAAGTGGCAGCCAACAGAATTCATGGTACCGAGTTTCGAGAACAAACTGGGCAATATGGAAAACCTGAGGGAAAGATCGTGTAACTTAAATAAACTTGATGAGCGATGAATGCAAGCACAATGGGCCACGGAGGTGACACAAAATAGGCGCAAAGCATGGCATGATAAACACCTAAAACTGAACAAGTTCCAACCAGGACAGCTGCTGTTGAAGTATGACGGACGGAACGAAATCAAACCGGGAAAGTTTAAAGTCAAATGGGTCGGGCCGTACCAAATCCGAGAAGTAGGTGATAACGGAGCAATAAATTTATGGACATTGGACGGGCAGGAAATTCCGGAAACGATGAACGGTTCCAAGTTAAAAATGTATCATGTGCGACTTGTTCCGTCATCAACGAATATCGAGCAATAAAATTCAACCAAAAAAAATTTGAAAAAAAAAGAGTTATTAAGTGACTGTACAGCATCATGGGCATGTTGTAACCTACCAATGCCTCCATCGTACAGTAGTGTAAGATCGTCTGGCAGACACCGTATGGCATCAAGCCAACGACCACTGTACGACGTATGACTAAAAAGATTAGAGTACTAAGACCGTACGGCCTATGCTAATAAGAACCGTACGGCCAAGCATTACAAGTGCCGTGTGCATGTGGTTATATATCGTACGGCAGCAAGGCAAAACACGCGTATAAGGCAAGATCGTACGGTGTACAGTGAAAGGAAGAGGGGAAGTGAAGAGTGAAGACCGTACGGCATACCCAGAAGAAATTTAACCACGTAGAATAGAGGAAAGTATGGACGACAATCAGAAACCATACAGCGTGATGCTGATTAGAAGTTAGAACAAGGCATCGTACGGCTTCAAGCAGCTGCGTACGAACGAAAGAAAGAGGAAAAACTGTACGGTTGGAGATTGAAAAGGACCGTATGGCTTGTGGAGGTGAAAAAGAAAAACATACGTCAAAGTCATTTGAAAATCATACATCTCTAGAATAGAACACCGTACGGCCAAGATGGCATAGGAGATTAAAAACTTATAACCGTTCAAAAGCTTTGAAGGAGGGTCGTACGGATCTGTACGGACGTGAAGCAAGTTGAACATAGCATACGGCCGTGCCGCAAACAGGATATTTCCAAGGAAGTTTAGGACAACAAAGTGGGAACCATTGCCGCCGTATGGGCATGAGGCAAAGGTCAATTTTGGGTTGGGTTTTGCAAACAGTTTTTGAGTGATCAAAGAGAAAATGAGAAAAATGTAGCCGTACAGCAGAAAAAAAAAAAGAGGAAGGAGCAAAAAAAAAAAACGACAAATCAAAAATGTTCAAAATGAATAGCGTATGATGTCGAAGGGAAGGGAAAGACATAAACAGATAGAAAACGCAAGCGGTTGGCTAAAAGAGTATGGGATCAAAAGAAAATCACAAAAATGGTGTGTTCCATGGACTTTTGTGTGAGTTTGAGAATACTAATTTGGTCTTGGCGGTAGGGACGATGCCCCCTAGACCCCTAGTCAATTCAATTATCAAACATGAGAAGTATGACCAGTTGATAAGACCTGGAGCTGCTGCAGGCATAGAGTGTCTATGTACCAAGAGGTGGAAAGAACAACAAAGCAAGCCTTTCGAGAGGGGTGATACGCTTTGAGGCACTTGGAGTAGGTGTTGGATGTAAAGCTGTCTTGGTGGATGCATAGAGAGCTTGGGAGGAGCTAATCATTCAGTTGAAGGCAATACAGCGACACTTGGTTCAATGTACCCAAAAGTTGGAAGCAGAGAAAGCGACACGGGTGAATATTTTGTAATTGTCGTCCGGAGATGACTTTTCTTTTAGGGAGGGATGATGTTGTCGGTAAAGTTATAAAATAGCCGACGAGTAGATTAGCATGTAGTCAGTAATTATTATGTGGCCGACGAATAGAATTAATTATATCCGAATGGGCGCAACAGTTGAATCACCCTTTTGGAATGGTATATGTACACCGTCAATGGACTTTGGATCATTGTTGTAATCATCATTGGAAGCACTATGTAATCTCTTTGGCATATATGCGAATAATAAAAGGAGTATTGTTGTGTTACATATTTGTATCTATTGTCTTTATGCATTAATCTATTTACCCCATACGATAAACAAGCCGTAACATAAATCATCATTCTATAACTCCAATCAAATTTGGGAACCCTGCATTTTTCATGCTCTTCCAAAGTTAAGTCATCTAAAGCCAAGAATAAGATCTCATCATTTTGAGGATCATTCTCATTGCTGGAAGTATCATCACTGTCATCTTTAGAATATAACACCCTTTTGGACTTATCAGCTTTCCAATGTCATTTGGAAAATATTCTTGTCCTCCTAGCTTTTGTGTTCCTTTCATCTTAACTATCATCTTCTTTATCATAGGGACACTTTGATGCAAAGTGGCCTAGTTTCCCACAATTGAAGCACTTCAAAGCAAGCTTGCCTTTGCTCTTGCTAAGACCCTTTTTCAACTTCCTTACAAGATCTGCAATTTCCTCATTTGAACCTTCATCTAAGCTTTCACTTTGCCTTTTCTCCTTGTCTTTACTTATGTTAGAAGCCTTGAATGCCATCTCACTTTTGGAAGTCTTTCAAAATTAGTTCTCATTTCATAAGCTATTAGCATACCATGCAATTTGTCCACCGTAAGAGTGTCCAAATCTGACAATTCTTTAACGGCAGTAACCTTGGCATAAAACATCATGCAAAGAGAGTGTAGAATCTTTTGAACAATGGTCTTCTTAACAATAGCTTCACCAAGACCTTTTAAAGCACTCAGAACCTCGTCAACTCTTAAAAGGTAAGTTGCACCACTCTCATCCTCCTTCATGCAAATGCCTTCAAAATATGTTCTATGGGTTTGAACTTTTGCCTTGTGAACTTCATCATCACCATGATAAGCGTTGAACATTTTATCCCAAACTTCTTTAGCTAAGTCACTTTGCAGAACTTTGTGTTGCTAAACAGATTTTTCACTGTGAAATGATCTTCAAAACTGACCTTATTCACCCCATGAACAGTGACAACTGTGCCAACAGTTGGAGAGACTGCAGCTGATCACTATTAGATTGCAATCTTCCTCTGCACTTGAGAGGGGCAGCTCCCTCAAATGACGTTGGTATGTAATGTCCCCTTCTCCATGCTAGCCTTAATGGCGCCTAGTTGGTCTATCTTTCCATCTGGATAGGCTAACGGTATAAGTTTTAGGATGCCAGCCAGTCACAGGAGTTTGGGTTTCAGTTGAGGAGATTTAAATGGAAGATCCTAAGGTTTTAGTCACTTTATTTTATTGGATTGAAATGTAAAGTACTTTATTATTTAAAGTCACTTTAGGACAAACTGACTTAAGTGACTAAAAGACGATATAGTCTTTTATCGCACATTGCTAAGTTGTTTGTATCTCCCCACGCTTCAAGGTAAGAAAAGGAAGTTGTTTGCATTGGGATTCACACAACGAATATATATTATTTTTATAAATCCGAATGGTTGCTTAGATGTGACTGGATTTTCCTAAGGACGAAACCCCTTAAGGAAAAGTGTGAGACTAGACGCAAACCTAGAGCCTCACAATTTACTATCAGATTGGAACTCGAGTTGGTATTTGGAGGTTAGGCAAGAAGTTGGCATTTTCGAATAACAGTGAGAAAAACTAGTTGGTGGATGGTGTAACTCTACAGGTTGCCAGTTTGAAGAGAGTCGGGTTTCAAGCAGGCAGTCATTCCTATATCGAAAGTTTAGATGAAGTTTTGGTGTAAGTGTAATCTTCTTTCTCTCAGTTTTACATACTGACAGCGTACTTTCCAGTCAGAGGAATTCACAGGTTCATATGGATAGACATCTTCCGCATTGAGCCACTCCTACATTGTTACCCTGCACATGAATATCATTCTGCGGAAGTGGATAACAAGAGCCATAGCATGAATAACAGTGTCACTGGTAATCACGACATAGAACATACATTGCAATTGGCAGCTGTGAGAAAGCGACAGTTTATTGAGAAGTGATCACTGGAGGATCTCTGTGTAATGCACGGCACAGGTGTTAGCAACAGCATCGATTTACTTTCCTTCCCACAGCACGAATTGGCTTCTCTCAACTCACGGGCAGGTAGGATAAGGTTACTGTCTCAAGCGGCAAACTAGTTAGACATCTGGAGGAGGTGACAGACTGGAAGTTTGCTATGGGCTCAGACCTATTTTTTGTACTCACCTCTATTACGGGTTTGTCCATCTTTACTCATCCTACACTATTTATATTACATGCCAGCTAATAGTGTAGAGGCTGTAACCGCATTCTCAGATCATATATTAAGGACCATTGATTTGCTATCATGAACATAAGGTGTTATCATTAAATTCTGAGTCAGTTCTAATTTAATTTTGCTTGAAGTACTGGTGTCTTTGATTGGCATATTCCTCTCTTAGCATTGGTTTTCAATGAAATAGAAAGTGTTGATAACAATAATAAATTTGCTCAAGAAACGGGTTACATAACATCTGTTTGATGAAATTCTCATCAGAACAAGATCGATATTTTTTAACCAATTCAGTAGAGATCATTCAGGGTATTTGGGAATTTTTGGGACTTTTCACCTGAAAGTACGGAAGGATAGAACATGAAACTTAAAGAAGGTATGAATATGAACTCCGACAATATACATATGACTACTAACTGAGATTCACAAAAGATGACAATATAGAAAGGGGTTTTGAGCATACAAATATAATTATGGTGCAAGGAGTATAACAAATCCCGACATATGAAGTGATAAGTTATATGAATACATTCAAATCAAGGTACCATGAAATGAACATATTTCCTTACACCAAGCTCAAACGGTCCACATGAATGCATAAATGGAATCACTAATTTAACATACAATAAACAAGTGATCATGATTCAAAAGGACAATTTCAACATACGAACAAATGCATTCTTCATTGTCTTTTGAGAATATACAAACTCAAAAACCATTAGACATAACATGAAACTGAAACTTATTCAAGATTTCTATGAGAATTTCTCCAGAGTCTCCCCTTTGCTAAAAAGTCTCCCCTCTTTTCATTACATTGACAAAGCCCTGTATTTATAGGCTTTAGAAAGTAACTACCTAGAAGTTATCCCTTCGGGTTTGTAACTACCTAAAAAGTTAAGAGTTTGGAAGTTTAGGGATGTATTTTATAACTCTTAACATTTATGCAATTTCAAATTCTTAAAAACTAACATTAACCAAGGAAAGTCAAAATCTTAATTTTAGTTACAATAAGAGACACAAGTCACATTTTCAAAAGGCATTTAGAAAGTCATAGAGTGAAAATAAAGCCAAGATATGTGTGTCATCAGGATGAGCTCTTTGTCCTTCTCTTTGCTCCATGAGTCACTAGTTTATCAATGGCTTAACCTTCATCATTAACATAAAGAAATAATCTTCTAGCTACAACTTTCTTTATGACAATAGACCCTTATATGTATCAGCATAATTTTGTTGTGACTCAAGAATGTTTATCAAATATTTTCCATTGTGAACACCTTTACTCCCTTGCCATCCTCCTTGTAAAGCGTGTTTTCTTAAAGGTATTATTAACATGTATTTGTGCAACCCACATGTTCTGCAATATGCCCTAACTTGATAAAAAATCTACTTAAGATGCCACAAAATTTTGAACTTGAGATTAGAAATTGTGTGTTATTTTGATGACCTCCCATTTCATGATGGATTTTTACGATGTTTAGCAAGACTTGTGCATATCTAGCAATCACTTCATGAGCTTTCATTCATAAGCCAGACCAATCCCATGCCTAACAATCAATTGACAAATACTTCAGACTTGTGCATGTGCTTTTCCTGGACCAATAATATAGAAGGGCTTTTGCTTGTTGCATTTGTGAAGTATGACTGTTATGACAAGGTCAAGAGTCACATGCCTTTGCATTGAATTTCTCCAATTGTGAGCCAAGACAATTTAGATAATCCCCATCAAAGTTTGCTCCATATTCACGCATACTTTGCAGCTTCTATAGGCTTTGTAATTAGTGTGCTTTACTATTTTATGGAAGCATGAAGTTTATGAAGACTGCCTTCTTCCTGCCTTCCATCAGGTAATTCACGAGCTTTCTCTATGCTCCCTCTATCTGTGTACCCACGACCCAAGTGCTTTCAATCAAGTTATTTCATGTACTCATGATGGAGATTTGTGCCAGCTATTATGAGTTTCTCAAGCAGTGCTATCTGTCATCTGTTTATTTCCTTCTTTGCAGTGGCTAAATTTTTGAGGTGTTCTATCAAAAAATCCAAACAGCCACATTTACAGCAAGGTCTCTGACAATTCATAAACTTTGTTCACTGTTAAACTTTGTAACTGCTCGTGATCATTTCATTGCTCGACAGATATTCTTTGAGAGATTTCATTAAACGGTTCATTGCTTCTGTGAGCACAGTTTGCATACTTATGGCTGCATTCTATGTGTCGGTGTTCACACCTCAAACATGAATCCTATCAAATCTAAGAACCCTGGAGTAATTATAATTCATGAGAAGCCATACATTCCGCTTATTTGCAATGACTTTTGCAAGTCCAACATCTGACAAGAGCCTCCATTCATTGTGTTCTAACGGATATTCTATAATTTGTTTGAAGATCTTCACATTAGCATATGCATTGGAGGATGACACCATTCTTGAATGGTTTTGTACCTGCTGATCGCGGTGTCTTGGGAGCTTAATGTCTCTTCAGAAAACACGTTATACATATATCCACAATTATTATATCCCGCAGAAACATTGTGTCAAACAACTCCCACACTTCCTCTATTGCAATGACCAAATTTTCTCAAGCATTTGGTTAAACAGTTGATTTGAACGATTTAACATTCCACAATTGAATGAACATCAAGTGTGTTTGCTTTGGAAGTTTCTCAAATCTCATTCAAATCCTTTTTAGCAAATGTTGATACCATTGTATTCTTGCAACTACATCCGCATTGGAATACCTACCAACTTATACTTGCATTCGTAAATGTCCTCACAATCATTGACACTATGTCCATTAAATCCATAAGGGCATGAGCATGAGCTATCTGCGTTTCGTATTAAATTTAATAACCTCTTTAGCATGTCGACATTTGCACAAATGCTACAACCATCATACTCCATTCGTAGTGAAGCCATTTCTTTCAACATTCTGTCAAATATATTTGGTGTCTCCTCTTTGGTCATGACTCCATATAATATATTTTGAGCATTGAATTGTACAAAGCATCCTTTATCTAACATGAGATGCCATCTCATTAATTCTTTCTGTCACGCAATTCACATACCCTTTGTTGTCTCAGCGGGTTGACTAGGTGCGAGTTGACTAGGTGCGAGACAGAGATTCATAATTGCTCCATTGCAATCCATGTGAGTAGAAAGTATTCTCTTCCATGTTCCAGTATGCAGTCTTCATTGATGATTGTGTGGACATTCATAACCACCTTTACAAAAAACCTTTAATCACACTGTTACAAAGTAGTTCGCCAGCTTTGTCTATGCTTTTGCACATGATTTGTTTTTCCAAATAGTTCTCTATTTGACATTTATCACGCCTATGCATAATGTGACTCAACCTTCAACCTTCAATGTTTTGGTACAAGATCGGTTTCAAAATGACACATTCTCATGCTAATAGTTGTTGCCTGCTAATTTCTAGATTATCAATCCATGTTAGGCATGTTCATGCTCAAGAGTATGATGTGTGATTTTTCTTTCATTGCTTGGTATAGCATTGCATAACCTCAAATTTAACCTTCATTGCTAGCCTTGACCATCTTAGATTTCAGGCAGTTGCCAAACCTGTAACATAGTATTTGCATTGCACGACTATAGGAGGAAAAGCCTATGCAAGTTGAAGAAGAGATTCATCCTAATGAAGTTATTGTGATCTTCATTCTTGCCACTACTTGCATCTTTTCATAAATTCTATGTAATAGTTGTTCACAATTGGGGTTTGGGTTCTTGGAAGGTACGGATTGAGATTAGGGCATGTATTTTGGACAAAGTTCAAATCCCAACTCTAAATTGTTAGAAAGTTAAGATTTGGGGAGAGAGAGGGAATGTTGACCTGTAACCATTAATCTCTTTTTGTTGAGGTCCTAACATTTTAGTTAAGACATTAACCTTTTAGTAACCCCCTTTTTATGTGCTAAGAAAATTGAAAGATAGCACCTCAACTTCAAACTGACATAACTTTTAGCTTGGGGCTTCGATTGTGGTAATTCGAAATGCAACACAGAACTGACAACAAGATGGATGACTTGCAGAGACAAAACTATCAAGAATCCCATGAATTATTGGTATTTTTGAAGCTTAAAGTTAGATGTTTCTTTGCTCATTTTAACTAAAAAAAATGAAATTTGGTGGGGTAAATACAAGAGCAACACTTTGACAAACTCAAATTTGAAGAGACCACACAACAGTGCATTCATGGCTTTGGCATTATTATTTTCGAAGTCCCTTTTTGCATCACGACTAGTAGGGGGTTTAGCTGGGACAGTATATACATTGACCACACTCATGTACACATCAAATCCTAGGGACATAATGTAGGCATTCATATAAGCACTCCAAAAGGTATAATCAGTTCCATCAAAAAGAGGAGGATGATTTGTGACAAGTCCCTCTAAGGCACTCATGGTTACAAAGAACAAACCTACTCTCGAGATTAAAGCTTTAGAAGAGAGAACTAGGCTGGGATACCAATTGAAAACAAAAAAATAGTGAGAGGGGAAGTGGTGCAGGGGCACCAACAAAGTATTTAATTTTATCTTATTATGGTCTTGAATTGGTTATTTGATAAAATTTGTATAAAATAACCATAAAGTGGTAAAATGGTGATAAAGGACATTATTATTCCATTCTAATATGTTTGGAATGTTCTTGTAAAGTTGTAAAGTCATTTGAGTCAAATATTGTAGAAGTTGTGAAATGCAACTTTTTAAAAG
The DNA here is from genome assembly GCA_028749045.1 of Cupressus sempervirens. Lineage (NCBI taxonomy): Eukaryota > Viridiplantae > Streptophyta > Pinopsida > Cupressales > Cupressaceae > Cupressus > Cupressus sempervirens. The sequence goes on along the minus strand of CM053787.1, from coordinate 93,417,649 downwards.
TTGTGAAAACACAAAATGGGAAGATGGATGGTCATAAGAGGAAGTTGAGTAGTTATAACTTCCACATGAAGTTGTAAAGGCTATTAAAACCTTGTAATGGTTGTTCATAGGCATGATTTAAAGTTGGATAAGCATTGGAAAGCATTGGAAGCATTTTGGTATCATATTTTCATTGTTTAAATCTATTGTTTTGCTGTCTTGAAAGTTTTTCCTCTTGTTTTCAGGTCTTGTACAGACATCTACACCCTGGAAACAAGTGTATTTCTATAATGGTAGTTTAGTACATTGAATAAGCTTTCCATTTCTTTTGGTTTGAGATGATTTCATGCACTATTGAGGAAGTTATCAAAGTTTTAGTGAAAACCATTTGTAACTGCCCAAAACTCTGATTCACGGTGACCAGTTTTGGGAAAACATTCATAACTGTTTATTCCACCGTTGGATCTTGCTATAAATTGGAGAAATGATATATAATTACCCATTCTACAATATGAACGGTGGGATTGTCTTCATTATGAACATTTGAAGAGTTATTGATGACTATTTATGACTGTATTTTCATGACCAGAATAGAGTTTATTTCAAATGTGTTAATGCCTCTATCATGTTGAAGAAATTGTGTTGATCATTGAACTCTATGGTGGATTTGGGAGTTCTTGAAAAGGTTTAATATGCTACTTGCATCAGGAAGAGGGTGAATCGGTATTATAAACAATTTGACAAGTTCAAGCAAATGAGGAGACACAAAAAATTATCTCATGGAAACCCTTTTGGGTAAAAACCACGGAACCACTAATCAAAAACACCAATCCAATCCAATTATATACGAGAGCAACAACTCTCATGAGAGCACCCACTCCAAAACAGATGTTGCAACCTCTATGACGTCCAACTCATAAACATCAATTTTTCAATATAAGTTTTGACATGCAATTAATAAATCTGTTCACTTAGAAGCAAGTGAACCGATAAGCAAAGATCAACACCTTCAGCTGCTTTTTTAATCAATGGTGATAAGGCAAACTAAGGGCCCATTTGGTTGCTGAAATTAGACAGGAATTAGCATTTGTAATTCCGAAAATTTTCTATTCCATTATTTGGGTTCATAAAATCAGAATTGGAATTGGAATAAAAATAGAATTTTGTATCCCCATTTACCCTCAAATCCAAGATTTGGTCTTCCATCTAAATAGGTGGAATTGCTCCAATTCCCATTTTGATTCCAATTTACCAAAAACAAGGATTAAATATGAATTGAAATGAAAATCTTTTGAAGTCCGACTTGTTCGAGAGTATGGGTACAAATATATCAAATTTTGAAAAAATTGATCTAGTTAGTTTTGGATTCCAAGTTATCAAATTCCTATTTGTAATGTCCCCCTTTTCTGGGACATTATAATTCTGTGTTGCCAGCTCTCTTCGCCTAGGTTTTGGGGACGAAAAGGTTCTTTACGAGGTTCAGTTCGAAATTTGGCTTAGACTTTTCCAGTTCCAGACCCATCAAAGCAATTTTGGCAGGTTGTCCAGAGGCTTACTATTTTCAGTAAGTAATCAAAGCTTAGTATTTTCGGTACCTCAGTGCTGGGTTGGAAGCATCTCGCCGAGAGCTTTCCAACGAGCTATTGCACATGCTTATCAAAGTTCATTTGGTCAGTTATTTTAATACCCGATGGCTATATAGTTTACTGACTAAGTGACTATTAAAGTTCATTTAACTTGTCACTTTATTTAAAAAGGTACTATGTTCACTTAAGTGACTAAAGGACAAAAAGGTGCTTTATCCCACATTGCTTAAAAGAGTGTGCATTACATTGGAAAAAGTGATAAAGGTACAACAAGCTCCACATGAGAGGATATATGAAGATTATATTATTTAAAACAAATATTAATCTGAAGCTGGAAACAGTTGCTGGTTTTTTTTTCGAGGACACAAACCCTTGAAGAAGCATTTGAAGGTTGGATGCAAACCTAGCCTTCTCACAAGTTTAATCTACATTGTCAATTTGACTATCATTCATATTTATAAGATTGGATTATTGGGATTGTTGCATGTTATTGTATTGTTGTTGTATAATACAGTAACGTTACTGGAGAGTTATTTGTATTAATCTGCTGATTTATGTATAAACTTTTGAATATTGGGGAAATAAAATAATCTTTTCTGAGTTTCTTGTATGCAAATGTGCTGGTTAGAAATCGATTAAAGTTTTGGAATTTATATTGAATATTGGTTTCCTGTTTGGATTTAAATCTGCACTTTTTATCACGGGCTTTTTGGTAAAATATCCGGAAAGGGATATTACAGTGGTATCAAAGCCAAGAATCCTACCATCCTATGGAATCACGCAACACAAGAATTTTATGAAATCAATACACTTCATATTCTAGTTGCTTGAATGTGACTAGTGAAACTCCGAGGACGAAAACCCTCGAGTTCATTTTCCAAGGAAGTTGGACGTCACCCCAACCCCTCATATCAGATTTAGTTTGTACTATAGATATGTCTTCATTTCAATTGTTGACAGGAGCTTACATCTGAAGTGCGAAGTCGAGCCATTGATTTTGTTGAACAAAATTGAAAGGCCATGTTTTTCAGTATAAACAGGAGGAGTCAAAACTAAAATCAGCCAGGTACTCCACGTTTAAAGCAGATATTATTTCCATTGTTTATTCCTGGGTATGCATTTGGAGTGAGAAGCGAGTTGAGTGGAGAAATCCGAAGGTCAAGGAGTCGTGTCAAAGGAGCCTTCAAGATACAGGTTTTTTTTTTTTAAGGTGGAGCCACGTCGACGTGATTGAACAGGTCAACAGTGGTTTAGTGATCCACAACTAGGCGATTTTACCATAGTGCGAGAGGACTCACAAGTTTAAACGTCACACAGTGACACAGTGAACAGCTTAAACGTGGTTGGGAAAAGGAAGAACCATCGGGTTGAAGGCATGTGAATGCACGAGTTTCTTTGCCATCTACGTATCGGGCTAAGCACACAACTCCACATGCTCAGACAGTCTGAAAGATCATACCAGTAATTATCTGAGAGGAAAGATCACACCAGTAATTATCTGAGAGGAGAAGTGGCTGACTTCATGAAAAGTCATAGGTATTAGAAGGAAGCCAAAACGCGAGCTCCAGTTGGTACAGGTAGTTAAACGGAGTCTACATTCTGGTCTGGAGGATAATGGCGGACTGAAAACGCAAGATTAGGGCCAGCTTTTGAATAGTCACGAAGGGTTATACAAGGCGGGCCGAGTGAATGAGAATGTGTAACATCAAGCTTCGAAAACCAGTGGCACAAGCACAGTAAACACCATCTTTGGAAGAATCGCAAGCATTGTGATTGACGGCATTCGAGCCACGAGACTCATACGCGCTGGCAGTAGGGATAGCTCACGGATAAATACAGAGACACTTCCAGTCGCACAGGAGAGAAAGAGAGTTTGCTGTGGGGAAAAAAAAGAAAAAGAAAAAAACACAAGTTTCGAGGGAAGCTGACCAATTCCGACTACTGAAGACCCATCCACAACCACTGCATACAGCCCTTCATGTTGTTAGTTTAATTCAAAATGGTAGAAGTGGTCCCTGTATAAGAATGCCTACAAACCATTTGTCTAAATGCCTTCATTGAAAGAAGGATGTACAGTCATTTATGATCTAATGCAAGTAATCTGAATTTCTTCAGTCATAAGTCTATATGCAGCATTTTCATATGTATTGCAGTGGTTCCAAAACATACCAGGTTATTAGGAAACTGTTCGATTACATTCCTCTCAGCTAAGCACAGTACTTGATTTCCAAACTATAAGTCCAGATCATTACAGCATGCACAACAAGCTCTCTATGAACAACAACAAAAAACAACTTCAGAAGGGAGAGGGAGAGCTATCAAAGATGAGAGCAGCTATTGATTGTATCCGAGGTGACCCAACCATTGAAGAATCGAACTCTGTGATTTAATACAATAACTCATTGCCACATTTTAAATTTATGCTCTAAATGTGAAGGAAGAAACCAATATGTTCTGAAGCTCCTTAGGAAGAGTATTGTGCTTAATGTACCATGTTTTACAGTACAGAAACTCTATACATGTTAACCCAAGCTGTTCAAATGTTGTTCAAAATATATTAGAGGATGTGGTATAACTGATTGACAAATTTCTAGATTACAGTACGAACTTTTCGAATTTCAAAATTAACTCTGAATACTAGAGTTGGAAAAAAAAAGGCAATAGTTCTGTATGCAGCATTGGAAAAAAACCAACTGAGAACAGTACAGTGGTATAATGCTCTAACTTCAGAGAGGAAAGGATTGGGAATGTGTTGGGCTTATTTATTGATTTATTTCATTGAGAATGGCAGATACAATTAGAGCACTACGGGAAAAAATATCATTGGAAACGAGTTGACAGGGATTTGTGGAGTCAGAACTTGCTCAAGATATCCATTAGTATATCCCAGGACACCAAGGCCTTTTCCTAGTGAATCATTAGTTTTAAATCCAAATCAAGGATTTGGTTGAAACCAGTGGTCATCATCGCCATTTAGAGATATAGGACTCCTATAGCATTGTGTTATTCTTTTGCAGGGTTTTGCAGAGCATCGGACTTTTGAGGATTCAAATCAACAGAAATTGTAGCAAATTAGAAATTTAGGGAGTCTAAGACTGCTAAAGCCAAACATTGATTGTAATAAGAAGTCAGGTCCCAACACATCAGACTTTAGAATCTTAAGAGAAAAGCTATGGGAGAGATACACAGTCTGGAAAAAGATCTTATTAAAGTACATAAGCAGTCAGCCCGAAATTTTCAATCCGATATGAGGACTGAAATAATGAGCATATATGATGAGTACAACAAATTCTCTCTACAGATTCAAAAAGAATTTCCTTTCATTGATTATGCGGACTTTCAGCTAGAGCTGCAAAACAAGACGGATATGATAAGAAACAAATACTATGAATTGGCTCGAGATCTCCTTGCAGAGGATAGTCATAGAGAATTGCATAGGGAAGATATCAATCAACTTGACAGTAGTACTAATAATAGCACAAGTATACTAACAGGTAATTGGGAGACAGAAGTATCTTATGGAGTTGTTTACACTAGTCCTTCTAATGAGCAGGTTAATTTCCCATGTAGTAGAGTTGACCAAACTGCCAACGTTGTCAACTCCAGCATCTTATTTGGTGACATGGAAATTAACTTAGATGAATTTTATGATGATACCAAGCTGGAAATTATGTCAAGTTTTGAGAAGGAGAAAATGGACCGCAAGATTGGCAGGATAGATAATCTAACACACATTGAGTTAGAGGATATATCTAAAAATGTTGTTCCCCTAGGTGATGAAAAATCAGAAAACTCTATGGAGAACAGCCCATTTGCGTTTGAAGGAGATGGTCAAAAACCATTATCACTCCTTGACTTATTGGATATGCTTTTCGTCAAAGAGGACAAGATTGTCCAAGTGTTGACGAGGTTGGATGATTCTTCCAATTTGATTGAGGATCTCATGCGAAAGATTGTGATAGAAGAGAGGCATGGGAATGCTTGCGGTGTCACAAGTCCCCTTTTACATACTATTTTTGAAACTTTGAAAATGATAAAATATGAGTACTTGCAACTATTAATGGATAAAGATCTAGCAATAAAATTTGGAAAGGACAAGGAGAGTGAGGTAGATGAGCTATGTCTTTAATTGAGCTTAACACATTATTCCATCCACAAAGCTCAAAATGAAACAAGTGGGGCAGCCACTTATGAAGAAGATGACAGTGGGTCAAGGGCACAAGAAATCACACAAATCATTGAAGGAATTCATAAGGTGGGTAGATGTGAAGGCAAGCAATGTGATTCAATCACGTATTTTCTGTTTGAGACTTTCTATGGTGAGGAAAATTCTATGGATCAGCAAGTTGATAGGTCTGAAAATTCTGATTTTTATGACAGCAACTGTACATTTTCACAAGAGGACATGGTTAGTGATACAACAAGTGAGGATAATTCAGAGATTTCAGCTAATGGTGAACCATCCTTTTATGAAGACTTTGGCATAAGCGAGAGTACTTATGGTCAAGTAGAAAGTTCAGATTTATCCTTAGCATGCTCTGAGGGAATCTTCAGCTTGCCCAGAGTTTTATCACCCAACTCTTATGAAATGGCCACGGCCTACTTGTTGATTGGTGATTTTCCTTGGTGGTATAGTCCAGCTATCAGTGATTTGCCTATGTATGTTGGTAGTATATTTGTTGATTCTATTTGGCCTTCAGGGGACAATGAGTTAATTGGAGATGAGTGGGGAGAACATAGACCATCCCATGTTCCACATGAGGTGTCTTCATTCTTTATCCAGCAGTATATTTAAGACAATGTGAGCATTCATGATCTTGGTGATTCACCAAGCACTCCTTCCTTTATCCAGGACCATGTTGATTGGGTGAGTGGGAATCCAGGTGCTAATAGTATCTTACATCTGGTGGATTATGTTGTGTTGTTACACAGTCACAGGATTATGATCCGTGTTTTTCAGCCTTCTGACATATCAGAGTTCCAGCAATTAGGATTACTTCATTTTCACCGGAGTGATATAGTGATTGAGTCAGATTGGCCGGAGCTATCATTGTCATCAGTTCAGTTATTGCAAGAGTGGTACAGTGGTACAGTTAGTATAGGAGCGGGTCAGTGGTATCTCAAACAGCGCACGAGTTCTCACTTGGGATCCAGGGGGAGCATCCCTACATATTGCCTTTCATCGAGGAGCTAGGAGGAGAGTTTGGTTGCTATCATCTTGGGGTGGATATTGGTATATTGTTGAGCCCCCTTTTTCACTTGACAGTACAGACTCGCAAGGTCACTCATGGAGTGAGGCATTCATTCTGACCGATGGTATTGGCACACAGGGCAGCAGCCATGGCAATTGGTGTCCCTTTATGGTGAGACTTGGGACCCTGGCATTCAATTATTTGGCACATTGATTCCTATTGTACTGTTTTACCATTCTGAGTTTGGGAAGACGCATGCTGGGGTACATCGGCTGAGGAATAGAACCTCATTTTCGAGGCGAGTATGGGATCCTGGCATTTGGTTTCAACAGGTATGAGCGGATTGCTTGAGGGCAAACAATCTTTGAGAAGGGGGGCTTTGTAATGTCCCCTTTTTCTGTGACAATATAATTCTGTGTTGCCAGCTCTCTTCGCCTAGGTTTCGGGGGCAAAAAGGATCTTTACGGGGTTCAGTTTGAGATTTGGCCTAGACTTTTCCAATTCCAAACCCATCAGAGCAGTTTTGACAGGTTGTCTAGATGCTTACTATTTTTAGTAAGTAATCAAAGCTCAGTATTTTCGGTACCTCAGTGCTGGGTTGGAAGCGTCTCGCTGAGAGCTTTCCAACAAGCTATTCCACATGCTTATCAGAGTTCATTTGGTCAGTTATTTTAATACCCGATGGCTATATGGTTTACTGACTAAGTGACTATTAAAGTTCATTTAACTTGTCACTTTATTTAAAAGGTACTATGTTCACTTAAGTGACTAAAGGACAAAAGGTGCTTTATCTCACATTGCTTAAAAAAGCGTGCATCACATTGGGAAAAGTGATAAAGGTACAACAAGCTCCACACGAAAGGATATATGAAGATTATATTATTTAAAACAAATATTAATCTGGAGCTGTAAACAATTGTTGGTTATTTCTTCGAAGACACAAACCCTTGAAAAAGCATTTGAAGGTTGGACACAAACCTAGCCTTCTCACAAGTTTAATCTACATTGCCAATCTGACTGTCATTCCTGTTTATAAGATTGGATTATTGGGATTGTTGCATGTTAATGTATTGTTGTTGTATAATACAATAACGTTACTGGACAGTTATTTGTATTAATTTGCCGGTTTATGTATAAACTTCTAAATATTGGGGGAATAAAATAATCTTTTTTGAGTTTCTTGTATGCAAATGTGCTGGTTAGAAATCGATTAAAGTTTTGGAATTTATATTAAATATTAGTTTCTTGTTCGGATTTAAATCTGCACTTTTTACCACGGGCTTTTTGGTAAAAAATCCGGAAAGGGATATTACACTAGTGGGGTCTAGTTTGATTGAAGTGTTTGTGTATGACTGGGCAGGAAGCCCTGTGCACTACAGTTGGCAGTCTGGATTTCTGATCAGAATGAAAGCTTCTTCTTTAGGCCACATCAGAATTTGCAGAAACTCTTGTCATAGCCTACAAGTCCTCTGTGCCGCAGCATCTCTCTTGTCGATAACAACATAACTTCTCTTCTTGCAAAATCTAGGTTTGCATCTGTCCGCTCTTCGCCACTAGCAGGTAATATTAGGCTTGCGAAAGTCCCCAACCGCTTTTGACAAGGCTTGATTTCGCTCAAGGTTCTAGACTTGAGCGATACAAGGGTTGTGTCCTTCCCGAGATGACTATGTGACTTAAAAAACCTTGGCCAATAATTCCACAAATAGCTGCTAAAAAAGTTGAGCAGTAAGTGTTAGCCAAAATAATTCTTAATTATATAAGGGCCAAATCAAAGAGTTTTTAATGGAAATGTTTGTAATTGAGGAAAATCAAAGAGTTCTACTATAGAAACAATCTCATAGCTTATGTCAATATGCTTATTCTTGTTGGTATTCCAATTCCAGAAATTTGCAACCAAGCGGAGGAAATGTTATTCTTATAATGAATTCTTGGTGAACCAAACGGTTGCTAACCAAATTCTGAAAACCGTAATATGGATTTCAAGTTCCAGAATTCCAAATCCAAAATTCCAAATTCCAATTCCCAAATCACATTCCAACAACCAAACGGACCCTAAAGTACCCGGTCCAGTTTGAGGTATCTCAAACACAACCCAGAAAGTCTGTGGTCAGATTCAACAACTGCTGTTACATTCCAGAACTCCACGTATGAGCTGCAACCAATCCACTGAAATACCCTATCTCTTCTCTTTTTAAATGCACTTCCTTATTTTACTATCAAAAACATTCACGTGCAAATTTTTTCTAATGCCGTGTTTATTTTTTGCAGCCCCTGTTTAAAAATCCGTAGACACACCCGACTCTATTACTGTTCTTGCTGCCTTTGTCACCACTTTTGAGGGTGATTGTTATTGGTTGACGCATAAGGAGTTCCACCTGTCACGTGACGAATCACGCTATCTCGTCTCAGATTAATCAGAGTGAATACATGGTTCGCACCACATATTGCATTTTATAATCTCTAGCAACTTCAGCGTCTCATTTTGTAAAAACTGGTAATCATTTCTTATATTCCATTTCAGAACTTTTGTTCATTATTCAAAACTGAAAGTTGACTGGCTTTGGCCAGAGATGCTTCCAGTTACTGAGGTTGCAGTCGTTTCCAAACTTTCATCAAGATATTAACAACCAAGACAAAAAATATGCATCATTTTCTGCAATCCGCTCCACCTATTTATTCTAACAGTTCAGCACTTCTTAAAAAGCATTCTCAGACTGCAATACTTCCAAAACTCGCAGATATCATTTATCCCCTCGTTTTGCTAGTATATGTGGATGTTTTTTAGGAAAATGCTCATGGAGAAACTATTATGCTTCCGACTTCATGTCTGTGTGCCCACAGGTATTCTCAAACTGTGATAATCGACTGTCATTTATAGGAAGATATGTTATAGTTTTCAACCTGCCAAGTAATCATCTTTTTGTTAACGACAATCGTCAGATGATTATATGCACCCAAATTCTGGCAATCTTACTAAGAAAAACAATCAAAGCCTTTCTCCAGAGCAATCGATTTAGGCAGAACTCAATAACAGACGCACATACATGGACATTGGTTGGAAAAATCATTGAGAAGACATTACCTACTCAGAGCACTGATAGCATATAGAAAGGACTGACAACCCAATGCCAAAATTAGTATGAGTAACTGCCCAGACACATGTCGATGGCAATATCAGCACAAACAATAACTACCAATGTCCAACTCAAAACAAGTTTGTTATTTGATCATTGCCAGTACTCTATACATGTCAGCAAGGTAACTGATTGACATGTATCATGCACTAAATAAGCCACTGAAGATGCCAACACACAAACAAAACTAATCTGGACAAAGGTCCAATGCAGCAACAAAGGTCCAAGTTGGTCAAGCACCTCGAACAGGTCAAACAGGTCAAGCACATCAAACACCTCAAGCAAGTCAAGCAGGTCAAGGGGCTGAAACACTCAATTGAATTATCTGATGTTTTGCACAACCTTGATCACCATTCTTTTGACATCAATGACGAAAACATCCAACAACTATATAATCTAGCTATATGAGTCTAAGTGTGTGTGTGTAATTCCATCATGCCAAGTTACCTCCACAGCTAAAACCTTTTCCTTGATGATATTGTCCAACTTGAAAGAGTGTCAACAATCCTTGAAACACTTATAACAAAACATAATAAATAATGAATCATCATAATCATAATCATTGTAAATCATACTTCAAAAGATACTTAAAATGATTAACCTGCCTTGCCTAATATTTTGTTATTAAACAATTAATCTAAGTTATTAGGTTCACACCCTAGACCCTCAAATCACATTCATTCTCAGGTACAAGTTGGGCGTACATAGGGTATGTGCCCAGCCCTGTGTGTTAGCCCGGTTGCGCAGGGGTGCACACCCGGGCAAACCCACAGGTTTGGGCACGCACCCAACTTGTAGCTAGGTGCATCAAGCATGATGCCCGTATGTATCTAGGAGAACTAACAACATCCAAAAGGAAAGTGGACCCAAAACAAAGTTTAAAAATATTTGTTTGGTGTTGTTTTCTTGCTTTCTAACCCTAAAATGCCCCCATATGAAGCCTCCAAACACTAATTCATTTCATTTTTGTTCTCTCCATCTTGCTAGTTTGGAGTAAGGCAATTGTATTCGAAGGAGATCAATAGTAGAGTGCCAAATACCTTCCACAAAGCAGATTTGAGTGTTAAAGCTGTGCATTTCAACCAACCATATTCTTTAGTTTTTGATATATTGTTCAAGTTTTTTATGAGTTCTAATAATTTTCAAGTTTGTGAAGAAGTTTTGAAGTATGCTTTTTCATTTTTTATAGATTGAAACAATGAGTAGTCAAAGCTCAGTGGATGGGGAAGAATCTCAAAAATTAAAAATTAATTAAGGGTCTCCTTTATGAAGACACACTACAAGAATTTCACAACTTTCTATAAGTGGGTGGTTTCTTTGGGAACGTAATTTTTGCAATGCACAATATAATACCTCCCACTACCGAGTCATCTTTCTTTTTTTGAGCCCTAGGATAAAGTGATTAGTAAGTGTGAGCGTGCATGACCAAATAAAAAAGGGTTGTTAGTTGGACAAATAGCAGCACTTATAAAAGAACAAGAAGATGATGGCAAGTGGGTTACAAAAGGAAAACAAAGTGGTTATAGCTCCGGGAAAGGAAAAAAAAAACGATAACACCACCCTCTGAACCAGCCTCTAGACATTCCTTCTTGCCTATGACTTCTACAAAGGATGCAGATGTAGAACAACAAATCACTACCTGCAAGAGAGTTCCATTAGAGAAGGGGTTTAAAAATGAGGCAAAAGATATTATTGATTAAAAAATTGCACGTTGCCTCTATGCAAATGGTCTTCCATTCAATTTGATGAGATCACCATATTAGAGGGAGATGGTGATAACAATAAATAATGCACCTTCTAGTTACACAACTCATGGAGTTGAAGAGGTGTGCACCACCTTATAGCAAAAGGAGAGAAAAAATGTAGAGGCCCAATTAAAACCAATTAGACGTTCTTGGGTTCAAGCAAGTGTGTCTATTGTTTGTAATGGATGAAAAGATTGCAAAAACCATCCATTGATCAATCTTATTGTTGCGTCTCCCAAGGGGAGAATGTTTTTTAGGGCATTAAAAGATGTAGAGTTCATTGTCAGCATTCTCTAATTTCATAGAGGCAATAGGTCATGGTAATGTTTTCCAAAATAATTACGAACAATGAAAAAGTTTGGAAGGTTGCATGTGCTTTGGTAGATGCTAGATATGATCATATCTTTTGGAGACCATGCACTGTACACTCACTCATTTGGTGATGCAAGCAATTGGCACCCAAATAGAATGGGGGAAAATAATGAGGGTCAGGAAATGTAGATGTTTGTGACAAACCACCATATGTCACAAGCAATTTTCAGAAAATTCTCGATGTTAGAATTACTAAAGGTAAGTTTTAAATTTTAATTTATTTAGTTTCATTCATCATCTTATGTCATGTTTTGCATAATTGAATAAAATATTTTTTGTGTTATTTATTTTAAATATGTTATTAACCTACTATTGATATGCTCTTAACTGCATGAAACCCAATTTACATCTCACACAATCATTCTTAAACGACTTATGAAGGTGAAAAGGGCATTGGTGCAAATGGTTATTAGCAACCAATGGGGTATCTAGAAGCAAATACAATGAGGGCCCAAAAGGTGAAGGCATTGATATTCGATGATGATTGGCAAGCTCGTATGGATTGTGTATTGGAATTCACCGAACCTACCATGTTTGTGCTTCGGTTTGCTAACACAAATGAACCATGATTGGGGGATGTCTATAATAGCATGGATACAATATTGGAGAAAATAAAATTGGTAAGATATAATACATTCCTCTATTGTTGTTTATTAAGAGATGACTAAATTGACATAACTTAGATCAAGATAACTTACATGAACATTTTTTGATATCCCAAGTAATACAAGGAGAGAGAATGATATTGAGGACACCTTTTACAAAAGGGTGGAAGCAATTGTTCTTCATTGTTGGAACAAGATGATCACACCATTACACCTCCTAGCATATTCTCTATCTTCCCGGTATTATAGCGCAAACGTACTTGCTACTCCAAGTAGAGCGCTACCATATAGAGACTCTAAAGTTGCAAATGGGTGCAAGAGGGAATTTAGTAGACTCTTCAGTGATCCAAAGGTGGGGGCAAGCATTAGGAGAGAATTAGGATTGTTTATCTCAGGAAAGATCTCCACCCTACTACTATCAATGACCGAAGTAGAATGGATGTTATTACGTGGTGGTACCTTCATGGTAAATATTTATGTACCTTTAACCTCTTACATTGAAGAATTCAACACTTAACATTTTTGAATTTATCTTTCATTTTTTATTTTGTTGGTTTTCTCCCCGAGTTACAAGCTCTTTTGCTGCTGAGCAGAATTGGAGTACATACTACTTTATCCACTCGGTGAAGCATAACTAGTTGGCTGCAAAAAAGCAAAAGACTTGGTGTTTATTCATACCAATTTGCACCTCGTGGCATGTAAGAATCTGAAATACAAGAAAGGGGTAGAGAAGCTTTGGTGGGATGTAGCACCCAAGTCTGTTGACTTGGATGTAACCATTTGAGATCTTCCTAGAGACACTATGATTGATGTGAACGATCGTAATGACATAGCACAAGTTGCCTCTAGTTCTAATGGAACCAGTTTGGGTTCTAATGATGATGATGATGATCTACTTGCAGCTATTGAAAATCCCAAAGATGATTATTGTTTATAATACATTTGATGATTGATGAACATTGAACATTGAATTGTGTTCAAACTTTTACTATGTTTTCAATTTTCATTTTGTAATTCAGTAATTCAATGTAACGATTTTCTTTAGAGTCATGAACATAGATCAATGATCAAGTATTTAAATTTTTAATGTTTATCTTTGGCATTGATCAATGAACAAGCATCATATTATGAAAGGATTTAGTTTTACAATTCTATATATTTCTCTTTTTTTTTGTACATATGATGCATAACACACACTTACCCCTACATACCATAATGCGGAAAAGATCCACATACTCACATACTGGGTTCTCATATCCGAACCTGAACCAGTAACTTAGCAATTAATATAATAATTCAGTGTATGTGTGTGTGCGCGCATGTGTGCATGCACGTGTGTGTAAATAACTATACTCAATTAAAACAATTGAAAGTATGATACTTCACCAATACTCATTCAAATTGAAATTCAAATAAATTATAACTAATAACTGAATATTCAATAATATTATAAACCATATCATATACATCTATATTCACGATTCCACTGCAAATCTAAAAAATCATCACAATTACAAAATCAAAATATTCTTCATGATTCAATGTTCATCAAACTGAATCAGAATAATATGGATTAGGAACAAAAAATAGAATTGAAAACTAAAGTCTGCACATGTTAAATTAAAGTTTCAGTGGCAAAAAGTCTTCATTTTGACATTTTCCAGGGCCTGGGCCTGCAGAGGCATCCAGAAGCGTCCAGATACACTGTGGGGCCATCCGGATGTGCTCCCCAGGCATCCAGATGCTATCCACAGGGCAACCACCTCCAGACCAGCTCCCACACACATCTAGCTCTGCCTCCAGCTCCAGGATGCCGGCATCAGTAACTAAGTAATAATTCAGTAATTAAACGAAGGCAAGTTGATCAAGACATAAATATAAAGCAATTGGAGATAGGTTGACTCAGATTTTAAGGACAATTCAACAAACGAACCACTACATTACTAAATCTATAAATTATGCATAATGAAAACTAAAGAAGCTCATGTAGAAAGCAAAACATGCAGATTTTACTCCCTCCCACCCAAAGGAGTAAAGCAATAACAAAATCAACTCTATCAACCAAGTGATACAGTGGTGTATATTAACCACAACAATCTTTGAGAAGAGAGATGAAGCTACTGAGTAATGATCTTTATAGCATCAAGCAATAGATTAATATACAAGTGTTCCTAATAAGAGAGATATTGGTTACCATTGAATGAAACATTTCAGTTTCCAACAATTATTAAAAGAGTTAAGTTGGCAGAACTTGTCATGATGTAGTTGAAAATGGCCAACTTGTTGAAGCCATAACAACTCTTTAAGATACACAAATAGTAATTGGAACTGGAAACCGTGTGATTTAAAATAGAGAGTGATAAAAAATGAAGCAAAACATATACACAGTAATATTCAGAAGAAAACTCTATCACTAATACAAGCTGCTATTGAGGATTTGATTTTGTTTTTTCAAAAATTGGTAACCTCTTTGAGCTTTTGTGTGTGCATTTAAAACACTTTTCTAAACAAAGTCAAACTGTAGCACTTTAAATGAACAAAATTATCAATGTTGGCCAGAACCAAACAAAATGCATTTTCAGGGCTTGTAAGAGAGGGCTTGACCACCTACTCCTTCTTGGCTGCTTTTCCACCTTTAGCCAGTCAAAGGTACATGGTTTGAAAATTTGGCAATAACACTGGCATACATCAAGGTATGTCTCTGAGCAGGTTGAATTATTGTCAAGTTCTCAAGTGACCTCAACTAATGGGTAATTGATAATTTACAACCCAAAAAGTCTTGCCATTAAAAACAATAGGCAGGATCAAAAAAATTGTTTCTGAGTTTTGACCTGCGGAATCCTGAATAATTAGGGTCAAACTTTTAGGAATATTAGTATGTTAAGCTATATATATCTCTTCATTTATAAATTTGCTTCCCTTATGTACATCCGGGAGGACAGATCCTCACCAGCAGCCATTATCTCTGGATAATAACAGGAAGGAATCTGGGTATCTAGAATTCAAACAGCATCTTGCTTAATCCCAGGATCCATTTTGAATATTATGTTGACCGACTCTAATCAGAGGTATGCAATAAATAGATCTCACTGGAATTGCATAGTTTTTAATATAATATTGGGAGATGATAGAAGTAGTACTCACAGCAGATGAAGCATCAGCAGAATTGCCTGAGTCCTTTTCCTTGTCATGAGTAGAATTTTTTCCAATGTTGACAGACTTTTGCCGAAGAGCCATGTGTGTAACAAGTGAAATGTATGCTCGAATAGGTGGCATCACCATACAATCAGAAAAGTTGGATTGGTCTTGAACAACCATTTGAACTAGAATTTTGAGAGCAGAAGCAAGATCTCCCAATTTCCGTGAAGCCAACACGGCTTTTCGAGTACCCTCTTCACCGATTAGGTTCTCTACATGCCATGCCACTGACACTGCAATGGTAATGCTTCCTTTAATGCTACCATTACCAGTTTTCTCAGATTGTCCATTGCCTTTCATCACTCTCAATTTCATAGAGATTTTCCTTGTCCTTAAAGTTTTTTTCTGTGATTTTTTCCCCCTGTCCTGTTTTGATCTATTCATACTCTTTGCAGCATTGCCAGAACCAGAAATACACAAGCCATTTTGAATAAGTTTTATCAAATTTTCCATCAGGTCATCAAACCCACCCAATGCAAGTATTAATTTATGAGCTGCCCTTAATTCTTCATGCTTACTCTCATCCTGGAGAATGGCATCAAAGTCCATGAAAAGTTGGTCGCAGTGCTTACTGAACTCTGTTATATCTTTGGGTGGAATAATTGAGGCAATGTGCAGTATAGCTGCCAATTCAGATGGACTACATGCAGAACTTAGCATGCACTGGAAGTTATAAGCTGAAAATAACTCACAAAGAGCCATTTTGCATGATTGATTGTTTGCCAAGTTGGAAGAAAGCTTCTTAACTGCAATTAAAATACCTTGTCTTACCTGAGCATCCATATCATCTGGTGTCATGATCTTCTTAAATAAGGCATTTACCAGTTCAATGAGAGACTTTACAGGAACCCCTACAGATGGAGCATATTCACAAAACTTTACTGCTGCAGATGGAGACCTTTCGGCCAGCCTAATGAATCGTGTGCATGCGTCATCTTGCTTGCGGACATCATCAACATTGACAGATAATGTCAACGGGAAATATGATGGAAGAAGAAGTCTGGTGAGTCGCTGAGCAACTGAACAGTGGTCAGTTGCAAGAGATTGCAGTATGGATTCCAGGTTGACAACCTACATTGAATAAGCAATTTAAGATGAGCACACCGAAAAACATGCACTTGAAACTTTAATAACAAACTATTCAATGTGTGTGAGAACTCTGATTGTATTCATTAGATTGCCTCATCGCCAAAAGCACCAATGGTAGCAATGGAATCAAAACCATACTTTGTGAAACGGTAGTGCTCGAATGTTGTTCAATGTCAGAAGAAGATCTGCAACTGCTGTTCTTACCACCAGGGCAGGATCATCAAGCATGGGGGACAACCTCGGAAGAAGCACTTTCAGCAATTCATGACTTTGTGGGTTATCAAGCAGATATATCATTCCATCAACTACAGCACGCCTGACTGTGCTACTAGACAGGTCATGTGCCATTTCATCAACAACTTTGGTCAGAAGCTTCGCAGTAATTGTAGATGGAACAACTTCCCAGAACAGTCGAAGAATTCGACAAGCACCTTCAACAGCAGTCGAGCGTACATCAGGACAGTCATCTACAAGCAACTTTTCAAGAAGAACAAATTGTTTCTCTAATAAAGCTTCCTTTTCTTCTTTAGATGCATTTGGATCTTCCAAAGGGAACATATCTACTAGAAGCAGCAATGCATTGCGGCGAACATTTGAGTTTGCTACCTAAGAGCAAATCACTTATTAGAAGCATAAAACAAATCTATGGAGATTGTCAGTATATTTTGGCTGGAAAATAACTTTGATGTATTTGCAAAGGCGACTAGAATCCATTTAAAAGCAGTCACAGTAGCACTGGAAACTATGCTAAAGATGACGGCCAAAAAAAACATAATTCATAATATGAAAGACAAACAGATGCAAACCTGCAAAGCTCTGAACAATATGGGCTCCTGAAGATGGAATAGAAAAGCTTCGACACCCTCCTGAATGCGGTGAGTGATAAAGGCTTGAAAAATCTTTCTAATGGACGAGGCAAGAGTTTTGGAAGTTGCATAAACGGCCCCTTCGAGCAATTCCTGCATGAAGTGATGGAGCAAATTTAAAGAGGAAGAGGAAGAGGAGAGCCTCCAGGCCCTCAAGAGAATCTCCCCGTATGCCTCAAGAACAGAGCGACGACCAAAGGGGATCTGCGCGCGAATGATGGGGAGCAACTCCTCTGCAAGCTGGGCATTGAGGGATAACAGGAAGGCCACGAAGCGCCTACCCTCATCTGCCCTCACATACAAGGGCGCCACCACGCACCGCCTCAGCAATTGCTTGAGATCCCCGCTACTCTCATGCGTGAAGTCCAGGGACGCCAAACCCTCCCTCATCGAATAAACTCTGTGCACATCAATTTTGCGAGCGGCAGAGAGGGATTTCGCCAGCAAGAAGGGCAGAGCCTGCGCCAACAACGCCTCCTTCCTCGGCCACGACTCCCGCCACCACTGCTCACACATCCCCGCCACGCATTCCTGCAGCGCACTGTCCTGCTCAAACAACACCAACTTGTCGTGCAGCTTCTCAAGAATGGGGAAAAGATCGGCGGGGAAGAAACCGTTCTCACCCTGCATCGTCATGCATAGCTGCGCCAAATGAGCGTAGCTGCGGAGGGCATTCAACGACCCCGTCGACCTACCGCTGCCCTGCGTTTCCGCCTCTTCTACCACAACCCTCTGGTTTCTACCACTCCTCCTCCTCCGCTTCTTCTCTGGCGATGATCTTGTCAAATTGTCCCTGTTATCTGATGATTTATCGTTTTCGAAGGCTGCGACGGCCTGAGACGTGGAGATAAAGAGGGTGTCGCAGAGCTTACGTTTCAAATCCGCGGTGGCCTCAACGGTCCATGCCCGCATCACATTTTTAAGTGCAGATTTATCTACCCTGGATTGATGTTTCTCCACCAAAGCGAGGAATTCTTCCGGAGAGCTGTCTAACGCTTTTGAAAGCCTTTCTTCCATTTTGCTTCTTCTTCTTCCTACCTTGGCAGGAACGATCAATTATCATCCCCTACAGACAAATATAATTTGCATTGCTTACAAGTTGTAGCTTCTCGCCCTAGCAAAATCCTTTGATTCTGTTCATGTTTTCCTGCAGATTTGAGAACCCGCCTTTAATGGTGAACTTTGTACTGAAAAGGCTTCCAGTAGATCAGATCCAAATTTTTTAAATTCAAATTCTGCGCCCTCTTCTTTATGTCCGTTTAGAATCCAACCTTTTGAGTTTAAATTAGAGTTGAAATTCATTTTAAGTTATTTACAAGACATATGTTTTTCCATATCGTATACGGAGGAGAAATAAAGATTTTTTCCTCCGAACCTAATCTCTTTTAGATGTGAAAGCCTTGGAGCGTGGGCTTATTAGTTCCTGCGCTTATTAGTTCCTGCGATGGCACGAAATTTATGCATTCTTAAAAGTGAATGATCTTATTAGTTTAGTTCCTGCGATGGCACGAAATTTATGCATTCTTAAAAGTGAATAATCTTATTAGTTTGTTCAATCAGGAGCTTTTATTTATTTTTATTTATTTTCTATTATAGACATATCTTTTTTTTGACATTTTTGCAAATTTAGTCAAACTTATTTTCATGCGATTTGATTGGTTTATGTGTGTTACAATCATGAGTTTGAAATTTTTTTCACATTATTGTTTTGTGCACACAAAATAATTTTTTATTTTTCGAAACTTTAGATATCAATACTAGTATTGTCAAATATTTATAGATTGTGGTTACAGTTGTATTTAATTTTTCAAAAATCAATAGAAACAAACAAAACAAGACAACATGATAAAGATTTATAGAGATGACATTTCTTGTCGTTTATTATTGTTGTGGTTACAATTGTATTTCATTTTTAAAAAATCAATACAAACAAACAAAACAATACGACATGATAAGCAATTAGAGAGATGACATATCTTGTCGTTTATGATTTTAGTGTTGCATAAGTTTCTTTGGAAAAGATGTTTCTTTATAGTGGTGGCTTATAAATTATTTGTAGGTCAACATTTATCGTGTGAGCATTGATTATGGATGTCAGGGAATATATTTCTTTATAGTTGTGGCTTATACATAAGTTTCCTTGGAAAAGATGTTTCTTTATAGTTGTGGTTTATAAATTATTTTTCGGTCAACATTTGTCCTGTGAGCGTTGATTATGGATGTCAGAGAATATATTTCTTTATAGTTGTGACTTATAAATGATTTTTAAGTCAACATTTGTCATGTGTGAGCATTGATTATGGAATCTTCTAGAATTGTTATTTGCTTATTTATAGCATTGGTTGATTACTTTTAATTCACATTTCTAAAGGCTTGGTTTTCGTCTCTTTCTACTAGAGTACAAGGTATGTCAGAGATTTCTCTATTCTTTTTATTTGAGATTATATTGTGTTCTAGTTGTATTGTTTTATGTGATGATCATGTTTACATAGAATCTTGTCCAAATCTATTGTTTAGAACATATTGTGTTGTAGTTGTATTGTATTCTCTGATCATCATATTTATATGAAATCTATCTATGGAAGCTCGTCCTAGTCTATTGTTTAGAATCGATTTTTTGTAAAAGAATTGAGTTTTTTGTTTGAAAATTTTAGATCCATTGGTCAAAATTTGAAATCGATGATCTATTGTGTAGAATCAAATTTGTTGTAAAAAATTGAATTTTTTTGGCAAAGATCTATGCAAATATGTTAGATCACAATACTTTTGTGCATGAAATGTTATTAGATTTTTTATGTTTGATGGTGTTTTTGTAACTTTGTTGTGTTGGTAGAAAAAGCCTTGAAGCTTTTGAAATATATGAGCTTGGCTACTATAGAATGAACCTTGGTAATCTTCAGATGCATATTCTCAATAATTTCTATAATTTAATTTACAAAATGGTTCAGGAGTTTACCAAAACACAATCACAAAACATGGATCTTGTCAAGTTGTTGGGGAAAGTCCCCTGAGAAAGGGTGTAAAGCCAAACTCAATGAACTAATATAGCATCACTAGTAGTTTATTGTGATTCCAACTTTCATCCCAGCTTTCACCTGCAACCTACTTACAGATAAATTAGATGCTAGCGAGAAAGGATCCCAACTTAATCCTCCATTTTCAATTTCAATTATTGTTCAACTGCTTGATATGTTTGCACAATTAAAACAATTGTGTATCAATGTGCTCTGCACATTGATAGGGAGCCACGGTCCTGGCCCTCTGTGATAGGGAGCGAATAAAATATATCATCGACTTTAGAGCAGAAAGCAACCAAATTTGGTAAGTAGACGCAAGTAATTAAATGTTCGACAGGTATACTAGATAAGCTAGGTCAAAAGTTTAATGATATGATCTTTCGAATGTTCATAGAGTAGATCATTTTGTAGAGGATAGAGAAGTGATACAGGCATGTCTATAGAGTTTTGTACTCAAATAAATATGAAATACATGATTTTTCATATAAAATACATAAATAAATGAAAAATGAGGAATAAAATTGAAATTAGAAATGAATTTTAGAACCTTTAAACATAAAATGGTTTAAATATGACATAATGCTCTATTTGTTTAAAAAAGAATTTGGATTATGTATTTTGAAGTATGAATTTTTATTTTGATTCAAATAAGAGATTTTCAAGTAAAAGGTGATAATAATATATTATATTATGTAATATATTATTACTTTTATTTTGATTCAAATAAGAGATTTTCAAATTAAAGGTGATAATAATATATTATATTATTTAATATATTATTACTTTCGATTACTCATTAAGATTTTTCAATGTTTTATTAGATTCATATATTTAATCTATTATTGTTGATGACATCACAATTATAGCAAAAGAACCAAGCTATGACTTGTCAATAGTAACATTCTACATTCCACTACTTAATGTTTGTTTTATTAAAATATGTTGACTTGAGAATAGACAAATGCTACATTCCACTACTAGTATAACAAATAAATGAGAACCAATGGTTGTGAATACATCATGACTAGAAGAGTAGTGTGATTACTCATTAAGATTTTCCAATGTTTTATTAGATTCATATATTTAATCTATTATTGTTGATGACATCACAATTATAGCAAAAGAACCAAGCTATGACTTGTCAATAGTAACATTCTACATTCCACTACTTAATGTTTGTTCTATGAAAATATGTTGACTTGAGAGTAGACAGATTCTACATTCCACTACTAGTATAACAAACAAATGAGAACCAATGGTTGTGGATACATCATGACTAGAAGAGTAGTGTGGCTTAAATGTGACCTATAGTGAAGGTCGCTTTTAAAAGAGGACTTTATGCAATTGAAAATCGAATACATTGCTTATTGACTCATTTCCAACAAGTTCTCCCTTCTTCATTTTCCTCTCCAATATCCAATAGTAAGATTCTACATTCCACTACTTAATGTTAGTTCCATTAAAATATGTTGACTTGAGAATAGACGGATTCTACATTCCACTACTAGTATAGCAAACAAATGAGAACCAATGGTTGTGGATACATCATGACTAGAAGAGTAGTGCTCTATAAGTGTGACCTATAATGAAGATCACTTTTAAAAGAGGGCCTTACAATGGTTCTAAATACATCATGACTAGAAGAGTAATGCGCCTTAAGTGGGACCTATAATGAAGATCACCTTTAAAAGAGGGCTTTATGCAATTAAAAACCTTATATGTTGCTTATTGAGTCCTTCCCAAAAAGTTATCCCTTCTTTATTTGCCTCTCTAATATTTCTTGTAAGTCCATAACTTTTTTTGCTTTCAAAATAAATTTAGTTATTGCTTTTGTTTCTTTGATAGTTGGGAAAAGCTTGAAGTATAGATTGAGTGGAGGTTCTTTGTTTTGAGGTTAGAAATTTTTAGGTGTATAAGACTTTGGGGAGTTTGTTTAGCAAAGGGTTTATAGGGTTCAAATATACTTGTGGTGAGTAATTTTATGGGTATCAGTAATTTTTACATAATGTTAGGTGTATTATTCTTCCGTTTTGTTAGTGTTTGGCATATGCTTTACACTTGGATGTTTTTTTAATCTTTTGATAAATCTAGAATTGAATATGTTAGGAATCTTATTTGACTAGTTGTATCTGTTGTCGAAAACCTCTCTTTAATTTTTACCTCAAGATATATTCATGTTCAAAAAGTAAACTTGCTTTTAGTTTTTCATTAAAATGGATTCCTTTTCATCATAACTTGATTTTTGTTTTAATTTCACCACTTTGAATTTTTTTGTAAAATTATATTATATATTCATGAAGGTTTCCGGTTGGGTAGTGTTTGGCTAATATTCTACACTTGGATGCTTCTTTTATGTTTCTTTTTCTTTTTTCTCTGTAAAAAAACTAAAATACATACAAATATAACTAAAAGTGTAATACTCTTCTCCACAGAACTGAAAACCCTCATTATAAGAAGGCCTTATTCAAGCTAGGAAAGAAAATACTATGATCAAATATCAATTTGATAATGGATTCCAAAAACGATGACTTATTCTTAAGGATTATTTTTCCATGAAAATATTTAGCCTTTTGGAAGCTTTGATCTTGACGGTAGATTCAAAGGAGGAAAACAAAGTAATAATATTTTCTTTTATGTGACTAAATCAAGCTACACATTAGAAAGTAAAGCAACCATAGTTTTTAACATTTTCTTAAAATTCTCTAAAGCTATGGAGTTTCTTGTTTGCAAAATACTCAAGAAGTTTTAAAACCAATGAATAATTTTGTTTAAATTAAATAAATAATGAAAGATAGAAAATGTATTAGATATAGCTACTAAAAATATTTTGAATGTGAAAAAGACAGTCACTAACGATGGCATAGTACACATAAATAATGTGAGCAGTTGCTTTTGCTCATAATTGCAACAGTTACTTTCCTATTTGCAGTGCCTTCCATTAGCTTTGAGTGGTCAGTTTTCTTCAATTTTAGAAAAAATAAACAAATTAACTGTGTGGAATCTGAATGGTAAGGATCCTTCACAGTAGCTTGTAAAAAGTATGTCACTGAGGAGCTTATTCCTTCCTGTGATGTCTTCCTTAGCATATTAGCTATCATCTAAGTTATCGCATTCTCCCTATTTGGCATAAATTCCATTACCAATACAGGTCTGCGCCTAATTCCTCTTGCAATTCATCCACATCCTTCCTAGGAAAATAGATTCCCTGAGGATTCTGTTATCTGGACCCAGTGGAATTCTGAAAGGACTCTAGAGGAATCCATATAAATCGATAGGGACCCATGACCATGGATGCTATAATATGAGGACCTTAATGATTTTGATAATGATTTAAATCTGATTCTTTCTCCTTTAATGCTTGCCTTGATTATATGAGTGTACTGACATATGGATGCTATAATATGAGGACCTTAATGATTTTGATAATCTGAAAACACACACACACATGTTTGCAGCATAATTGACTTTTGAGCAATTAAATTCACCTTACGAGATGATGTTCTGATTGGAATGTGGATTTAGATACTATAATAAAGTGCTCATGAGAAGTTGGGACTAAAACATGATGAAACTAACATTTTTCCTTTACCATTTATGTATGAATTAGATCAATTCCAAAAATTAAAGCTTCATTTGTGCTTGGGCTCAGCATCCATAACCATATATCCTGGTGGATATTTTTAAATATAAACCAGCTATGCACTCCTTAATAGAATCATATACAAACAATACATCCATATTGGAATTTAAAGACAAGGATTTGAATTATATATATTGATCGATGTGCCTGATATCTTCCTTTAAGTGATTGATGTTGATTGGTCTTGTACAGAGCTTGACGGATGTTCTGTTTGCTTGTTTGATAGAATATCTTTTATAGTGACTATGTTCAATGATGGCCTGATCCAAAATCTACTATGTTTGTTTCAAACATATTATTCAATGTTTTTGTGAGGATTAGATCACTAATCATTATTTTCATCGTTGTGCTCATGGTTCTTGTTTTCGAACTTCCATTAATGTCCATAAGTCATATAGAGTAATATAATTCTCAATGCCCACCTTTATCATTATCGTCAACCTTATGTTCTTGGATAAGTATAAACAGTTCCAAGGCTTCAATAATATATTTTGTAAATAATATATCCTTGATATAAACACTCTTCCTTATAAGATGTCCTGATATTAGTCATTGGATATTGCATCTTATCACTCTCCTTAATAATAAGGTATGCCTTGGAGATAATAGTACTTAGACCAATGAAATATCTTGATATTAATTGCTGATTGCATATTTGTTGTTGACTGAGTATGAAGCGCTGTCTGAACCGGTTTTGAATTTTGATTCTCTTTTCAAGTCTGATTCCATGTTTTGTTTCTGATTCAACTTCATGATTATATGTGCCTAGCTTGATGATCGGAGAAATTGAATGGAATGTATTTGTAATGTCCCCACTTCCGCATTGAGTATTTAATGTTAAACCTGTTACGATTGTCAGTAGATTATAACGATAAATATAAATGTGTATGAATAATAAATCAACCAATTGTCTGAACATGTAATAATTTTGATCAGTTATGAATGTAATCACTGACCAATGACCGAATTCTAAATGAATTTCTTTGATTTTTCTATGAATACCTTCATTGGAGGATGATAATGTATGATAAGTCAAATAACATTCGTTCATAGAGGAATAATAGATGATGATCGTAGCAATGCTAAGTTGTGCCGAAGACAATATTTTAATGTATGGCATTGACTTTTACTAATGCGATGTGACTTTGAATATGAGATTAACTAGCAACTTTCTGAATAATACAGTTGACTTTCTTAATGTGTAGCAATGACAATCAATGACTCATATCAGGAAGACTTAAACCAAAAAATATAAATATTTGTGTTAGATAAGAACATCTACCGTATTAGTCTTTTATATGTCAAAGACCTAAGAATAGCTTTAGCAAATTAAAACTCACAGCTACAATATAAAACTTACCATACTTTTATTTCTTGAATTTTGCTTTCCAATTAATGCTCTTCGTCGTAGGTTGCAATTTAATGGCTATTCATTCTTAGTTGTCTCCATGTGAGACTGGTCAATGTGATGCAGTCCTACTAGGCTCCAAAATTTCCTTCCTTTTGTTTTGGTTTGGTTGGTGAGTTGTCTATTTAATGAATGGTAGAAATAGAGATTATTTGCAGCAGATTGTGTAGCTGGAATTTCTTTAGATGGTGATTGGCATTGGAGTGAATACTTTCAAGTTATATTTTAATCACAATGTTTGTGTTTGTTGATAATACATCGAGTGCTCTTTTGAGTTTTCAAGTCGAATATTATAGGCAAGAATATGTTTTTATTTGCATAATATGAGTTTTATCAAATGATTGTAATTTGCTTAAAAACAAAGATGTTATCTATTGAATCTATTTTAAAAAAATGCCGATTAAGGATTAAACTTGGTAAATCTTTGAGGAACATTGAGTGGTTTCTACACGAAATGTAAAGAATCGTTTAGAATAGAACTTAGTTTAGCTTTTAATACATGACAATTATCGAAATGTTCTATTTAAATTCAAGGTAGAACCACAAACAATTCACGATCAAAATGGAAAAAATGGATTGCAGGAAAGTGTAGATTTAGCGGATCTAAGCAAATTCCTCAGTAGATCAATATTTTTTAATTAAATAATACTATTGCTATTAAGAGTTGCATTGTTTTATATATAGATTTAGTAAATATTATATAAAAAAAATTAAAAAAATTAATTTTGAAATTTAACTTATGTATTAAAATTTTAAAAATCTTAAATTTCTTGATTAAAAATCTATTAATGTAAATATTGTGATTTTACAATGCATTACATTAAGTTCAATATTGTTTTTAAAAATAAAATAAAAATTAAATTCCAAATGTAACTTTTATATTCTACATTTAATAATTTATAATAAGATTTATGACAAAATTACTTTTAGTTTTATTGACTATTTTCATATTATATATTTATATCATGTTTAAATTATTAATCAATCACATATATGATATAAATTGATTTAATATTGTACAATAATTCAT
Organism: Cupressus sempervirens; assembly: GCA_028749045.1. Classification (NCBI taxonomy): domain Eukaryota; kingdom Viridiplantae; phylum Streptophyta; class Pinopsida; order Cupressales; family Cupressaceae; genus Cupressus; species Cupressus sempervirens. The sequence continues at coordinate 93,390,788 of CM053787.1, read as the reverse complement.
ACGTTAACTTGGTATTCTCTTCAATTACTCATTTATCAGTTAAATATGATCATGTAGTAATAAAGATATACTATTCATTTTAGCTAATAATGATGTAAAAGGCCCCACAAGAGAGCTTGAAATAGCACTCATAGAAGAGTGGCAATTTGTAGTAGTGAAACTTATATATTATTATTATTATTAGGTATTTGTGTTGTTTTATTTTAACTGCACTATTATAATATATTATTATTATTATTATTATAACTACATTTCATTATGATACCTATTTAAGATATTTTAATAATAATGATTCACTAAAAACAAAGAAAATTAAATAAGTTTTCAATTATTGTTTTTGGATTTTTATATCAAATTTTTTGAAATGTTATAATTCGTTTCTATGTTTCTATGTTAATTGATTGCTATAATAAATAAAACATAACAAAATAATAGAAAAATAAATAGTATTATTGTGCATCTTGTTGATTTTTCTTTTAAATCAAAAAAAACTTATGCTATAGACAATACTTGCAACATGTTTTTCAAAATCTTGAGCAATTACTTTCTCTACTAGGAGAATTATACTAGTGACTAATATAACTAGCTTTAGAAATTCAAAGCACTATAGAATATGACAATTGTAAAGTTGATAATAGACTTTACAACTTGAAAATGGATAAGCCAGTATGTATTCGAAGGCCGCAGTGGGACTGTCCTATTATAGGACCAATTGAATCAACCACAATGCGACATGTCTTCATATTTGATTGTTCATGTGTCAAGCAATCTCTAAGGACACTGATAGGCGAGGACTTTCTGAAAAATGCTTCAGGAAAAATTTTCTATGCTGATATTGTTTCACGATTCTTGCCGAATTGTATGGACTTCGTACAAGAAGCAACAATCGTTGAGAAAGTAGCAAATGCTTATGTACGAGAGTACTTTGTACCACCAACAGGATACCATGAAGCAATTTGTGCATATCGAGGAACTCCACATGCATCTATCGCTGGCAGCCTCTTTTCTCATAAAGCAGTTGAAGAGTGTGAGGTTGCATCATGCATTTATAGTGTTGTGCATTTAGCTATTACTAATGAATGTGACCTTGTTCTAGTTCATGCGTTAAATGCACACGCTACTCATTTGGGTGAACATCTTGTGACAAGAGTGACAAATTTGTACAATGCATTCATGTCTTTGTACACAAATCTACCCAAGGAAACTAGTGTTCCATGTGAATAGAAGCATCCAAGTGACAAACAACTCCCAATTGAAGCAAATCTCACTGCTCCAACTATAGATTTGACTGCTCTAACTCCCAATTGAAGCAAATCTCACTGCTCCAACTATAGATTTGACTGCTCCAACTCCTTCAACTGCAAGCTCTTCATGAACTGTTTGATTGTCTAGTAGTACTATAAACTGACTTTTACTCATAAATTGGAAGTACTAATGTCAAAGTTCAATTACCACATCGTCCTTGTCCTATGGTTACATGTATGTATGAAGTGTGAAAAATAACACATAGACTATTGTGCTTTGCGTATTGTTACATGTATCTACAAAGTATGGAGAATACTACAGAGACTAGGTGCTCTATCTAGGTACTTCATGCTATGAATGAACAAGTATGCACAAGTAATGTGAATATTGTATCGATATATGAATAAAAAGATTATTAAAGTAATGTCTCTTCGAGCTTTGTTATGAATATAATTGGTTGTAAACTTATGATACTATTATTACTATAGTGAAGTTTAGAACTTGAATACTAATTATACTATTAAGATGCAATGAATAGTGGAATTTATTGATGCAAAATTAAACATTGTAATTGATAGTCATCAGTTGCACATTTATTGAAAATTATACTATTAACATGCAATGAATAGTGGAAACCATTGATGGAAAATGAAACATTGTAATTGATAGTCATCCGTTGCACATTTTTTCAATAGTATGTATGGAATCATTTATATTAATGATATTTGTATGATTATTGCCATAAAAAGTATATCCATGAAAGAATGACACTAACTGCAACATATATCTTGGAACTAACTGATGCTCAATAAATTCTAAGAAATGTTCCTCATTGAAAACAAGTTTTTCATCTCCATATTACACAAGAATGGATTTTCTTGATGCATTTGTTTCATTGGAACGTGATATAGATCACCTCTGTGAAATTCCAGTATCTAGTATTCTTGAAAAAATTCTAGAACTTCCAGAGGAATGCCAAAGGAAAATATTGGAAAGATATTTTTATGATAAGCATGTTGTCATGTTCAGATATGATGGATGGGGAGACATTCGGCCAATACCACACACTAATCAAATTCGTGTTCTATCCCCATTCATGACTAATGGTGAATTGATTTACTTAAAACATCTGGTGCGGCAATATAGGGAAGCTCATATCATAGTTCATTGTGAAGATATCATAAGACATTTCCCTCCTGGAAATCACACTGCACAAGAATCAACAACCATTTTCAATCCAGCATGCAAGACATTATTCTACGAACTATCACCATTTAGCACAGTTGTTGAAGATGAAACACTTTTGTCCATAACAAACCTTGTGGTAACATATCCAATGTTTTCACTTGAATGGATTATAAGACATGACAACACATAAATTATTGGCCAATGGTATGATAATGATATAGGAGCGTTGGCAGCTAAGACCATAAAGCATCATTACTCATGTCATTTTTTGTTTGTATTTGAGAATAGTTTTGAGCCACTTGGCATTCATCTTGTAGCAGATATTGGGATATGGTGCTTTCTTTATTGATGAACTAATGATTACAAGATGACAATTACCACAAGAATATAGTGATGATGTATAAGTTTATGCTTACTATGAATGAAAGTTCACAACTTGCATGTAAAAGTTATAATATTTTTTACTATGATATAGTATAATATGTATTTGGTAATTTCAATGTCATTTGCTTCTTAGTGAAGTATCCCTTGAGGCTTCAAAAAATATATTACAATATGTATCTAGTAACTTCCATCTCACTTTATAATATATTAGAAGTTGTTTTGAACTTTGATTGTTGCAAACATGCAGATAGCTTTATTTAGCTAATCATTTTTTTGCAAAGTTGACTATGAACTAGTAAAAGTTTGATCTACTATGTTTAATTTGTGTACAATGATTATGCCACACAATACATTATTTTTCACATATGTAGAATAAGAACTAGTGACCTAATTAATTACATCTAATGTTGTGAAGGTTTGATTATGCTTTTCTTAATACGAAATTTTGATTGCAAAGCAGGAAAATCAACAAGGACCAAATACACAAGCTTGGCAGTTGAGTGAAGAAAAAAATAGTAAGTAAAGTTATACATTTGATTAGAATCTAGAAATTTCAAAGTTACAAGTTTCCAAAATTTGCTTGTTTCTTTGTGTATTATTCCCTTAAGATCCATGTTAGCATTTCATAAGATCTCTATTGGCATAAGTTTCTGTCTTCAAAGTAATGATTGCCAACAAAAGAAGTCAAAGACACAGTGTGCTTGAATAGATCTCAAAGATGCAAAATTACTAATTGTATTTTCTTCTTGACTACAAAATCTATAATCAGAACCTCATAGAATAGATTAAAACACATATATACATTTGTAAGTTGAGACCACCCACAGTCAAACAATTTGTTTTCCACTTTTTGAACAATGTCTCTGGATTGCTGACCCCCTTGCAGTGAATGGAGCATATCCACATAACATGATGACTAAGTTGGCTAAGAACAAAATTAAGCATGTGCCTACCTATGAAGAACTTGTCATAAAAGCATGGATGACACTAATCTTGATAACATTAGTAGGTTTTACACTATTCTTCACAGTGGACAATACTCCATGGTTTGTAACGTTAATTGTACTGTGTACGGTAGCCATATTGTATGCATTTGGTATGTAACCAAGCAACATGTAATAATAGTAATGTCACTAGTCATGACAGTAGTAATGACAATTAGTATTTATCGGCTGGTAGTGTTCTAATTGATCATAGTATGGAAATAATGTTTATAATGGAGATAAGCTACAAGTAACTACTGACAAAAGATGATTATGAACAATATTACAACAGTCATTTTTGACCTACTATTTTTTGGATTTGCATATTGTTTTCATTTCTTTATAATTGAAATTGTTGTTTAATAGAATTGGTCATTTGTAGTGTAATGTAAACATGTGTGTATTGAGACATGTCTTAACAAAAGTTTAATTGTGCCATAAAAACACAAAAGAAGAAATGGAGAAGACATACAGGGGTGTTCGCAAGAAAGCATCTGGTCGATTTTCAGCAGAGATAACATTGCCCAAGCTACGAAGACAAAAATGGCTAGGAACATTTGACACAGCAGAACAAGCAGCCTTTGCCTATGATATAGCCAGCATGTCAATGAGAGGCAATAATGCATACACCAACTTTTTCCATGTCAACTATACACCTCATAATCAATCTTCCAATGTGCAGAGCACTCAGATCTCAAATGTAATGAGATCAAACAAGAAGAAAACTAAATACATGAAATTGTTTGAATTGCAAGAACGTTCTGAAAAAGTTGAAGGAAAAAAAGGACATATGTCATTTTGCAATGGATCTAAAATCTGTCCAAAAGAAAAGTCATATTGAGGTGTATGGAAACATTCAAGTGGTCATTATGTTGCACAAGTGTGGAATCCTATACAACAAAAGCAAAAATGGCTAGGAACATTTGATACCAAAGAGGAAGCTGCTATTGCATATGATCTGGTTGCAATATCCTTCAAAGGATACAAAGCCATTACAAATATTGTGCATCCAGATACAGAGATACATGAAACAAAAAGTATCTCTCACTTAGAGAAAGATCAACTTCGATTGACCCTTCAAGTTGAACGATGTCCAATAGAAATAGGTAAAAATGGTCCAATGTCAATGGTCTATACAAATGATCATTTTGTTCAAACAATACCCATCACTGAGAACCAACACTATCTAACCATGATGCACATGAAACCTAACATTCTTGAAAGTTTTCATAGAAATCTAGTACAAGATCTTCCATTGAAAGAACATATCAATTCCATATATGCTACTAGCATAGATAGCATGTATTCTTTAGAAAGTGACACAAAAATTCACTATCCATTATTTCAATCAACCTATCCTACTGCAATTCGACAACCCAATTTTGAAACAAGTTATTAGAATATACATCCCTCAAATTTGATAAACTCATGCCCATTGCAACAACTAGAACAAGTTGTTTCCCCCATGCACCTGTCTCATGAAAAATGGAATTCTGCAATTCTCAACATGGATCCAATTATAGAAAAATATAATAGTAATGTTCCCAGTGAAAATGTTCCTTCATTTCTAAACAATCTTGCTGCCAATCCTAACAATATGGACATGCGTGGTGTTAACCATGACACATTTGACTTCTCTAGTTTCCATGTGACATCAAAGAATAATGTCATTGAGCTTCACCATTGAATTTATGATTCAAATGGTACAGACATAGAGCAATGTCAACATTATTTCTATTGCTTGATGATATAGTCAACATATCATATTTGATGTGGAGATGTGAAGAGAAGGTGGAAAAAGCAAAAAGATAATATGGAGGCATGATTGAAGAAAAGCATAGTAGCAATTTGTGTATTCGCTACTTGTGTTTTGTATTAGCATTTTGCTTTACTTCATCAATGACTATTTAATATTTAGGTCGGAATGTGAAGAGGAAACATGAAAAAAACATAAAGATAATATGGAGACATGACCAAAAAACAAAAGTATCAATGTTTGTATTTGCTACTTGTGTTTTCTATTAGCATTATGTTTTTTGAATATTTCATCAAGGAATTCTAATGATGCAATATGTTATGTGTGTTTTAGTCTAGTATCATAATATATCTTTTTCTAATATGCTGTAGTAGAAGAGATAAGAAGTATAAGTTTTTGTACCACCTAGTCTTCAGGTTACATTTATCATTGTGAAATAGTGCACGCAATTATTCTTCTATAAAAATATTAGCATGTTGTTTTTTGAATATTTCATCAAGGAATTCTAATGATGCAACATGTTATGTGTTTTCTGTTCTAGTATCATAATATATCTTTTTTTACTATGCAATAGTAGAAAGAAGTAAAGTTTTTGTATGGCCTACATGTCTTCAAGTTACATTTATCATTGTGAGATAGTGTATGAAATTATTGCTCTATAAAAATATCAATGTGGAAGTACACTTTCTTGTCATGATAACCATAGTGCAAATCTAAATCATTCTATGAAAGTTGAATTGTTCCATACTAGATACTTCTGAAAAAATGGGACTACATATTGCAATGTATATTATAGTTTCTTATGGCAAGTGTAATTTTAAAGAATAGAAAAATCAAAGTAAATAATCCAAGATAACTAAAAATAGTATATTGAAAAGATGCATCTTGTCATGCAGGAAAGCAATATCTGCATGTAGAAAAGAATCATAGTGTAAGTATACAAGTGACAAGAAAATCAAGGTGGTACTAGTCCTTCCTGAAACGTTAAATGATACAAAATCAAATAGAAATTATAGACCTAGAGCATTACAAGCCAACACGTCAAGATAGAACTTGCAATATTGATATTGCACTAGAGAATGAAGGACTGTGCAGAGTACCAACATTCAAGTACAACATAGGAGACTGCTTATTTGACACCTTGGAATTCCTACTAAATTATAGATATACATCACTTGAGCTAAGAAATGGAACCATTGATTACTTCTTACAATGCAAAGAAGAAGGTGAATCAGAAGCATTGCATTCGTATAGTAAAGAACTTCATCCACAAAGTCTATATGAATTGCACCGAGTACATGATCCAAAAACATATTTGCGTAGAATGCGACTTTTTGCAAAACAAAACATACACAATGGAGAAGTCAGACTATGGGGAGATATATTCTGCATTCACTGGTTATCGAAGTGGTTAAAAATACAAATATGCATTTGGTCAACAACAACAACAAGAAAGTACTTGCACTTCAATGAATCAACAGAAGAAGAAGCATACTCAATCCTCTTTCATGATACAAATCCTACTGTTGGTCACTTTGAACCACTACTAAGATTACAGTCAGAAAGAGTCATTCATCGAGCACAAATGCGATACAACAAACTGAAGAGATTTATAAAAGAGCATAACGCACAACACATTGTAGAAGTTGCAAATAAAAATAATATAGGACATGACAAGGTGCACATTAAAAATATCAAACTAGAGAGCCCTAGTAGAAAGCATGTACTTCGACTATGTCACCTCAAGAGATTTATCAAAGATTCTCCAAGTAATACTACAAAAAATACAACAAATGCACTTCGACTATGTCATCTTAAGAAATTTATTAAAGATACGCAAAATAATACAACGAATAATGCAAATCGGAGCAAGAACACTCAAAATAAGTCAACATGCACATCTAGAATCCAAAGAACAAAAAAAAGAGGCAGGACAGTGTCATCTGGTAAAAAAATAAAAACTGGATTGCACCAATAGAGATATTTGAAACAACAGTCCAGGATACACCAAAACACACATGCTCAATTTGTCAACTATTGTGTTTTATGAAAGACATCAGACCAATGAAACAAAAGGAAAAGAACAACTATTATACTCTGATGCAAATAAAATATGAAGCACCAAATAATTTCATCTGTCAAACATGCTTTTTTGCATTGAAACACTTCAAGCTCCCAACATATAGTACACCAAAAAAATTAGAATTAATGAACCAATAGAAGATGTCAATGAGAATTGCATTTGCTCAAATATGGGAATTAGGATACAAAAGATCACAAGTGGGATTGACAGGTTATATTATCAATGTTCCTGTGAACATGAATATCATACAAAATGCACTACCACAAACAACCAATAGCACAACAACTATTGTCGTTGCTCTCAAAAGGCGACTAGAATACAAAAATGCATTTCAAATAGGAATGGTGCAGCCAAATGTAGTGATGCAAGTGCTCTCAAAACTCACAAGTACACCACTATACATAATGGAAAATGTTAAAATAAAAGAAGATTGAAAAGAAGCTCTTGAGATTAATGTTGAGAACGAAAGGACATATGCAAGTTGCGAAGATGAAACATCCTCTCCATTCAGTGAAAATGCAACACAGTCAAACGATGATGAAGAACATAATGAGCCTTTAGAAACCTTGGTACATGGATTCACCGAATCTAGATCGATACATAAAATGCAAGACAAGATAATTGACGTCGCACCTGCACAAGAGCACCACCCAATTGGAATATTCAATGACAAATATGATGAGGAAATGAATTTTCCCACATTATTCTTTGGTAAACCACGTGACAAAGACATCATTCAAATATTTTCTTACCAAAAGATTGCACAATGGGAACTCCTACAATCAAAAAGGTACTTTGCATACCACACGACAAATATATTCTTCAAGACTATCAAGATATTGGTGCAACAGGTACTCTCTACAATGTGGATAAGAATAGGAAAGGGACAATTGAAAGGACGCAAATTACAAGCAAAAGATGTTAAGCAAAAACCCAACTTGGAAAGAATTCTCAAATCAGACATTGGATACGTTGACTTCAATAGAATAAGAATATCACTAGACTACGTACACCAACTTAAGAAGAATGTTTTTGCAACGATACACCAACTAGGGCCTCCAACTTTTTTTGTTACTTTTACTAGTGCAGAACAAAATTGGGATCCACTATTAACTGCACTCGAACAATTGAACAATGTGCATTAGTCAAAAATTGAACAACAAAAAGAGTATGAAACAAAAGGTGACAAATTCAATCTGATAAAGAAAGACCCAGTCACTTGTGCACGATACTACAGGCATAGAATAGATGCAATGAAGAAATTAATTTTAACTGATGAATCATTCTTTGGAAATGTTGTGGATTACTTCTCTGTAACAGAATCCCAAAATCAAGGAAATGAACATGATCATTTCCTACTCTGGGTAAAAAATGCACCAATATATGGAACAGATAGCAATACATCCATCATAGACTTTATTAACAAGTACATTACTTGTGCAACTGAACATATAGAGCCTAGTCTTCATACAATTCACAAGCACCACCACACAAAGCGATGTAGAAGACTAAGAAAGATTTCATGCAGATATAATTTTTCTTTTCCACCCCTCCAAAGGACAGTAATACTTGAACCATTGTCAGAGAAGAATGAAGCAATAAGTTCAAAAGCAACAAGTATCTTTGCAATATTAGAAAAGGCAAACTATGACCTATCATACACATTTCAAATGTTCTTAGATGAAATTGGAACGAATGAAGAAGAATATATCTTTGCTCTATGATCAACTCTACAATGATCAATGCTCTTTTTGTGACGAAAGCCATTAGAAATTTGGAACAACAGCTTTGCAAAGAGAATTCCACAACTATGGAGAGCCAATACTGATGCACAATTTGTACTGAATGCATATGCTGCAACAATGTATTGTAGCTCATACATGACAAAAGTGGACAAAACAATGACAAATACATTTAAAAGAATACGTAATGACCACAAACAAGATAGTATTGATGCAATACAAATGATAACAAAGCTAGGAAATGCGCTGCTAAATTTACAAAAAATGTCATCACAACAAGTAGTACACATAGTTCTATCACTACCACTAAATCATAGCTCAAGAAAGTGCATATTCATAGACACAAGAGATTATCACAATTGCACATTTATACTGAAAAGCAATAAAGAATTACTTAAAGAACCTGATGAGTCAGAAAATGTCCTCTCAAAATCCTTAGTGGACTACTATTTAAGTCGATCTCCAATCCTTCATGGCATATGCCTTGCAGAATTTGTCTCCAAGTATAGCAAAAAGGGCACAAAATACACACAAAAAGCAAAACTGAGTATAATACGATTTATCAACTTCAGCAAACACGTGGACCTAGAAAATTATTGTAGAGAACAATTAATACTCTATGTTCCATTTACAATCAATGAGAGCACATTGAAACAAAGTTTTATATCATGGGAACAAGCACATTTATACTATCAGCAAATAATCATAATGAATCAAGAAAAGTTTAACCATAACATAGCTCCTGCATGGGGTGACATGGAAAAAGAAATCAAGGATCTAGATACTGAAAATGACAAAATGGATAGCCAAACCGTCACAGTCAACAAACACGAGAAAATTGAGCAATATGACATACAAAAAGACATCCAACACAAGGTATAGAAGATACAAAGCAACATACGTTATAACACTTTTGAAATAAGCCACCATCCACAAATTATGGACAACGATGAGTACTACAAATTGAGTAAAATGCTAAATAGAGAACAACAAGCAATCATCAAAGATATTGTTTTAAAAAAAATTAAAAACAACAAGAACCCATTGCATCTATTCTTGACAGGTGGAGCTGGAACTGGAAAGACTTTCACTGCAAAAGTTATATACCAAGCTCTCCTTTGGATCTACAATAAGTACATCGACAGTGATCCCAACAAACCAAAAGGCCTAATAACGGCTTACATAGGAAAGGCAACACACAATGTAGGTGGAGTCATATTACGTTCAACATTCCACATACCTTTTATCACATCTGACTTCTTGCCACTCAATAGCGACATACTAGATGCAATGTCAAAGCACTATGATCAGTTACGTGTACTTCTCATTGATGAGATATCATTAGTTGGTGCAACATTCCTACGTTACATTGACAAATGATTGCGTGAGATAATGCAAATGCCTACCATACACTTTGGAAACATCGATATAATTTTTTGTGGAGACTTGTACCAAGCACAACTAGTACTTGATGCAGTCGTATTTGAAAATAAAGAAACTATGTCAGAATTGATGCCTTACAATTTTTGGATAGACAATGTTAAATGTTATTAGTTAACACGTATAGCAAGGAAAAATGATGAAAAATTCATTAATGTTCTCAACAAAATACGAATAGGCATGCAAACAAATGAAGATTTGCACTATATCAATGAACAATGCATGAGAAAACCACCATTGGACCCAACACTGCCATTCCTTTTCTATAGAAGAATCGATGTCGATGCTCATAATACAAAAATGCTTGCAATAGTTCTTGGTGAAATGACTGTCCTCGATGCCATTGATGAACATGATGAAAATAACAATGCATTACGCCTACACACATGAACAATTTCACTCCCACATCAAATTCATCTCAAACCAAATATTTTGGTAGAACTATATGCAGGAAACTACAACACAAAAGATGGTATAGTAAATGGATTAGATGGAATATTCAAAGCATACACAAAATATAATGATTTCGACATAGTTTGGATAAGATTTAACGACAATACAATTGGACAGCAACAACGCTAGAAACTCATAGAATGCTATACAAAAAAATTTGAAAATGACTGGGTACCGATACTACGCATTATTCAACCTATCCAAAAGGCATCGATAAAAAATAAAATTATTGTACGAAAATAATTCATATAGATAGCATGTGCAAGAACAATACACAGGTCACAAGGACTTACAATGGAGGCAATGGCTTTCAACCCCACAGGCGTTAGACAACATGGATTAACATACACAACACTATCACGAACTAAAACAATTGACTCATTATTCCTTTTAAAACCTCTAACACCAAAAAAATTTAAAATCAAAGAGAGAATACATCTCGAAATGTCCCGCCTAGAATCAAGTGCAAAATGGCAATTCGAGAATGACGATACATGTTGTCATAACACACCATCCATGCTATCATGCACACTAAACACATGTAGTTTAAAGCCTCACATAAATGATATAACTAATTACTATGATTTAATGTCATCTAACATCATGTGCATTCAAGAAGTACACATGCAAATCCCTAAAATAAATGATGAATTCCAACATTTCAACAACTTCAATGCCTACCACATACATGGTATAATGACACTAGCCAACAAAACCCTAGTCATTTCAAAGATAAAGCAATATAACACAACACATATATAATCTATTACAATAACAACTTTGATCAAAAGCAATGAACTAAATATATGTAATGTTTATGCAAGAACTAACACACCCATTGAAGAATATGCCACTATTATTCAACAAGTCACCGCATATGTCAAACCAATGACTAATCTATACATTGTAGGTGATTTCAATATTGATATGTCAACAAGAAATGCTAAGAAAGAAAATCTTCAAAAATATATGCAATACCACAACATGAATTACATCACAGAAAAAACATAAAATGTATACAATCCATCAATTGATCACATATGGACAAACTCAAGTAATATATGTTGTTGTTACAAAGTAGAAGCATACTGGACTGATCACCTTGCTACATTCATAAGGTTCCATACTCCACTCTAGATTGCTAATACATAGACAACCAAACACAAAATTAAATAGAAGAACACATACAAGAATGCAAATACATCTTACACCTAAGAGTTTTATGTATCAAAGACAATAACTCTAATATAATGGTATGTATTTCAATGTTGTACATTTTTGTGCAGCACAATAATGGAAGGAAGCAAAAGAACAGGAAAGGGAACACATGTCAAGCAACAACAAACAACAAAAAGGTACTGAGCTTTTCTCATTTCCAATAACATGAATTTCCACATGAAAAATAACAAATCAATACATGAATTTCTAGTATTTGAAGAAATGTTAAATATCAAACCACTACAATACTAGACTAACACCATAATACTTTGTGCAGGTCAAAACTAGGAAACCCCAATGCAATATCAATTGAAGACTTGAATACAAAAAAAGCAGGAAACATTTTTGAAGGAGACATACTTGTCGTATATACAGCAACACTGGATAGAGAAAACAAAACACGAGAGGTGCTACGTGCAGACTTGACAGACTCTAAAGGAGAAATGACAATAACTTTGAATGTGACAGGGAACTTAGTACAAGAGTACAAACACAAGATAGTTCCAAGAACATCCATTATAGTGTCAGAATTTCAACTAGGACACAAAACAACCTTTGACCGTGGAGATTCAGATTGCATCTTGAAGCTCCAAGATTCAAGCACAATTGAAACTATACCGTGACTTTGCCAAGAATACAAATTCATACCAAGCTCCACAATCAAACAACTACTCACAAGTACAAGTACCTATGCCATTGGTACAATAGGTGCATTAGTAGTTGCAGGACAACAGACTGGCTCCCAATATGTTGTTGACATAAAAGATGGAAATAATGATGATGACAAAGTACAGGTAAAAAACACACTAAATACTTCTTCTTTTTATGCAACATGTATACTAGTCATGTCTCTATTAAGTACAAAGTTCTAAAAGTAGAAAATAAAATTGTTTTGTCAATTACTAGCTACAAATCAACTCTGCATTCCAAGAAGAATCCATGCAAATAGCAATCCAATTACAAAGAGGTGAGACTCCTGCAATGTTGTTTAGAAACATTGTATGATGAAATGACATGGATAGAACATTTCGCATAGGGGTTACTACATACATCTATACACTAAAAGACAAGAGAACATTGGATGCCTTGAATGCATTGCTACAAACAACACTACAGGTAAGCAAACTCAGATAATTCAACACTCCAACTATTAATTAATTCTTACACAAGCTACATTAATATCAAAACATATCTTGCAGGTTGATGGAGTTCTCAAAGTAGCCAACGCATTCACAAATCCATTTCATGCATTTTGTTCCCAATGCAACTTAAAATTTGAGGATTATGGAATGTTAGAAGACAAAACAACTCATTGCAATAGATGCAATCAAGAGGTTCCATATGTATATTCATTATACCTAAAGACTATCATCACAACTGAAAACAAACAAATTATCCAATCTTCAATAGACAAGTGCATTGTTGAACAACTACTACCAAGCCTAAAAGACACAAAAGTTGAGGACTACAGACAAGACAAATCAAAGTTCATCTTTATCCTTCAAGATTTCATCATCAAAGGTCAATTCACATTAAACCAGAATAATGCCATCAATAATGTTGTGACAAATGGAGATTGAACAATTTCTCAGAACAAAAGGTAAACATGACTAGTCACAAATTAGCATTTATTTAAAATATTAAAAGCAACTTATTATGAGACATAATCACAATATACTAACATGCACAAAATGGAATTTGTAGGTATCATGGATAGCTATAATGACATATCAAGCTATAATTAATGGTAGTTACAAAAGACACTAGTCAATACAAAGAAAGGTGTGCAATCAAACAATGTATACGCATGAGTCTCATACCCAAGTACACTCTCTGTGTCATATATGTATAATGAAATAATGTGTATGCATTGATATGCTATAAGACATAGTTTTTCTCTATCAAGTTGCATAGCATAATTGAGTACATTCTTTGCTAATGTAAATTATTATTGAAATACAATGAAAATTGCATAGTTTGCTTTATCCTATTGCATATCCAATGTATAAAACACTATCTAAACTGCTACATGTCATATGCAAAAACTATACTAAGGCAGGAACTTTGACGCTTTGCGTCCTTGTTGATGAGAGACAAAGTTTCATTTTTATGATATCAATATTATATTATACTTTTTTTTAATACTATATTGTTATATAGTACAAAGTATATAATATTTAGTTTAACTTTTAATTTTAATAATAAAGATTTAATTTAGAGATAAATTTTTAATTTATTTAGAATATATCTTATAATTTATATATGAAATTGTTATAGGCCTAGACTTATATGTAAGAACAAAACTTAACTATTTATTAATATTTTATTTTATGTTAAAGTAAAGATGCAATTTTCTTAACAAAACTTATTTAAAAAATCAATTTTCTAAGACTTTATTGGTTAAAATAATTTACTGATATGGACTTTTTTTAGATAAGAAGATGTTTCGTTGTTCACTCACTATCTTCTCACTGTCTTTGCTACTTTCGCCATGTCTCTTTTATTGTAGGCATCACATGCTTATTTCTAATCTAAATTTATGCATAAGAAGATTTATTTCACTGAGATTTTAAGCCATGCATCTTTCTTCAGATCTTGTGGTTGCTAAGGTTAGATTATGGTTTGAAATCTTATTGCAATGTGCCTAATTATAAAATTGAGTGGCTAAGGGTTTGGAAACCAAGGGCTTCAGGTCAATGAGGGTTTTTCTCCCTATGCCCATAGGCAAAACCGTTTCCTTAGCCCAAAATCCATGTAAGAAAGTCTTGACCACTGTAGACACTTATGCATCGCAAAAGACATATGTGGGGCATGCTCTTGTCTGTGAATCTACAAACTTGAAAAGAGTTATTTGAGCATTACAAACTTATCACCTTGCATTTGCAATACCCAAAATGATGGTTTTCCTAGTGTGGATTCCAACTAGGTTATTCAAAAATCCCTTTTGCATGCCATTTTAGCTCGCTTGCAACTCTAATTTGAATTTCCAAGCCTTCATACTTAGAGTTTTCTCTCTATAAAACCATCTACATACTTTTTTGCATTATCCACTCTTTTTTGCAGATCTTGTCATTATTGAGCAACTCCAACCTTTCATACTCAAATTCATGTCACACATTTGAGCTATTCTCTCCATATCCTTTATGTCTTTTGAGCATTTCATATATATCTTAGCATTTCTTTTTGGTTTTATTACTATTATCTATCACCGAAATCTGGTGTCTAAATGATCGTCCATGGAGGTGGAGACACCAAAATGGGGGTATGAGTAAGGCAAGCATCTCAAATTGCGACAACCATTTCTCTTTCTTATGTCTTACATGTTCTTTACTTCCTAATAAAGAGTTTGAGAGACTTATTTTGGAATGCATTATTGACTTTCAAATCAGGTTCTACTTTTCTCC
Source organism: Cupressus sempervirens (assembly GCA_028749045.1). Lineage (NCBI taxonomy): Eukaryota > Viridiplantae > Streptophyta > Pinopsida > Cupressales > Cupressaceae > Cupressus > Cupressus sempervirens. Next base: position 93,374,892 of record CM053787.1, on the reverse strand, counting down.
CATTTTTCTCTTCATTTCTTTAAAATAGAATACACATTACATCTTGGTTAAAATATACTCTTAAGTCCATATAGTTGTTGTTTTCCTTTCATTTTGGGTATTAGATGTAATCATGTTATCCCCCTTTTATGCTCTACTATTTATGTTATTTTCTCATACTTACCTTAGTTTCTATTTTTTTGTATTGTTTCACCTTCATTTCGTGGCTTTTGTATTCCATTCGTATAAGTTGTCATTATATCACGCACCTGTTCCTAAGTTGCATTGTCATCCTATGGGTCATGCAATATTTATGGCAGTGAGTTCATGGAATTCAAAGTCTAATTAAATTCTATTACATTTTTGGTTTCTATAAGATTCAAAATGCTCATATCATTTCATCCACGGACATAATTCACATATAATAGACCTATAGCTAGACTTAATCGCATCTTCATCATACTTTGTTAAACATTAATTAGTTCATCTATGTATAGTTGGTTTTAATTAGACTCACAACCTCTTAACCATACTTCAAATAAGCCTCGTGCATTAAATTAAATAACTATCCTCTAATTTGGGCCTAATCTCTCGACACTCCTAACCAACCAATTGAGCTAGTTAGAAAGGAATTGTGTATCCCTTGGGACTTTAATCAGTCTCTAGTCAGTGCATTATTTTCTCCTCCAGATTTTGGTGAACCCAACATGAACAACAACCTTTAGGCATTGTGATACTTACGTCATGATTATGGTGGCCATCATGCCTATTTCTCCACAACCCTGAAGGGTGCCTTAAATCGCCATATATTTCATACCCTTAGAGAAGCCTTGTAGCAAAGAGCCTGATCCTCTCTATATCATGGCTATCATCAATGGCATTACCAGGGGTGTCTTGGTGGACCCTTTAAGCTATTGGAGTTGATGAAATCCAATTCTAAAGACACCCAAGATCACCTGCATGCGAAAACCTATCAAAGGGAAGCCAATGAGAGAAGAGCGTGGAGCTAGGGAAAAACCCTAAACAGACATGAGAGAGAGAATATTGCAACACAAGAAAGAATGTATTTACAATGAGAAGTGATATGTTGTGATATTGTTGATGAAAATACAATGAGGGAGAGACCGCTTATAAAGGCCTCAAGGAATAGAACAAGCTAGAAGATGCTAGGAGATAAGTGTGACAACTAAGCATACATCCACATAAGGTGAAAAGTCCTCGAACAATGTGAGAGGATAAGTATGACTTAGGAGAGAACAAAGTCTCGTATTGTCAACAACTTATAACTAACTCCTAGACTACAACTAATAAATAAAATGCATTTACCTAAGTAAGCTTAAGTAAATAGAATAAATAATTAGTAAATTAATTATTTACTCTAACACCCCCCCTTAAGTGCAACTTAGGGAAATGCCTTAAGCTCACAAAACTAAGATGAATGCATAATGCAGAATGGGTCCCAGTAACAAGGCCATGTTAGGTATTGATGTAAAATGCAAAGAAAATGCAACCTCTAAAAACAAGGAAAGAGAGAAAACCATGTGGGAAAAACCCTCCCCCAAAAAGAGGTAACCTAGTGAAGAACTAAAGAAGTCTCCAACTAGGGAAATGTCCCCATAAAATAGGAACAAGGAGTGATCATGAAGAGCATCACGAAAGCATGAAGAAGCCGCAAAATCTGCCATCAAGAAAAAGAAGTGCTGATCTAAAGAACCTCCATGGAAGAAGAAGGCACGAACTGAGCATGTCTATATGGTAGATGATCCATCTCACCAAAATGCATAGGTAGCCAGCCACTGCAATCGCCTTGTATATAGGATCAACCACTGAATACATAGCTCACACTAACGAACCATCGAACCAAGGATGCATTAGAACAACAACATAACCCTCCTTTAATGCAGATGAGGTGTGATGACAGGCAACTGAGAAGATGGACCAAAGTCTCCTGCAAACGAACCAAGAACGATGAGAGAGGAAGAAGTACAAACACCTATAAAGACACGGTCACACTAACACTACATGGGGCTAATGTTGTGGAAGGGACACTCACTTAACAAAGGGAGAATACCTAAAACAACAAACAACTATCCCCCCCATGGTGCTTTATGAAAATAGTGCATGTACAACTGACTCAAAACAACGTTCATGACCCCCGAAATGCAAGAGTGGCACTTTATCTCAATGTGATACATAAAAGTGCTTCAAAATGATAGCTACAATGATCAAAACTGAAAACAAGCTGCAACAAAATAAAGTACAGCTCAAAACAAAAGAAACCATGCCAGAAAAATGATCCTCGAGCCTAAAACACTCAAGATATCCACAATATAGCAAAAATGCTAAAAACATGATAGAAAGAGCATGGGCCAAAAACTAAGAAAAAGGGCCACATTTCTAAAAAGGTGACAAAACCATCTTTCCAAAAATATAAATTTTTCAAAAAACTGGCATGGGACACAAAAGATATGGATGTTAGAGTCAAAAAAACAACTTTAGACTTCAAGTGAAAAAATGGGCAATAAAAAAGCATAAAAACCTAAAAATACTTGCACCAATGTCTCTGTCTCGGAACCATCTTTTCGGTGCTTCTTTTGGATCGAAAAAATACCTCTGTATGCTCAAGTTATGGCCAAAAAATTGCAAGTAGGTAAAAAAGGACCTAGGAGGAGAGGTGCAAGAAGTGGATGATGTAGTACTGATGTCAAGCTAATGTCAGCATTTCACAGTGTTAAAATTGATGATCTGGAGACCGTCAAGGCAAAAAAGGATGCCACGTGGCAAGATGACGTCAGTACGATGACTTGGCAGGGTCCACGTGGCGCTTGTGCCACGTGTCACACCCTGGTTGGTGCTGACTGTACTCAAAAAGTTGACGTAGGCTATTGTGTTGTCACTAGCGGTGGAAGCGCACAGAAAAGGTGGCACACTGGTTGAGAATGTTGGTTGAGGCAGCGCAGGGGCAGAGAACCAGTGTCGCCATCGGCAGAGACAGCAGAACGGGTGGTGCTGAGCTGCGGCGGGGGCTGGGAGGAGTTCGGACGGCGCTGCTGGGCGCAGCGGAGTGCAGGCAGAGTGTGGGCAGCCTTGTGGTGGCCGCTAGGTGGAGCCGCCGTGGCGCATTTTGCGCTTTTAAAAAAAAAAAAAATTCGCTAAAAAATTCATACAATCTATACAGAAAAGCCCTGGAACAAAAAATGTTTGCCTCTTGGAGCCCTGTCTCCAAAATCGACGAGTTTTATATGAATCCTAACTACAAACTGTAGACACCTAAATCTGATTACACCGCTTCGGTAATCTTATTTAGCTATCTCTAAAGGCATCATTAATTAAATTCCTATTTAATTAATCCTTTTGCCATCCCCTAGCTGATTAATTTAATTAATCATCTATAGTCCTAATTGATAAATCAAATAACCCATTATTTATCAATTAATCTTATTCTCCTATCTAATTCCAAAACCCTCATTTATTAAATAAAGCTCTCAAATTTAATAGCCCCTAACTTATCCCTAATCTTCCATTTAGCCTAATCCACTCCATCCACCCATACTAACCTAGCTTAGCCACTAACTCACCCACCCTCATGAATGCCATCCACTTGCATATCTCTAACATCCTTAATCTAATCCTAAAACCTAAGCCTAATCCCCCCCCTAACCTTGTCACATTCCCTAAACAAGCTTAAGACTTTTCTAAGTCAAGCAAAGTCAACAATCTCAACTCCCTCCAAAATATCCCAAACACTAAGCCTTCAATGCTCTTACAAGGCCATAAAGACTCTTAAAAGCCCATTCATTGCTCTTACAAGCCATTTATGAGGGTCTTTAAGGCCTTGAGCCTCCTTTGTTGACTCATCCTTGCCCTTTCCACCATCCACTCACCCTATGACATGTGTCACTCCCTGATTGGCTGTAAGGAAGCACAATCCATGTGCTCTCCTCTCATGCAATCTGAGCCCTCCATGAGCTTTTTCCCATCCTTGCATCTTGAACCTCCATCCCTCAAGCCCTTAGCCTATAAATTGAATCCCCTCCCAAGCCATTTCATCACAATCCTTGAGCTAAAGTTATAATGCCATTTTAAGACCAAGTTTTACAACAAAGCCATCATCCACACCCAAATCCAAATCCTCCATTGAAGCCATTTTGAGCATTTGAGCATACATACTAAACCTATCAAATAGACTCATCCCTAAAACAAGAGAACAATATCATTGAGAGAGTCCCTTAATGGCTCACATTCTCATTTGAGTTGTTTCCTCTTTGTCTCACTTTATCTTATGTTTAACAAGTTTGTAAATGCTTTTGATTTCTTAGTTTAGTATTTCTTGCATGCTTATTTCTCATATACACGAACGGCCTTCTGGATCCAATGGCAGCATCAGTTTGGGCTAAAAGTGCTCCAAAAATTTGTTGTTCCCCCGATTTGAAGAAAAAATGCACAAACAAACTAAGGTTTCTGACTTCAAATCACGACTTCAAAAATCTTCAACGAAGAAACAGTAGGGAGGCTTTGATACCATGTTGGAGTTGATGAAATCCAACTTCGAAGATGCCTAAGATCACCTGCATGCGAAAACCTGTCAAAGGGAAGCTAAGGAGAGAAGAGCGTGGAGCTAGGGAAAAACCCTAAACAGACATGAGAGAGAGAATATTGCAACACAAGAAAAAATGTATTTACAATGAGAAGTGATATGGTGTGATGTTTTTGATGAAAATACAATGAGGGAGAGACTACTTATAAAGGCCTCAAGGAATCTCCTAGAACAAGCTAGAAGACGCTAGAAGATAAGTGTGGCAACTAAGCATACATCCACATAAGGTGGAAAGTCCTCAAACAATGTGAGAGGATAAGTATGACTTCGGAGAGAACAAAGTCCCGTATTGTCAACAACTTATAACTAACTCCTAGACTACAACTAATAAATAAAATGCATTTACCTTAGTAAGCTTAAGTAAATAGAATAAATAATTAGTAAATTAATTATTTACTCTAACACAAGCTAGTCGATATCATTACAAAGGAAGCACTCTTTGTCAATGAGTAAACCATGGGAAGTATGATGATTGTAATGTTGGCATTTGTATACATGATGGAATGTCCTTGTTGTACACTGAGAAAATGTTCCAGTCCAAACCTTTCTATCCAAGGGATTCCATTGAATTCAAAATGCTTGGATGTCAGCTTGGAGCTCCCTATCCACGGAGTGCAAGAGAGCGTGTTTCAAGTACATGAGCTCTCAACTGAGCCTTAAGAATACTCATCTTGCTAGTAAACCATGTAATGGGAGGTTCCAAAGACAAGAAGCAAGAGTGCAAATGTCCACAAGGAGTTCCTCAATGATGCAATGCAAGATGGAAGCTAAGCTAAAAATGGGAATGCAAAGTGCAGCTATTCTAAGCAATATGCAAGTGTTACAAATCCAACTAATTACTATGTGAGCTAAGCTATTGTAAAGAAACTACATTAACTGCAACTATGCTAAAATGTTATATGCTAAAAATGTCATAGATGAGAGAATGTAGACAAGAAATAGAAGTTATCCACAAAGAGCTCTCAAGAAATTCAAATGGCAAACCTACAACATAACAATAATCAAGAGTGTGGATCCTTTGAGGGGGAAATCTCTCTCCCTTTTAAGGTCATACGGATGGTAGAGATCAAGATGAATATGGTGGATGATCAACGGTGGAATTCAAAAAGAGTGATCCATATGCACACACAAGTCAACCAATAGAATATAAGTTGACTTGTCATATAAGACAAAAGTCACAAAGCCTTTTCTTTTAATTTGAAAATTAGAAAAGGACTTTTATGTGTGCACTTTAAGCAGGTTAGAAGAATGGGGTCTATTATTTAATTAAAAGGGGACATGTTCTTTTAATCAAATATAGTCAAACTATAGGTTATAATCAAATTAATTGATTATCAGCAATTTGGTCCAGGTAAATGATTAATTAATTTAGCCAAAATGCTGAGAAAGGGGCTAATAGTCTAGATGACCATTTTTAGGTGATTACACTTGCATCCCTTTGGATCTACCACCTTGACTATTTAGGTGGGACCCAAACCCTTTTCAACACTTTCGTTGTAATCCATCACTCAAACCTTTTTACGATCAAGTTGGACATCCCCTAGCTAACATCCATATAGGTTATCCCTTTAGTGATTTAGAAGTGCTTGAAGTTTCCTCATAGAGTCTAGAAAAATGGTTATCATCTATTGGTATTATGAGGAGGCTTCTCATTTAATCATTTTTGGCCCAAGGTAGTTTGGCCCTACATCCTCGATAAGATGTCACATTTATTGAATATCGAGAATACAAGGTTAGGGAGATGAGCTTACATGATACAACTACCTTAGGTATCCCTCACTCTCATAAGGCTCAACGTATTTCTTCAACAATCCCCTCTTCATCAAGAGCTCGGAAGAAGCATGCGCCCTGCAAGAAACTTCATTGACCACCAAATGTTTTGCAACTTTCAGTGGTTCCTTTAATTCTTGTATCTTCTTCATAATAAGACAAGGGAAAAGCATTGATATTTTTTAACCCTAAGGTGCACCCACAACTTATTATCCCTGTTATCCCACACATTCCTTGCTGCATTATTTATGGCCATGGAAAGAAGCCCCACAAGACTACACTATCACACTTGGCACCCAACACTCAACCTTTGAGGGCACCTCTTGTTCCCCTAGATGCTTGTATAATAAAAAGGGGAAGGTTGCCCATAATTGAGCGTCAAGTGCCTTGGGCTACAACTCCATTGATGAAACCCTCCATGACGTCTTTCATGGCACCACTAGCCTAGCTTAAAGAGTAGGTTGACGTTGCTCCTTCACATCCTCCTCAACCTAGACTCAAGTTACATTAAAACTATATTGCACACAAGTGCAAGCAACATTGGAAGGAGAGGGCCTTAGCTCAAGAGGCTACAATAAGTGTAAATAGTGTATCCTTAAGCCTTGTATTTGTTCCTATATTTGGTTGACTCATGTCTATGTTGCCACTCAACCATGCCAAAGAGGGAGTTTGTTGAAAATAATTCTTCAATTGTATATTATCATTTATGTTTACACAAATGTCAGTATTAACTGAGCAATATAGAGTTTGCAATATTAACCTTGTATATCTCAGTATTAACCAAGCAGTCAGGTAAAGAAGACTTTCTAGTATTAACCAAGTTGTTGGTTAATAAAAGGATTCTTGCTTGTAGTATTGATTGAGTGGTCAGGCATCAGAGGAGTCATAGTGTCAACCGAGTGTTGACCAAGTGACAACATAATGGATTTGTTAATTAACTAATCAATAAGGTTGACTATTTGGATGATTATTGATGTTTTGAAATGGTATTCAAGCTGACTTTTCCTAGCTTATGATATATAAGAAAGGTCAAGTTATGAGGATAAAAAGTAAGAAAAGTGTGGAATATGAAATACGATGGATATGTGAGTGAAGAAAAGATAGAGCAGGAAAGTGTAGAAGATAAAATACAAAGAACATTTGATTAGGAAGGATCCAGAGGTCAATTTAGAGTAGAGATCTAATTTTGCAAAGAAAGCTGCTTCATAAATTAGGTCAAAATTGCTATTTCTTTCTAACCATTGTAGCAGTAAAGAAATATCTTAACAAAGTTGACTTAATAGTCATTTTGTAAATCCTCTAACAAGGTGACATTTAAAAATTGAAGTGTTATAAGACGTCTAACTAGGCCAATCCTAATAGGGTGATCTAAATCCTCTAATAGGGTCATACTTAACAATATGTTTTGTAACCTTTAACAAGGTTGGCTCCTAACACGACTCACTTCAAAAGAGTGAAAATTATTGTGACTAGTTGCAAGATGGTTTTTTCCAAATTGGGTTTCCACTTTAAATCTTGGTGTCATATGTGTTCATGTTATTTTCTTATGCTTTATGTTTTTGCAACTAAGTTACTAAAGGTTAAATCCGATTAATAATCTTAAGATTGCTTTGTTAACTGAGCATCAATAATATTTCAGTGTTAACCGAGCTATTCAGTATTGCATGTTCAGTGGAAGTTTGTATTGACATCCAAGGGAAAAGGATTTGTTTTTGAGATAACACATTCACCCCTCCCCTCTCAGTTACTCTCTTACATTTCCAATAACTATATCTTGCCTTAAACAATTTTCTAAGTATCCTTATACAAAACTTAATTCCTAACTTTGGCGACCTCAATACTACATTATATTGCTATTTATGAAAACCCTTAACAAACTACCTTAAGAAAATTTCCAACAATCTCCCCCTTGGCATTGATGGCAACATAGGGAAAAATTGGCTATGTATAACATACTTCTCCAAAAACTCAATACAACACAATTCAAAACTTCTACCCAAAATGAAATTTCAAAATTGTGGATCATTGATATATACTTCATACTATCATACTACTATCTTCCATACTCTTCCTTTGATTAGGTTATATTATCTAATAAGTTCTCCCCCTCACTATACACTTAGTAAACTATACATACCTTTCATACTTATCTCCCCCTTACTATATGCTTAGTAAAATTTCACTGATCTTCTCCCCCTTTGACATCAAATGAAAAAGGTGAGACAAAACTTGCAATGTACATGTCAAAATGTATTCCTTTCCTCCTTCCTCAAGTTGGGTTCTTTGTCAAAATTTCATATAGTCAACAAAACTAGTTTTCAAAGTTACAAACTATGTATCCCAAGTGGCCTTTACAATCTCTCCCACATTGATCATTGCACACATTCCATAAGCTTCAATTTCTGGTCCATTAAGATCAATGAATGCAAATTTCTCATATGAGTTATTTACATCTAGGTGTGTGTCCAATTATTTCTACAATAAATAAATTCTTGGTGAGAGGTGGTCTCTTAGCAGACTAAATTTCCTCATTATCTTATTTTTGTCATGTTCCAAAAGTTTCAATTCATCATGAGCCTTGCTCACTTTTTGATCAGTTTCAATAATCTTTACATCATTTGACTTTATTTTTTCTACTAACTTTTCTATCTGTATCTCTTTCTCCTTAATGAATTTTATAATCTTAGAAGTGTGTTTATGTGCCCTTGCAAATTCAATATAAAATTGCTTCCCTTATGTGCTACATTTCCTTAAACCTTTTGTGCAAGTGTCTAAGACAATTAAGTCATTTTTCACATTCTCAAATACTTGTTTGAATAGCCAAGCATCATGATCTTTTTGTACTTTTACCTTTGCAATTTCCTCAAGAGTGTTGCAGTGTGCATCAAATTCTTTTATAACATTTTATGATTTCTTCTCTTTGTCTTGTTTAGCAAATTGAATTTGAAAAGGTACAGACTTCTGAAGTCTATCAAATGCTAGTTCTAAGACATGCAGACTTCTCCTCTATTTTCTCAATTGCTTTAGAAAATGAAAATGCTAAGAACTTCATAAAATTCTTTGGTCCATGTCTCCTTTCATCATATTTGAAATATCTCCTCCAAACAATGTTTCTAATTAAGGCACACAAGTACTAACAGTTTCTTTGCATTTATCAATAGATTTACTATGAGTTTGAAATACCCCAATCTATGTTTCTTGTTTGATTTCCTCTATTCTTTGTTCTCCATCAGACCTTTTCTCTATTATTTCCTTTTGCTTAGTCTCAATCCTTTTTTCTGACAATACTTGTTCTGTGATGTTAGATCATGGTTGTAATATGGATGAGATGTCACATGTCATTGCCATAACTGTCACCTTTATTGTGTCCTCACCTCGTTGAATCGATTGATCATGTTCTCCTTTCTCTTTGGTTATTTATGCACTTACTATTTCAAGGTCTTATGTATCCATCTACTCAGTCTAAGCCTCATGGCTACTACTGTCACCATTGAAATGAACTATTAACTAAGTGTCAAAATTGCCAACAAAAGTGTCATCTTTAAAGGGGTCTTCATCATGTATTATATCAAGAGCAAATGGAACTCCTTCAATATATACATCATGTTGTGTACTCATGCTCACAAATCACATGTTAAAATATTTGGTTCACTAATCTAAATTCCAACCTATTCAAGCTTCATTACTTGTGGATCACTTAAGACTTTAACAACTACATTTTATGTCTCTATCTATACCTCTTCATGTTTTCATGACATTATTTGTATTGTTCTAATATCTCTCCTTAGAAGAGGTTCCAATTTATTAAGATTACTTCTCAAGTGATCACTTGATATTGTCCAAAGTTTATTTGTAATTACTTCTCTAATCATCTTGTCCTCTTCTACTACTCCTAGTCTCTTTACTTCTAACTTCTCACATAGATCTTTTGGAATACTGCCTTTCAACTCAATAATTAATCTCTTGAATTTCAAAAGAAAGCTTGTCGCAATGATTTCTAATTGTCTTTTTTTGATTGACATCATACTTATCATAATTTTTTCTTAATTAATCTAAGTTACATTCTTCAAGTATCCTAACGTTGAGCTTTCCAAGTTCTAGTTTCCAATATCTCTTCTTGCTAGGTACTTTCTCAATAGGTTGACTTGGTCCTTGTGTTTCTTATTGCTCAATATTAGTTTAAAGCTCTTATTTAGTGATCTTATTTGTAGACTACTTTCTATAATACTTTGTAATCAAATCTACAATATACCTACCAGTGCTCCACTCATAACTAGGCATGTTAGGAAATCTATTGATTACTTGGACAAATAGGTGAATGAGTATTGGCTCAAATCTAAAAGGGGTATATTTGTCTTGTTTAATCCTTTTAATATTCTCAATCAACTTTTGTCTCATAATCTCACACGTGTTAACTTGTTCCTTACCCACTATTATCGTGTATATCACATGGATGAATCTAGTTGATACTGAATTTGGCCTTGAGCTATAGTTCATCTTGTAGCCAATTATCTTGTTAATTACCCTAACATCTATCTACCTGATAGTATCTAATTTCATTCCTCTCTTGCCCCAAACTACTCTAGTATTAGCCTCAAATAACTTTTTCGCTTGTTTCTCAACAATAGGAATAATTTCATGATTACTTAGTTTGGTCAATTAGTGAATTAAGTCATTTGTAATTTATCCTTTTTAGAGGACCAGTACTTGTTGGAAGCCTCATCCTGATAGGCCAACACTAGTGCAAAGAATAATAAAAGAATTAATAATTTATGATGGAATTTGGTTGGTCTATATGTGTCAATCCGAGAGCGTAAGCATGCGAAAGGTGTTCGAGCAATATGCCATCAAGGGATGATGATTGTGATTTGAGTGATTATGAATGTAGCTAAACCACTCAAAACTAAATCTACAGGAGATTAGAAGGACTGCAACTATAGGAACATTAGAAACAAAATTGTATTCTTGAAATTAAAAAAACAACACTAATCTACAGTAATGAAAAACATTTCTATATTATATTCTAAATACTAGATGACTGATTAAAAATTCACTAGTTGATATAAACATGAAAATATACTATAATGATATTCTAAGTAAGAAATATAAATTTGTAAAAAATAGAATAACACACTAGAGGAAATACTTCACCATGTTTTACAAAGGAGCGGGCCCCTTACTCCTGGTTTGCACGGTGGCTAGAAGAAAATGTTATTTCTATGTTATTTTAATCATGACAAGTATAACTTTATTCAAACATAGCACATGCAGATATAATATGTTTGTTGAGAGGTTCCTTGCAGTAATCTGCAAAAATGTGTATTAAAAAATCTTCCTCTCATTATATCTCACATTGTTTATATATGCATAGCCTCAACAATTTCGTAACTAATTTGATATGCATTTTGTTTAAAGAATGGCTATTACAGAGAGTGGATCCATAATAGAAATCTTCAGTTTCCAAAGAATAGTCAATTTCTTATTATTCTTCTAACAAATTGTATTGTTTTTATCTACTGTTTTGAGCCATGACTTTTAAAACGGTTTGGAGGAATCCAGCTGTCAATAGCAATCAGATACATCCAAACAATAATGTGGCTATGAAACATATTCATTTCATCAGCTACATTATTAACAACAATGATCTATGATTAGATTTTAATTTATGACCTCTCGTATATTACTCTTTTTTATATCCTCTTAATGTGTGAAATTTATGATAGAGAGGACAATGTTTATTTTCCAGTTGTATCATAGGTTTCCAGCATGGTTTATTTGGAAGAGGTAAAGCCATCGTGAAAGCCACAATAATATTTGAAATAATAACATGAATAAGTTGTAAGCCAACATTATCCACAATAATTGATGTCTCAGATGTGACAAGATGATCTTATCAAGGAGGCGATAGGAAGATCTACTCACACATGAAAGTACTATGATAATAAAGATCAGTATAAGCAATAAATAATGAATTCTCCAAAATTTAATCCCAAAAAAATATTAAATATTGCTTATAAATATTAATCCATATGCAACGTAAAACAATAAAATGGGATGGAATATAATGGAAATGGAATAAGGAAGTGAGTAGGTAAGTGCATAAAATATATTAAAATAGGGCATTAAATAGGTTATAATTGGCTCTCATCATTCTCCCCAACTTAGCTTATTGCACGTCTTCATGCAATCATTATGATCACGAGGTCTTTAGTTTTAACTAAAAGCACTAAAAGTGAGGAATCAACAATAACGAATGAAGAAAGGCATCTAGAACTGTAACACCACAAAATACCACCATATGATTGAAAGTATCAAAGAGAAGAGCACTGGAAGGAACCATAAAACTTGGGACAAATAGGGCAATCTATGGGACCACCAGCATCAATTGAAGCATTGTAGATCATACAATAGAAAGTAGCACATTCCACTGAAAACACCTCAACTGAACAAGCAACTCAGATGATGGGTGATCAAAGATTTGGGGATCACACAAGAGTAAGTGACAGGAGGTACCAAGAATGAAAAGAACCACTTAAGTCGATGAGTGTTCTTGGAAAGAATAATTAGTAGAAAACCAAGAACACCAATTATTACATCTTTCAATTTTGCTATTTTATTTTATTTTTTTTCAATTTTTTTCATTTTTTCACTTTTTGATAATGACAAGTGACCGTTGGCAAGCCAATTTTCAATCACTCACTGCTTAATGGTGCTATAAAAATATTTTTCACCACTAAGAATTTATTTTTCTATTAACATCTACCAAAAATTGAGTTTCAGATATTAACTGGCCAACAACACCCGAAGGTTTTCATTGTTGGGTCTTTTATTGCTTTTTTCACTTTTTTCTTTTTTCAATTTTTCTTTTTTAATAACTACATAGAATGAACAAAAAGACTAAAATCCTAACATGGATGATGAAAAATGATACCATCCAAAACTTGAGTTTTATACATGATCACACATAAGGCATTGTTGAAACTTGATTGTAGAAGGATCTAGAAATAATGAACATGAATAATCTCCACAAAACTGAAATAAACAATGTTGATCCATGTATCCCGCAACACTAAATCTAAAATCTTCTTGCAGAACTTTGGAACACACTAGCACAATTGGGTAAGATAATCACTCACAAGGATGATGGTTCATATGATATAGTGCTCTGACAAAACTGGATCACCTAGCATGAAGTTGTGCTACATATCCAATCCTTCTAAAGAATGAGATATATCCATTTCCTAAAATAAACACACCTTTATTATCAAGGATAAGGTCATAGAGTGAAATACCAATGATAGTCTCCAATGTGTCCATAGAAATTCATATAGGAGGAGACACATCTCGAGGAAAGAGTGTGGTAACTAACAAGATGCTCTAGATTCTTGTACGTATCTTAAAAGTATTATCAATTGTGTTGTGGAATAATCATGAATCTCATAGATTAGCTTGTATATTTTTCCTCCATGTGACAAATCATCAAAGAAAATAAATCTCATCTCAACATGGTAAACACCTTATGCCATAATCTTCTTGTGATCTTGAGTAGTAAACCACAAGTGAAACATACATGCACCATATAGCTAGGAAGCCCACACAATGTTAACAGAACCAACAGAGTATGTTTTGTAATGCTTGTGTAGAAGAACATCATCAATTGGTATTAGTTCTAGGAGCATGTCACCACAACAAAAGACCTGTAACCATATTCTCAAAACCAAGCATATCAAGTATAGTAAAGAAATTTTACCCAATTAAAAAAACCCTAACATTGAGTGAGTAATGCATTTTACAAATGGTAGGTAGAGTCATTAATATAAATAAAAACTTGATAAAAACAAAGAATGTGATTACAATGATTATACCATTGTCAATCAACATAGGGATACATACCTTGAATTATTTAGATGTCACATGGTGAAGTTTGCTAAAAAGGACCAACAAAATAATCAATGGATCATGATTGGAGATCATCCTAGTACCACGAAGTTAGAAGGATTCCCCCCCAACTTAACTTCATGCCACAAGGTCACAAAATCATTGGGATAACCAAAAAAATTAGGTAACCCACAGAGAGTAACACATCTTTAGAATTTTGTGAGTCTTATTGAATCAAATATTTCAATAATTTGATGGATGGATCCCCAAATTAACTATAGGTTATAAAAACATAGGGAATTTGAATTATCCAAGAAATCATGAAATGGATTTAATACTTGTTATCAATGAATGATCATTGTAAGATACAAGAACCAAGAATGAAGAATATATGGATATTAATACATTGATCCTTGTTAAATAAATGAATCATCCATAGTTTATTTGGTCATCTTAGGACAATGGAAAGAATCAACAATGAGGAATCGTCCAGCTTTAGCATATTGGCCATTAATTCATAGAATCCCTTATAATTGTACTTAATCAATTATTGGTCCTAAATCAAAAAGTATGTGAGGAATACATATTTTAACCATAGGCCTCCAAAGATCAATATCTATAGGTATAAAACTAGTAAAATATAGACCTTGGAGGATTTGGCAGCATGTTTGTGGAATATGGAATGTATATGGTTTAATATTACTTAGTGAGTGATTAACATAAACACACGTGCTTATGAGTCCAATAATTAAAATTGGTGCAATTTGAAGTATGGGCTCATTTATGGATATTTGGAATTCACTAAGTGGAAAGGAAGAACAAAGTTGATTATAATTCAATAAATAATATTGTTCTTCTAATTTAATTAAACCAAAATCACATTCCTTATATGCATCAATACATTCCAATGTTGATCTATCAATTTTAAGCATATCATTAGATGGTAAAGAGATCCATGAAAGTTTATATGCACTATTAACCACCTTATTATGAAGTGGTATATGAGGCAATATAGTTGCCTTTGGTGGATAAGGTGGAGTGGGTAGAATATGATGTGAATAAGAGAATGAATATGGTAAGAAGTATGGAGATAAAGTAGACAGGAATAAGTAGAATGGGTGAAACAAAGACGATAAGGATGGATATGGTGGAATATACGAGGGATATACAGGTTGTTGTGAGCATGCATGATTACATTCATTGTGCATGCTAGGTGGAGAAGTATGTTTTGAAGAAATATGTTGGCTTTGTAATGAATTAGAGTGACAATACATGTTACCAACATAATGCATACCTTGATCTTCTTGGTTTGGTGCTTGAGATTGTTCATCCATTATAAGGAATACTTGGTCACTTCCACCCTTATCATGGTAAGGATTAGAAATATCTTGCACCTCATTCACCATGTGCTTGTGGTTGTTCAAGCATACACATTGGTCATCTTCCCTGTAGCAATTAGAACAACAAGTGGTTATATTTTCATCATCAAAATCACATTGTTCTAAGAATTCTTCAATGATATTTTCTTGTTGAAACATTAAGATACCATTTGTACATACCTGTGATGATGGAAGATCAATATCTTTTAAGATGCATTCATTAGGTAGAGAGGGTATTAAAATCTCACCTTTGGTCAGCATGATTTCCTCACCAATTTCTTCATTTGTTTTTAAATTTGAAAGCAGAGGTCTAGGGCGAAAATCGCTAGTGGGGTCAAGGGGCAACGCCCCTTGCGGGGTCTTGGGACAACACCCACCAAGCACATTTTGCCTCTTGCCATCCCTTCAAATTTTGCATTTTGGAAGCAATTTTTACCGAAAATTGATGTACTTGAACAACCTTGAGAATGCATTATTTTAAACATTTTTCTTCAAAATTTGCTTTTTTTACCAATAACTCACAACAACTTATGATAATGTAAAATTGAATTTAGTTTCTAAAGCAACCAATGAATCTAATTTCTAAGCCTACTTGCAAACTCTAAAGCAATGCATCTATATGATTTAACCAACACAAATTAAGATTAATTACTTAAGCAAGGCTAGCAATTGCAAAAGCTTTCATCCTAACGCAATGTCCCTAACTCAAATCATCAAACTAACATGCCTTTGACACCTTTCCCTGACAACAAAGCCAAAATGATAGGTCAATGCTGGTGCAAAGAATAATAAAAGAATTAATGATTTATGATGGAATTCGACTGGTATATACGTGTCAATCCAAGAACATAAGCTTGCGAAAGGTGTCTGAGAAATATGCCATCAAGAGATGATAATTGTGACTTGATTGATTATGAATGCAACTAAACCACTCAAAACTAAATCTATAGGAGATCAGAATGATTGTAGCTATAGGAACATTAGAAACAAAATTTTATTCTTGAAATAAAAATAACAACACTAATCTACAGTAATGAAAAAATTTCTATATTATATTCTAAATACTAGATGACTGATTAAAAATTCACTAGCTAATATAAACATGAAAATATACTATAATGACAGTCTAAGTAAGAAATATAAATTTGTACAAAATAGAATAACATGCTAAAGGAAATTCTTCAACATGTTTTACCAAGGAGCAGGTCCTTGCTACTGGTTTGCACGGTGGGTAGAAGAAAATGTTGTTTCTACGTTGTTTTAATCATGCAAAGTATAACTTTATTCAAACATAGCACATGTTGATATAATATGTTTTTTGAGAGGTTCCTTGCAGTAATCTACAAAAATGTGTATTAAAAAATATGCCTCTCATTATATCTCACGCTGTTTATATATGCACAACCTCAACAATTTCGTAACTAATTTGATATGCATTCTATTTAAAGAATGGCTATTACATAGAATAGATCCATAATAGAAATCTTCAATTTCAAAAGAATATTCAATTTCCTATTATTCTTCTAACAATTTGTATTGTTTTTATCTACTTTTTTGAGCCATGACTTTTAAAATGGCTTGGAGGAGTCCAGCTGTCAATAGCAATCAGATACATCCAAACAATAATGTGGCTATGAAACATATTCATTTCATCAGCTACGTTATTAACAACAATGATCTATGATTATATTTTAATTTTTTCCCTCTCATATATTACTCTTCTTGATATCCTCTTGATGTGTGAAATTTATGATGGAGAGGACAATGTTTATTTTCCAACTATATCACAAGTTTCTAGCATGGTTTATTTGGAAGAGGTCAAGCCACCGTGAAAGCCACAATAATGTTTTAAATAATAACATGAAGAAGTTGTAAGCCAACATTATCTACAATAATTGATGTCTCAGATGTGACAAGAATATCTTATCAAGGAGGCAACAAGAAGATTTGTAGGTGATAGGAAGATCTACTCACACATGAACATATTATGATAATAAAGATTAGTATAAGCAATCAATAATGAATTCTCCAAAATTTAATCCCAAAATAACATTAAATATTGCTTATAAATATTAATCCATATGCAATGTGAAACAATAAATTGGGATGGAATATAATGGCAATGAAATAAGGAAGTGAGTAGGTAAGTGCATAAAATGGATTAACATAGGACATTAAATAGGTTATAATTGGCTCTCATCACATCCCTGTTATGGATTGTAAGTATAATACAAAATACAAGTTGAGCCCACTACCCAAACATGCATGCACAACTTTACAAGTTATATAGATAGATACAAAACCTTGACTATGTTGATATCTAGAATATTTGATTAGTCCATGTAGTCTCTTGCATACGAAAAATTCATACAACAATATGCTTTATTTTGACCATCAATTTTGCATCTCTATAATATCGTCAAAGTACTCACATAATAATTATATTATTCTAATACAATTGCATACTTCACTTAACAAAAAGTTAATCCTTTATACCAAAATCTTTAGCCTGTCGGCCTTACCTTCCTCACACATTACCAAAATTCGATTTCAAGTGGTTTCACCACAAGCACACTAGATTGTCCACTATTATGAATCTTTGTTGCAATTTTCTTAGATTCCTACCATTCCCTTTTTTTTAATCCCAGATTCCTTAATCATCTGCTCAATCTTTTTAGTAACTTTCTTCTTTCATTTCTCCATTTTAGAGTTGTTCTCTAACTTTACTAGATTTATCTGCATAGGTACCCCGATCTAGGGAATTATGTATCCCTTGTGTAATTTACCATGTCATTGGCATAGCCTTCAAGTAATTCTTTAGTTAACTCATATCCCATTGACTCAATAAATATTTCTTTTAGTTCTACTGCTTCCATGCATGTAAAATCAGTTTCCACCTTAAAGTATATATCATCCTTGTATTTTTCAACAATAGACTTGGGAATTCTAAATCTTTGTTTTGTTTTAGTATGAAAAATACTTAATCATCCTTGTTATATCCTCTATGATCTTATCTGTAGACTGCTTCCTACAATACTCTATAATCATATCCACAGTACACCTACCAGTGCTCTACTTACAATTAGGCATGTGAGGAAATCTACTGATTACTTGGAAGAATATGTGAATGAGTAATGACTCAAATCTGAAAGGGGTATACTTGGCTTATTTAATCCTTTTAACATTCTCAATCAAATGATGTATCTACATCTCACACATGTTAACTTGTTCCTTACTCACTGTCATCTTGTATACTGCATGGATGAATCCAATTGATACTAAATGTCTTTCAATTTGATCCACATTGCATGAGCTGATTTGTAGTCTTTTACTTCATCAAATTCAACATAACTAAGAGTAGATGCAATATCAATCATCATGATGTTATGATTTTTCTTTTTAGCTATATCTTCAATTGATAATGTTCAAGGAGGAGTCTTGTATTCAGCATCAAGATACTTACAACTTGAATCACTAATGGTTGCCAGATGTAACCTCATAAGTCCTTGCCATGCTGCAAAGTTGGCTTTGTTCAACCTGGGAATCTCTCTTCTCTAAGACATCCTGATCTTTAGCTTAGGTCCTTGGAACATTCTCTGCAAGCAGCAAAAGCTTTGATACCAATTGTTGGAAATATAAGAGGAGTAACTAAGAGGGGAAGGGTGAATCAGTTACCACTAAAATAAATCCCAGATCCCTTAGATGTTAGCAGAAAATAAACTCTAAACAACTAAACTCTTTTGATGCCTGGTAAACACATAGAAATGTTGTAACTCGGTAAATATTGAGAATGCTTAATAAAAGTCTTAAGATGTTATCTGTGGTTACTTATTACTTTAGCTTACCTAAAAACACATAAAAGAAATAACATGAACACATTTGACACAAAGATTTAACGCGGAAATCCAATTTGGGAAAAACCACCAATTGCAACTAGTTATTGATCTTCATTGTTCTGAAGTGAGCCCTGTTAGGAGCCAACCCTGTTAAAGGTTACAAAACATACTATTAGGTGTGACCCTATTAGAGGATTTAATCACCCTGTTAGGAGTGGCCTTGTTAGAGGTCTTTAGACACTTCAATAGAAATGCCACCTTGTTAGAGGATTTACAAATAGTTGTTAAGCCAACTCTATTAAGACATTTAGATTACTGCTACAATGGTTAAAGAGTAGCAATGGCATGACCTAATTTCGATGCAACTAAATTGTTAATTACAGATCTTAATTCTAGCTTGTACTTGATCCTTCCTGATCGAATATATCTTTTTAGCATCTCAAGGATATTTTGTTTATCCTTCTGATTCACTTCCTCTTAGCATCTTCAAATCTTCATTTTTCTTCCATGCACACACTTTCTAAATCTCAACTTGACCTTATATCTTTCATATTGTCAAATCAGCTAGAATACAACTTAGAATAATTAATATTCATCTTCTTAGTTGACTAGAACCAACAAATAAATTAATTGAACTCAATATGCCAAAACAAGAAAATCCTACATTAGTCAATCCTGCTCGGTAGACTGTAACTCATAAACGATTATCCTATGTTAACCAAGTGAACTCAGTCAACACTGCATACTTGCAAAGTTCCTTTGGTAACTAAGTGAGCTTGATTAACACTAGCTTCATCCAACATTTCCTTCATTAACCGAGTGAGCTCGATTAACACTCAACTTCTATAAACTTTCCTTTGGTGCCTGAGTGAACTCGGTAGATACTGTCTTCTAAACTAGGCGAACTCAAGAATGCTCGATAGACACAAAAAATTGTCTTCAATGCTCGAGTGAGCTCAGCATTCACTAACTGGTAATGATATGACAGTTTGTATAATAATCAAAGACAATACACAATTAATCAATTGTTTTAACAATCTCCCTCTTTGGCATTGATGGCAACACAATAAGTCATAATATAGTGAAATTTTAGAGCAAGAATAAAGTAAGGAACATATCCTTAGTTTTATTCTAATTCTAATCCATGAGAACTCCCTCTATTAGTGTGAACTCTTTCTGTCTTCAATTTCTCCCTCTATCAGAGAGTTTATGTCTGCTAGATCTTCTGCCAAGTTCATTCTCCCTTATTAACATCTCTTTACAAGATTTCTATGATATCAAAATTCGCCCTCTTTTTAACTAAAAATTTCTATGAGATATGATAGTAAAATTCTCCCTCTTTCACA